>JARVJO010000227.1:5330031-5344872 GCA_031762555.1 Cynodonichthys magdalenae | reverse complement strand
CTGAAATTGATTTATTTATTATTTAAAATTGTTAATTGTCTGAAATAAATTTAATTCATTCATTCATTCATTCAAAAATTCATTCAACGTGTTCATTTAGTAAAGAGTGATTGCTAACAAACCTTTCATCCAAATTGAGATCAATTAGAAGAATTAGTCTATGCTGATTAGAACAGTGCAACTGGGTCTGAATTTGAGCATTTAACCGAGAAGCTCCAACTACTAAAACCTGCTTATTGTTTCTGTCAAATGGATCTCTGAGCCCTTATTTTGTCACAATTTCCATAAAAATGACTTGAAGGACTTCTGTGGTTAAAGGTGCCCCTCCTCCACCAGCAGCAAAACAAGGCGAGTACAGAACAAATTAGTATTCAAGTATTTTTCCCCTTCAGGCTGGTGGGAAACTTGTGATGCCTTGAGCAAAAGTTTTCTGTCGTCCCAGCACAGAAACGCAGATGTGTCGTTAATGAAGAGAACTTTGGTTTGTTCTGCTTTCACTTGGATTCATTGAAGAGGAAATGTTGTGTTGGTACAAGGATCGGGGCCATGTTTTGGAATGGTGACCTCATCCCCAACGCCACCCTTTCCCCTGAGAAGAGAAGCCAAAAAAGAGAGAGGGTAAAAGGGATACTCGATCTGACTGACAAAGAGAGGGAGTGGACATCCTCTGCCTGACAGAAACTTTTCACAATTTGACCATTTTATATGAGAAGAAAAAAAATCCATTCAGGAATCCTTTCACAGAATTAGAAACCATGAAAACGCCTCCGAGCATAAATGCATACCATTCTGTCATTCATTTAAACTTCTTACCACTGTAGAATTTAACTGTTTCAAGTCTCTTGAATATTACTTTCACAGTTATTCTAACATTAATTCACACTTATGCAACATCAGTACATTTCTGACATCATCAAAACTTCTGTCCACACATGTTAATAAATTATTCAGTAGGAATCATTACATAATAAAGATTATGCATCACTTTTATACATGGCAGCGTTTCACATCGGTTGTGTCTCAATTCGGAGGCTGCATCCTTCAAAGTTAGCATTTGTCGGCCGCTTACATCACCGCCCCGCGGCGAAGGATTTACCAATTCGTGGGCTCCTTCTCATGCGGCCGACGAAAATGGAGGCTGCATCTGAATATTCTTCCCAGCCGAGGGTATTCCAGGATTCATGGGACGGGGTCTAGGTAGGCTGCAGCCCCTGAATTGAGACGCACACAGCTGTTAAGTTGCATACTATCCAACGTGGCTGCCCCCAAGTGCGTGTAACAAGTAAATATCAACATAAATTAAAGCTTGCTGAACTTGACAGCCCAGCAACAATGAAGACAAAAAGGCGAGTCTGGACAAATGGTCGATCTCAAGTTTCTACCTATTAACTACAAACACAAATAAATATAGCGTTGTATGACTGAACACTAAAACAAATAAAACTTAAGGGTATATAAAACAAGTTTATACAGATGCAATTAAATACTTGCGTAGAACTTTAACTGCAAAGGAATTTGTCTCTTAGTATAAATTTAAATTTCAAAACATTAAGTTTTGACTTGAACCAAACTTTTCTACAGGTGAGACTTCCTTCATGTCTTTACCCTCATGAGGACTTTAAGGCTCACAATAAATGAATGCACAGACAGGAGGGCCTCTCTGCTGGGATAAATCTGCAGTTTCCTAAAAGGAAGTCTCCTATACCCCTAATAAATCCCCTGCATCACACACACACAATGTTCTACTGCACCCCGTGAGAGACCTCCCATTGTCTCCCAGTAGGAACTGGAGGGAGAGGAGGGTCCTGCCAGGAAAGCCATCGGTCCGTCCTGAAAGCTGCTTCCTGTAGGCAGCAGGAAAACAGAGGAAGAGACGAGCAAGAACTGAGGACTGAACAAATACTGTGACCCAAACACACACTCAGGCATCCTGCAGACAAAAAACATCCGACATCACATGACTCGTCACACTGCACTTAGATAACCTGCCAAAACGTTAGGCGAGAATACACGTGTTTTATCACCTCTACGTACCGCTGCACATTTCAGTCACCCATCCCTTAATCAGAAATTTAGCAAAAACACCTTGTTTATCTCGTCGTATGCAGAAAAATAATTTTTCATCACAGTCAGGATGACTTCAAACATTATATGCGTCCTGACATCCCGCCCACTTCCTTTAGCAAACAATCAACCTCATTCAGCCTCCACAACGAGGCTTTATGCCTCTTAAGTGGCTACGCTGTTTTTCTACAGTTTTGTGAGGCCTCGTTGTTTTCTCCAAATCAGCCCCCCCAACCCACATTAGACCGTGTTCAGGTTCAAAATGTCACAAAGCGAATTCGACAAAGTTAGAGAGGGAAGTACCAACACTGAGCGATTTGGGATAAAGAGGACGCTTTTGGCGTTTGTTCTTCATTTAGAAGCTGCTTTCAGAACAGTTATGTTCTGTGACATTTCTTCATAATACGACTTGGAAAAAGTACATCACTTTGTGCGTTGTCACCGAATCTCAGAATAAATACTATAAAAAACACCTAAACAAGAGGACAGTGCTGTAAGGAAATGTTAATAAGATGAGCTAAAGTCAGTTTAAAGCTAAAGATCAGTCAGGATGCATGCTAGTACCTTTTGAAGGGGCCTAAGTTGCATCTTTAATCCCACAATATTCCAGATTTCAAAGACTCAGCTGAGTTCACATGTACAACACTGCTTCTAATCTGCATTTTTTAAAGTTGGAATCACAAAAATATAAAATTAAATTCTTCAGATTGCTTCCCTCTTTGTTTGCTCCACCCTGAATAAAAGCAGCTCTCACAAATCAGATTTTCCTAAAGTAGCCAGTTTCCAGTTTCTCTTGTTCAACTTTCCCAAGCTTGCCCCAAGTTTAGCCAAATAATTACCCTCACAAGTGAAGAAATCTTTCAAGTCTGTGCAAACTACATTTTTCAGGTTTCATTTGTAAGTTTCTGTATGTTGTTTGGTATTGAAAATTATATATATTTGGACATAGGCTTATGTGACATTATTTTTTGAGCAGTAGGATTTAATTAGTTGTATGTAGGGATGTACAAATATGATAATTTCATCCAATATCGATATCCGATATTATTGGTGTTATGGCCGATAACTGATACTTATCAATATTACACAAACACACAAATTATTTCTATACATATACGCACAAACACATTTGTGTCTTTTTGATACCGTAAAAAAATGACCAGACCGCTGACATGGCTCTTTACTCCAGTTAGTCCTGGCTGCACAACATCATTATCACTATTATGAGCAAACAAACACCGCTCCACTAATTATCTTCCCTCCTGACACAGAAACACAAAGCTAAAAAGTGGGAAATGAATATCGGACGTTAATATCGGCCCAGTGTCGTTATAAGAAACGTTTCATCCGTACTTTAAAGAAACTGTTTCCTTCAGAAGCTACAGAAACACTCAAAGGTTGTAGATCAGCTCAAACCAACCCGGATCAGGGTTCAACAGAAGTGGTCTCAGGCTGTCCAAGACAACTTAGAAATTACTACATTTGACTCCTAATAGTTGAATTTTAAAACACCAGTTACTATAAATTCACAACTGTGCAATTTACTAGTACTTTGAATGAATTCCTACGGTGAGAAGACCATGGCTAACCGGCACATTTCTGTTTGAGGGACTTAAAGTTGCTCCCAAGGCCTCTATCAAGCAGCCATAACAGAGCAGGCAAAAAAACTCCTCAGAGTCCAAGCAGTCCACAACCAGGCTGACTGAAAACATTTGTACAAGTATATTTTGTATATTTTAGGGCTGCATGATATTAGAAAATCTTGCAATGGAAATATGAGGTGCGATATATGACTCTATTTTTTTCTTCTTCACTTTCTAATCTGTATGTCCTACTCTATGTGACCTTTAGCATTTTTTGCAATGTCATTTGTGTCTGGTGTGAGACTCTGTCCTGCTGGCTAAATATTGCACAGGGATCTCAAACTTCGGTCCTCAAGGGCCACAATCCTGCATGTTTTTGATGTTTTCCTGCTCCAAAACACCTGGTTCAGTGACTGAATTAACTCTTCAGATTGTGCAGAAGCCTGTCAATCACCCATTCATGCAAATCAAGTTCTTTGGAAAAGGGAAAAATTGGAAAATGCAGGATTGCAGCTATTGAGGACCAGAGTTTGAGAACCCTGCATTAGCATAAAAAAAATACAACTTCCAAACTCTTCAGATACATTAGTCAACAATTGTTGAACTCCAGTCCTTTGCGATATGAACATTACACACACTGATACTGCGATGACGATATATTCATGATATATTGTGCAGCCCTAGTATATGGTGCAATAAAATTATTAAATTACGTTTTTCTTAATTGTTTTGCCTGCTTCACTATTAGAAAGGTTGCAGACAACCTGAGTCTGTCAAGAAGTTATCTGCTGGACAACTTGGAAACTTTTCTTACGTTGACTCGTGCTACAGAACAAGAACAGATGTTCGCCCGTTTAATGCCCAGAAACAACTGAAATACTGTACGCGTCATGTCATTTCCTCTGCTGGTGAAAATTACACTTGTTCTGAGTTTGTTTGATGGAGGGGGTCGAGGTAATGACAAGGCAGAGGATGTATGTAACTCTTTGAAATGCACACCTTAATCTCCACAGAGCCGCTCCTGTGGAAAATACATGTTTCTGGGTTCTAATTCAGTTTTGTGATCCAGTTAGCCTCTCAGATTTGGCTCAGCCGTAACTCGTTGTCTCAGGAGGATGTAATTTGACGTCTGTCAGGCATTTTGAAGTTTAATTGAACATATCTGTGTCCTGTGGTCGACTCTGAGATAATCTTCCATCTGATTTCATCTAAACAGAAACTCTATTACAAAAATAACTTTCTCTCTTTGATGTATTTTCTTCTGAATTTTTTTTTTTTTTTTTAATTCTGTTTTACAGTTTTTTTGTGGTCTTTTTGTAAACTTGGTAAAAATGAGAAATTCAGAATAAAAATTCAAAAACATTCCAAATAATCTTTTCAAATAGGGCAGTTCATACTTTCATGTACTTATATCAACTCTAATGTTTGACAGTAAATGTTTTTTTTTTGTTTGGAAACATCACTAGAAAGTCTGGTTCTTTAAAAGCTTAATGTACAGAAAGGAAGGATTTTGAGAACTTTTACACACTTCTCAACACCCATAAATAGGATTAAAGGTTAAAAAGGTTTTAAAAGTCGGACATAAAAGTTGTATTATTCTTAGTGCCAGTCGTGTAAACTGAGCATCCAGTGTCGGAGCCTTGTTGGACATTTTTATGGGACTTTATGACTTCATTCAGCGGGGGTGCATTTCCGCAGGCACCTCTGTAATAAACAACATTTGTTTCATTGCAAGCAACTGAACAGAAGTGACCTTTGTGCTTTGATGGTTTTTGGAAGCCATGTTTATCCTAAGAGACTTTTGTCAGACATCAGGTAGATGCAGAATGAACACTTTTAGCATTTTACAACCATAAACAGTCTTCTATTCAATGGTTTCAATCTCCTAAAAATGAGGATTTGATTAACTTAATTTACCAGATTTAAAAAAACTCATGCCTTGTTTCAGTTTTACTGGTTTCCCATGCAGCACTGTAGCTCTTTAGATGATGTGGATATTTTTATCCTGTTTTTTTAAATGTTTACCAAACAGCAAAGACAGGAAAAGGAAGCGCATCTGATCTGACTGCAGCAGGAGATCTTTCCATAAATATTATGTTCATATTTT
The DNA here is from genome assembly GCA_031762555.1 of Cynodonichthys magdalenae. Lineage (NCBI taxonomy): Eukaryota > Metazoa > Chordata > Actinopteri > Cyprinodontiformes > Rivulidae > Cynodonichthys > Cynodonichthys magdalenae. Next base: position 5,339,118 of record JARVJO010000227.1, on the reverse strand, counting down.
TGTTTTGTTCAGAATCATATAATTAAAAGTCTAGCGTTACTTGAAGGAATGCACACTTCCTGCTCACTCAGAGGCCAAAGATTTAAAGCAAAGCTGTCACCTAAAGTGTTAGCTCTCAGACTGCGTGTTGAGGATACCTCTCAGCTACTACCACACCAAGTTTAAGTTCAACATCTGCAACATTGACTGAGTTAGTCATTTTTGTGTCATTTACAATGATTACATTCTTATCAAATCAAACATATGTTCACTGATTTATGAGATATCTTCTAACAGACATAACTCTCCTGTGGGCAATAAAAACTAACCGAACCATAAAGTCTCGTCACAGTTCCCAAATCAGACAATCTTATCCTTAAAAATGATAAAGCAGCATCCTCCTGTCTTGCTCATAGGTATAATCTAAAAAAAAGCTAACAGGGAGGTCAGATTAAGTTAAGCCCAATGAAATGCTGCTTCACAATATCTCAAGAAGTTCGCTCAAACACAACATGAACTGACGTGTTTTTATTTAGGTAAATGACTCACGATCCTGGAAGCATTAAGACAATTAAATCAGGACCAACAGGAGGATCTGAAGGTGGCCTGGAAGCCAGGGGTGTGACTAAAAGTGGACCAGGTAGACTATTCAAGGACTAAAACACTCAATTATAATTAATATCAAAGTAAGAAAAAACAAACAATTTATTCCAGAAGCATGTGCAGATGTTAAATCTTATTAATTTTGAATTATCCACCTAAAATAGTGTCTTTATTCTGATTTTTTATTTCCTCTTTTTTCCAAAATCCATTGCCTACATTAATGTTTTATGAACAAATATGTCCTTGAGACCTTTCAAATCAGCTGAAAACACAACTTATTCATCAAACAGGTTTAGTGAAGCAATGTCATTAAACTGCAGTTTAACAGCAGCTTTCCTCAACAAACAAAAGCTTCTCTGCTCATAAAAATACACACCCATACGTCCGATGAATGAATCAGAAAAGATAAAAAAATTTTGATTGCAGATCTGTTTTTGTCCACCTTTTTTAATTAAACTGTTTAATTAGTCTATACACTTTCTGATTTTAAAAACTATTTATTGAAGTTGCATAAAACTAACAAAAACAGACTATCAGTATCACTAAAGCTTGTTTATCTGCAATATTTAGCCTCTTTTTGTCAAAACCAACCAGTTTTTACTGAGTTTGTCTCCCTGTCCTGATCGCGTCATGTCACTGCAGTGCTCTGAGCAACTCGCAGACTTGCTAAAATTAAAACCACTTGTAATAAATCTAAAAATACAGCAGGCATGCAGCTTATCAAGCAGCAGGACCCACGAGCACAAACGCAGAATTCGTTTAGTTTCTAATTCAATAAACTGTTCTCCATCAACTCTGGGGTGTAAATAAGGTGAGAATGCACGAAGCAGGAGGACGGCAGGACGTTTATTTTTTAAAAAAAAGAAAAGAAAAAACATTAAAGAGTATCAGATTGTGCCACTGACCTGCAGACACCTCTGACTTCACTTTCACTGAAGTTATTTTTAAGGCGGCAGCGGTAAGTCAAACCCCAGAGTCCTGTTGCAGGAGAACAATTTCCCCTGAGAGAGCTTCAGAGAGCTGCTGAAGATGAGCTTTAGGTCGAGACGCCTCTTTAATCAGCTCACCGTCATCCTTTAGTTGAGACATCTTTGCACGAAAAGTTTGGATAAAACTATGTTTAAAGAAAAATCAAGGTGTGGTGACAAATTTAAACTCCAAAAATAACAACCCCACTTTTTATTGAAGTTCTTGGTATTCTTACTAATAACTGTTTCATTCAGAATACATGGTTGTAAAAATTGATTGGATCTGGACTAAATAACCAGCTTCACCAGGGTGTATTTCTGCACCACAGCAGCTCAGTAAAAACTAGCTGCTACACCAGCTCACCTGTCTCACCTGACATATATAATGTCAGCAGACCATGAGCATCAGGCGTACACCGTTATTCACAAAAAAATGCACCAGTGGAAATTCACTTCATTTGTTTTAAATTAATACCAAGCAGCTCTTTTATAGTTTATAAGAATTTAAAGCCATAGTAGCTGTAAAAAAAATACATGACTTTTCAAGGTTTTTCATGAACTTTTATGCTTTACCCTAATTTCTACATCATTATATGATTGGGTTTTAATATAAACAAAAGTCATCTGGGTTTTATAAAAATTGCATCACATGGCTGTGAATATTCTTCACCGTTTGCAACTAAATTCTGGGATCAGTTATGACGTTCAGATGAAGTCATTTTGGGAAATTCCCCCTTTAGTGTTCGGAAGATCTTGACACATTTGAGTTTAGCTCCAACTTTTGCTTTAACCATCTCCATCCTAAAAGTGACTGACTCCTGTCGACTCCCATCCTTGCAGCTAAAACTTTTAGTCATTGTTTCTTTCCAGAAACAAGAGAAAAACTTGTTTTTGACCTGGCTTTTTAGATTTAATTGTTCTCCCTTCTACTGAATATCCATCACTGGACGACTTGTAACTATTTGTAACAAAACACAACTGCTGATTTTGTTTATTTATTGCAAATTATGGTGTAGACTTTTGGTAGTTGACGATGCATAATTAGTAGTTATTTTCTAATCATAGACGATACACATATATACAAAAACATAAATAAACTTTAAAAAGTCACATATTTAGACACATTACATCCTTATACTTAATATGTTCAGACTTTCAAATGATCAGTTTCAGTTTTCTGTCTTATTTTTAACTGTCCAGTGTTTACTTGAGAGACCCAGGTAACCCACTAGTCCTGCTTCAGAAAACATCACTGTTTACATTCTTGATTGTTGATCCCAATACTTTCGACATCATGCAGGTCATTAAAATTCAATTATTACAACTGTAGTCATTCAACAAAGCAAGATTTAATTCACAATATGTATTAAAACCCCTCAAATCTGACTCAGTGACCATCACTTCAGACTAAAACCCATTTAAAATCCCTCTCGATATAAACTTTATATCCACCACGGTTCTTCTTCTGCAGAGTTAATCATTCTACATTAACGCCTCTTCAAATAAAGTGATATCACTACATCAACACTTTATCTGGTGCAACGTCGTTCGGTCTTATCTGTAACTCTTTGCACCATCGGTGAAAACAACTTCCTCTGTTTATCTTCCAGTTAGGACAAAAGATAAAGTTTTGTTGCTCTGATGATGTCCCAGAGTTGTAAAAGGCTCTGTGTGTATAAAACACAACACAAATTCATGGATGTTCAAATTGCCGAGTAACAACTTCATCATCATAACAGCATTTAATCGAACATATCCGCTCCAATGCAACCATTTAGGAGTTTTTCCTTTTTATTACAGATTTATTAAATTTCAGCTATTTTGCTTCTGGCGTAGCTTCTGTAAATATCTGAACGTGACAGAATTGATGATGGACTCCACAGCAAGAGCCAGAAAACTGGGAGGATGTTTTAACAGCTCTGACAATGGGTTGTAAGGAGTGTGGGGGGGATTTCCATCTCATGAAGCAGCCTCACCCACAACAGTGTTTGAGGGAGAAAAAAAAGGAAAAAAAAAAAAGTTCTCCATCTGCTCTACATTTACTTTATTTGTCTCTACAATACAGGCTTTAGAGACAAAGGTAAGAGCATGAAGTCAGTTAAAAGGAAAGATATCAAAGTATAAAGAAAGCAAGAGGAATTAAATAAGTTAAAATTGCTTTAAAAAAAACACAGAAATTATGCTTCACTGGCATGTAGAAATACAAAAAGATAAAGATTTAGGTTCAAAATGCATTATAAACTACACGTTTGAAAGCTAACACTACAGAATGAGTACTTTTAAGAAAGATTAAAATTAAAAACGATAGTAGAGAAACAATTTGAGACCTTAAATGGATCTGAATTAAATATATATATATTTGTTTAGAATTAGTCATGGGAGTGAATGAGCCTATTATCTGTTTATTGTTTTGATTAGAAAAAAATACTTAAGTTTTTAATAGTCCTACATACAATGACAATTACGCATAAAATGACAAACGTTTCAGGCTTTAATTCAACTGCAATAACAATAAACCAATGGCGTAATAAATGGATCGTTTTTAAAATACAGTGAGCACCGGAGGGTTTTTAAAAACGTTACAGTACAAGTAAATAGTGCAGCTTTATAAAATAAACTGTTTTTTTAATTGTCCGAGCTGATAAAAATGTATCGATACAGAAATTAATCTGCCGAGTTTTCTTCTTACCTTCTGCTCGTCTTCGTCCAGTCACTCTGGAGTTTCTCATAACTTTCTCGAGAGGTAAGGAAACTTTGGGAGGAGAAGGAAGAAAAAAATCATAGGACTTTAGCGGCGATTTCAAGCTAACTAGACTGAAAAGCTAGCTTCCTGTTTCGGATTTCAAAGTAAAACTCCAAATATCTTTCACTGAAATAAAATCAAAGCTAATCTTTTTCATCATACAAGGACATTTGCCTCGGAGATAGTTTTTCCACAGCTATGTTATATAAACGTTTTGCCGTAGTATATTTTGAGCCAGGCTTTGTGTAAATGATGAGAGAATTAGTTTCACAATTTTAACTTTAAATCAAAACACAAAGTGCATTTTTCCTCTAGATCAAGTACAACATATTTGTGATCATATATTGTTTGTTCAAAGATTAATATGATAGTGAAAATTTTCAGATTTCAGACAATTTTAGTTTTTTTTTCAACTCATAATACTTCATAGATCTGCTGAATGATTAAATGCTTTTATTTTGAAATGAAACCTGTGACTGATTTGGTAGCTTCCTGTCTAGCTGAGAGAAAAACGAGGCTCTTCTGAAAAAATAGACGTAGACGGCAGCGCACTCTACTGTTCAACACAAGAGGCGCATTTCAAAGATGGCGGCGTTAATGAGTAAGTGGTGTTTTCATAACAGTCCTTTTTGTTAATAATGTTGATTTGTCTGTCTTGTGATACCACGATTATTTAAAATAGGTACTTAAAGCGTTATACTACATAGTTCGATTGTGTTTTGGATTGTGTTTGTAACTTTTACTTAATAACACGCACACTGACCTTGTTAGTGTTAGCATAGCGGCTAACCAGGTCAGCTAGTGACGCTTAAATCAGAGTCCAGGCAGAAATATTGGTAATTGTCAAGCACAATACATAATTAATGCAACAGCTAATGGTATTTTTAAAATAACCAGAGTGGTTGTGTTGTAATAATTAATTTTATATTGCCAGTGAGCTAACCCCAATTCTTTGTTTGCACTGTTATTGACTACTACCATAGCGCAGTAAAACCAAACTTCGAGTGAAAAATCTTACAGTTTAGGGTTTCTAAAATGTATTTTAGCTATAATGCTCCAACGATTGAAGGTTAGGACGTTAATAACTTATCTGAAAATGCTGTATAATTTGGCAATTTCTTTAGACACTTAAAACGAAAATTGTGCTTCTTTTTAGTTGTTGACTGGTAAACTCGTATCATACACTTCTTAGTTAATACTATATGCACAATTTTCTTTAAAGGACCATTGAAGCCTATGATGATGATGATCTAGCAATAATAATAATAATAATAATAATAATAGAAAATAATAACAATCATCACTGTATTGCTATGTTGTTCCGTCCCTTTTTTATAAGTCTAATATAATATATTTGTTCTGTTTTATATAATGTTTTGTTTTGCAGTACCTCGCCTGGCCTTGTTTGGCTCGTTTTCAACAAGGTAAAAACCTCCTAATCTTATTTTCTGTGAAACTTGCTTGTTGGACTTTAGCTACATCATTGAGCATGAATTCCTGTTGGTTATTCTTTCTTTCACTCTTTTCTTTTAGGCCCATTTCAGTTTTTGCAATTCAGCTTAGGAGTTTGCATAACAGTTCTAAAAATGATAACACCAGCACAAGGTGAGCTGACCTAAAACACAGTTGTAACAGACGTTGAGCCATCACAGAGCTCTTGGTAAAGGTGATGACCTCTGCTTTTGTTGTAGTTTGGTGCCCGTCAGAGAAAAGAGCACAGCAGTGGCAGCAGCCAAACCATCATCAGTAGCCAGCAGCAAAGGGGAATATATCGTGACGAAGCTGGACGACTTGGCTAGCTGGGGACGCACTGTATGTACTGAGAGGATGTTGATTGTGTTCATATAGAGCTTGTGTTTTAATCTGTCTCCTGTCTCACGGAAGCACAGAATTGGAGTTTTTGTCAAAACAAAAGACAATTTTGAGATCAAAAAAAAAAAATAAGTAGGTCCTCTGGACGGGTTCTTCTTTAATGAAGCGTTTTGTCTCTCCTCCAAAAGACTTCTTCAGTCCTTCCTTAAAGAAGAATTCGTCCAGAGGACCTACTTATTTTTTCTTTTTGATTTTTTTTTTTACCTGGATTACTGAGATGCACCAGGACACAATTTTGAGAGTTAAAAACAAATCTAAGTTCTTGGTATTTGCATGTTTTCTTTTACTCTACTTAGCAAACTGAGGAAAAATAAGGATCTCAAAAATAATCTGACAGTTCAGGGCTATATTATAATTTCTGATCTGTAAAATAAAAAAATATATATTTTGGATAGTCTTTCTTTGTTTCTTTATTGATTTGTCCCCACTTCCTTCAGACGTCTTTGTGGCCGATGACTTTCGGCTTAGCGTGCTGCGCTGTGGAGATGATGCACATGGCCGCTCCTCGCTACGACATGGACCGCTTCGGGGTCGTGTTCAGAGCAAGTCCTCGCCAGTCAGATGTCATGATTGTAGCGGGAACGCTGACCAATAAGATGGCCCCAGCCCTGCGGAAGGTGAGAGGAGAGACAATAAATATGTAACTATTTAAGAACAACGGTCTTCCCCCATCTTGTAATATAGTGCAGTTTATTTGACGATGATTCAACGCAACAACAGCTGTCTCAAGTTTGCTGAACTCCGCAGGTTGAAAGGGAGACGTGTTTTTGTTTACAGCCTGTCGATGCTGACAGTGATGTCAGTCAGACATTTCTGTGTGCAGGATGGGAGCGATGGGAACAGTATAGCTGTGTTAAAGCTGGCTGGATTAAGACCAGCCTGTCGACGGATTGGCAGACGAGCAGGAAGCTTTCCTCCAGCTGAATCTACAGATTAGCTCTGAGTCAGAATTGCATAGCCACAGCTAAACAACTTCTTCCATCCAACAGGTGTATGACCAGATGACTGAACCCAGATATGTCATTTCCATGGGAAGGTAAGTTTACTCTTACGATTTTTTTTTTTTTTTTTTTTCCTGAATTGGATTTAAACTCAAACGGTCATTTGGTTCAAGTCCAAATATTTTATTCAATTTTTCAAATCCGGAAACCAGATGCTTGATCAAAACTACAGAATATTTGTGTACATATTAGTCATTTGATTTTCATTTTAAAAAAACATATTGAAAATATTAAACAGGTGGATTCTATTTGCATTTTATATTCCAAAAATGGGAAAACAGTGTGTTGTTTTATTTTTTTCAAACTTAACGCTGTTGTTATCAGACTATTTAAGAGCAAATTTCATAACAAGTTTCTGTCTGTAAGTAAATAAATGCTAGCTAACTAGTTTTGCTTTTAACTGCAGAGTTTTTTTTTTATTATAAAGCTAGTTTAGCTAATATCTAGCTAAAACTATTTTTGTATCTCCACCTTAAATGGTCTGATAATGGGATGAATTAGTGTTTTACTTTATAACTAGCTAACCAAGCAATAAATAATCGCTAGCTAACTAGTTTGACATTACTTTACCAGGTGTCACCTTATCAACGATGACTCAAACTGTTTGCTGGAGCTTCTGCTGCTTTTAGCACATGAAGCGTTTCTCTAAAGCTAGGTTTATAGTCGATGCGTTGCGCTGGGTGCAGGCGAATAGAGACTCAATCGCACCGTTTCCGCCCCTGTGTGTTGGCCCTGCGCGGTGTCCTGGAGCGTGGTCGTGCACCTCCGAATTTTTGTAACTCCACAAAGGCTGCTCACGCCATAACTAGCTATTCATATAGTTTGTTTGTCTGTCAAGCTTTTGCTCTCATTTTTACATTTTCACAAGTTATAAATTGTACTGCCATGTATTCTTTTGGAGAATACTACAACAACATAGCGTCACCGCTGACAAGGGTGTGCACATGCCATGCGTGAATACCCAAAACACGACTATAACTCAGCCCTGGTGTTTCATTCACACCAAACGTGTTTTGAGCTTCAGGAGCGTCAGGCTTACATGCAAAGTTTATGGTGGATGTGCATCAAGCAGCTTTGGGAAGTGCTGCGGTGCGTCTAGCGCAGCGCATTATGAGCGTTCGATGTGCGTTACGCACATTAAAAGCTGGAGTTGGAAAATCTGAACTTTTGCAGCTCGATGCGGCGCGTCAACCAATCAAAGGGACTACACTGTGAGACATAGTGACAGATTTTCTGATGGGACAGTTTCCTGAATGATGTCCACTAACCTGAGACAGATGGACAGGAGCTCTTTAGCTGAAATCAAATGCCTGTAGTTGGTCCTGGCAGGGGGTATCGGCACCGATGTGAGTCAGCAGCTCGTCAAACTGAGCTTGGGACAAAAATAAGGCTGGAAGTGACCTTCGTGAGCTCCTGGGTGGTGAAACTCACCAAACTCAGAACATCTCTGAATTATCTGGTGAATTAATTATCTGAGCGTGACGTTCTCTTGATCTCAGTAAATAAAGCAAAAACACTTCCTTTATTTCATCCGACATTAAACAGAGACCAGCAGAGGAGACTCTCGACGAGCATCTGACCTCAAAGTGCACAAGTGTCCAACAATTGCATTTGGTGTGAACGCAGCATAAGAGCTCCATGGTGAGAATTTTGAAGCCGCAGCAGCCAGTTCCTCGGGACAGTGTTAAGTTGCCATGACTACAGTGTTAAACTTTCTGTTTTATTTATTATATTTTAACAAAATCTAATTGTACAAATGTTTAACCCATGCACTATAGCTGCCCGTTTCTCAGCTCACCACTACAGGACTTATTTTGGTTCGATGTAATGGATCACAAATTAACTTTATATATATATATACACTCACCGGCCACTTTATTAGGTACACCATGCTAGTAACGGGTTGGACCCCCTTTTGCCT
>JARVJO010000227.1:5300746-5315603 GCA_031762555.1 Cynodonichthys magdalenae | reverse complement strand
GATTTCTCAAACATGCATGAATGAGTCAAAGCAAGACTCTGGACATGTTTTTGATGAGAGGATAACATAACATAATACAAAACTCAAAAATGTTGATTTTACATGATATTGCCCCTTTAATAGTATTTCTGTATTATTTATTTCAGATTTAGTCAGCTGTACATGTCGTACTTTTCAGTGTTTCAACTGACTGTTTGAGGGCAACCATAGCGTTCGTGTGGCCATCGGTGAAAATGAGTTTGACATCTCTGATATACAATATGTGATATATAATCTTCAATACTAATAATAATAATCCCAAAATGCAAATTCTATGACAACAAACATTTCTACACAATCCTAAATTGATGATCGATTTTCACTGCAGTCTGCTGGTATCCTTCTAATAATAATAATTTCTCTCATTCGTGAGTTCAATGCTCCAAACAAGAAACTAAAAGCAGCAAAATCTTCTAAAATTTTTCCAGTTTCTATTAGAATACTATTATTTGATGCTGCAACATCCATCACTGAACCACAACAAGAACAGTAATGAAATTTTTAGAATTTTTGTCCCATTATTGGACAAAAGACTTGCGTCTTAAAACAACATCAGTGTTCTGACATCCTTGTATTTGATCTAGTAGCCAATGGAGAAACTTGAGAGAACATCTAAAGAAAAAAGGTCAATGAGTCAATAAAGTAAAGATTAAATAAAACAATGAATAGTGCAGCTTTGAACTGATCAAACAAGTTACAGAGCCAAATATTTTTCACGTTAGAGTTTTATGTAATCTGAGTAAATGTTACTTAATTATTTGGCAAAAGAGCAACAAAGATTAACACAAATTATTTCCCCAGCAGAACCTAAAGATAAACTGATAATAGAAACAACAAAAAACCCACTTCAATAGTTATTTAGAAAAATTTACAGAACAGGACAAGCTTTCCGACTTTCTCTTTCTGATTTCATTTCATGAGTCTCTGATGACCGTGCAGTCCTGGTTTAACCCAGAACAGATCTGGTCTGGTCCGGTCCGAACTTCCTGCTCGTTCTGCAGCTCTCACAGGAAACAGCTGTTATTGTAATAGAGCCCCCCAGCTTTAAACACAGCTCCTTCTTTCTGTCGAACACTGTGTCCTGACACAACTCTGATGGGAGAAGTGTCTCAGGAGTCTGTGTGTTAATAAAAAAAAAAAAAAAAAAAAAAAAGAAGAGCTCAGCAGAAACTCTAAAAGTGACTCACGCCGGGCTGGGGGCGTCGGGTTCGAGGACATACGTGCAGATCTGCAGCAGCCTGCATGCACAAATACGTGCACCGAGACATCAGCAGGAGCTGCAATGTTCCCGGCGTGAAACAAAACCTCCCTGTACCCTGCAGCGGACAGCTGGAACTTTCATAAAACTGATCGTGAAAACTGAGATTTGGGCATGTGTACTGACAAAACCAAAATCCATGCCAACTCTTGTCTGTCTCTGTTGGGTCAAAGATGGAAAATAACAGCAGGAATGTTAGTTTTACATCATAACTCTATTTTTGTTTGACGTTACATGACCTTTAACCTCACTGAACTCGGTTTCTGTGGTTGTGATTGCCAAGTTATGATTTCTGCCCAGGCTGACACGTCTCAACAACCATTGGGTGGATTGTCGCCGCGAGATTTTCCGGAATTTCTTCATCGATGTTTTAGATGATGCACTGAATCTGCTAAAAAGTAATGCTACAATACTCGTAGTGAACTTATTTCTTAACAGGTTCTTCACATTTTCATCAAAATATCTCAACTTGAGTTTTGAACATGTGCAACAACTTTTATTTTGAAATTGTCACAAAGGTAAAGAAGGCGTCTCCAATCCGTCTCAAGACAACTAAACTGTATTTTGACACTTTCCTGGGAGATCTCCTCTGAGGCAAACCTCCAGGTCTAAAACCAGCGATAGAAAAACTGGTCCAAATCTGTCTATCTTACAGCAGCAAAAGTGGGTGGGAGGTTAGTTCATTTGGGTGGATATGGACAGCAAAATAATGTGCACAGCCAACAATACAGAAAACAAAAACAAAAGTAGTGATTTTTAAAAGTTGTTCAATCAAAATGTGGAAACGTTTCGCTGAGACTTCAGTGAGATCACAACTAATAGCTCAAGTGTTTTTTCTCACAATTTTCCTTCAACTAATCTCCCCGACCGTTTGTAAAAACAGGTTGCTAGTAACTGAAAAAGACACCCACAGGGGAGTTTCCAAAATTGGATTAAATTTCCAAAAACATTTGCGAGAGTTCTTAATTCATGGCCTGAGTCACAGGATTTTTGGAATGTGTTTCCGACAAATGGGTGCAACAAATTTTCTCTTAAAACATTTATCGAGTTGCTGCGGGCATCAGGAGCCCTTCTCAAACCTGCATATTTGTGCACAGTGTATTAAAAACTCCAAGCACATTTTGCTTCAACGTGTCCTTTAAAGCAGTGGTTCCCAAACTCTTCAGCTTTTGGATGGATAAATAAGAGCATAGTAACAATATTCATTATGCTAATTTCATCCATTTTAAGCACACTAACCTCACTCTTTTGTAACACTTGAGGCAATTACTTGTTAGTGGTCATTTTTACTAATTAATTATGAACATTTTTTTCCCTAAGACCCCACTATAGGTTCAGACCCCAACTTTGGGAATCACTAATTTAAAAGGGATTCCATGAAAATTTGTCCCCAAGTCACATCCCTATGAGATCTTTAGGATCTGAATTATTGTTTTCCAGTAAGAGAACCAGACGGATCCAAACATGAGTCACAGTCATGTAAAAAACTCGTGACAAACAGCTTAACTGACTCTGGTAAAATGAAACAAAAAATCAGTTTTCTTCTTGTGAAACTGTGTAAAAACCTTTCATGTCCCTCTGAGGATAAACTGAAATAACTTTTCTTCAATTGTTTTTTCTAACCGTTTTGATAGTCTGAATGATGAATCACGAGTAAATAAATGATCTTTAAGAGGAAATTTGTCAGTCATTGTTTGCCAACACAAGAACTGTGTTTTAAAGATATTTTCAGGCAGGAAAACATTGTGTCTGGGAGTGCTCGTGTAGGATCGTGACGTCAGGACTGAGTGAGCAAAAAGGCCTGAGGGTTGAACTTTCCCCTACTTCTCACAGAGACTCCTTCATCTCAGATTTTGCTCCTGCATTCCTCCTTCAGCAGCCAGTCGGCTTCTCCCCAAGACAAAACCTCAGACCTCAGCTATCTTGTCTTTTTACCACAGTCAGGTGATAAATCAGTCGTCTTGGTCTATCTGAGCCATGTTGGGGATGTACAGTGATGTTTTAAGGATAAGATGCTGTAGATGTTTGCGTAAATCAGGCTGAAACTGATAAATTTAATCTATTAAATGTGGGTGAAAGGTTCCTTTGAGCATAAATAAACAGTACTGTCATTAATTTACCTTCCTGAGCCTGTGTATAATAAAATATCTGTTGAATTTTCAGTCATATTGAGGCTAATAATAGTGCATGAATGGCAACGGACCATGTAAGAAATAATTTATTCAACAAAAAACCTCAGTAATTTAGATGTTTTATTGCATCATAGCCTAAATCCTCACTCTGAAGGGCTTTCCCCGCCTCTGTCCCCCCCTCCTCTTCCTCCCTTTTTAAGCAACCAATCAGAGGAGACCTCTGCAGCAGCACAAAACTATAAAACCGTCACTCGGCAGCACACAACAAACAGAGACTCAAAGAAGAAGCAAACCAAAGACACAAAGATGAAGACGCCTCAACTTCTCATCCTACTTTTGACCCTTCTGGTCCACGCAGGACACGGGTACCCCACCGACCGAGAGCGCCGGGACAAGCACGCCTCCTGGGACGACGTGAATGTGGTGGCCCACGGGCTCCTGCAGCTCGGCCAGGGTCTGAAGGAGCACGTGGACAAGACCAAAGCCCAGATGAGAGACGTGAACGGAAAGCTGAAGTTCCTCAATGGCACGGCGGCTGAGCTGGAGAGGAAGCAGCAGGAGCAAGGAGAGGCTCTGAAAGCTCTAAGTAAGGAGGCGGAGGAGAGGTACAAGCTGCTGACAGAGCTGGCCGAGGAGGTGAAGGTGAAGGTGGGGGAGGTGGAGCGGCAGACGGGGGACATCACGTCCAGGATGGACAGACTGGAGGAGGTGCTGACTGAGCCGACGCTGGACAGTAATGACAGCGAGCACCAGAGGTTCTCATTCATCCAGGTGAGAAGAAAATTATATTTTCAGAGGATTCTCATTAAGAACTTATCTAGCTCATGATCTGTAGCGGTTTGTTTTAATACAGCCAAGCTAAGAAATGTGTTTTTGTTGTTTCCAGAGGTTGATGGCGTCTCAGAACAGACGGATCGACCAGCTGGTGGAGAAAATCCAGCAGCAACAAGACAAACTGGAGAAGCAGAATCTGCACCTACAGGCCCTGCAGAGCAAGGTGAGTCGTCACACACCAGAAGCTGATCTATTATTTAATGAAAAATGTAAAAAATTTAATTTTATGACTCTGCTTTCTGAAGGTTGCACACAAGAGAGTGAAATCACACCGACGGAGAGATGAGGGGACGGCACCGAGAGGAGAGGCACAGCACAACCAAGCTGAATCAGGTAACGGTTAAACTATTTTCAACCTAAAAGCAAGAAAAACCCTTTAAATGATTGATTTTCACAAAACAACCAAAATATTTTTGACTCCCGGTGCGTAAAAATTAAGAGTTAATGCTCAACTCAAACTAGAACACCGAGTACAAACAAAGAACAAATAGGTTTTAGATACAAAAACCTAATCAGCCATAAAAGTTTTTTTTTATTTGTCAGCTGTTATCGATGAATCATAAAGTGACATAAGAGCTCACCTTTGCACCTTGAGATATAAAGTTTGTGTTGCTGGCAGAGCTGTTCAAAGACGGTGCAAAGATCAGAGAAAATGAGGCCAACGGCTTTTTAAAAACAAAAGAAATGAATGTCAGGGACACAGAGAGCTTTGAAACATTCAAACATGAGGTCACCGTGGTTCTTACCTTGATTTTGTGTTTGGTTGCAGGTCTACCCAGAGATTGTCACGACCTGTTTGTACGAGGGCAGCGAGCCAGCGGCGTCTACACCATCCAACCCCAGAACTCGCAGCCGTTCAACGCCCTCTGTCAAATGACTTCAGGTGAGTCAGGATGAGTCCAAGCCTGCGTTTTTGATTAGTCTCAGCAGAGTTTAGTAAAAGAATAAAAAAGGCACATGATATAACATTTTAACTTAAATATTTGCTGTTTCTGTTCAGATGGTGGATGGACAGTCATCCAGAAACGTCAGGATGGATCCCAAAACTTTGACCAGCGCTGGGAAAACTACAAGAAAGGCTTCGGCAGCCTCCAAGGTGAGATTAAAGTCATTAAAATGTCTGCGTAAACAGAGCGTAATGTGTTTAAAATTTAACACAAAATAACCATATTTCTTATCTTTTAGGAGAGTTTTGGCTGGGCTTGGACAACATCCGCTCCCTTTCCAAGCAGGGTCAGTACATCCTGCAGGTGGAGCTCTCCGACGAGGTGGGGCAGCAGCAGGAGGCTCGTTACAATTTCCAACTGGACGGAGAGGAGAAGATGTTCGCTCTGCACCTCCAGAGGGACTCTTCATCTGGAGCTCAGGAGGAAATCTTGAGCGCCGAAGGTCTTCCCTTCTCCACGGCAGACAGAGACAACGACCTCACTGCAGACATTAACTGCGCTGAGCTGCTCTCAGGTACAAACACCTCCGACAGACCTGAACTAAGTCAGACTTTCTGAACTTAAAAACAGTTTTTTTTATTAAAATATGCTCATATCTTGGCAGGTGGTTGGTGGTTCAGCAGCTGCGGTGAATCAAATCTCAACGGCAAATATCCAAGACAACCAGAGCAGCGCCGGAGACTGAAATTCAGAAGACAGGCGATGTTCTGGACCGTCACGCCGGGACAGAGTGGCTCGCTAAGGACCACGCTTCTGAAAATTGCACCAGCATCAAGGAAACAATAAACCTGTCTCAGAAAGACAGAGCAGCACGAAAGCTACAGACACTTCAATTCAAAGTTGTTTTTCTTATGCTGAACTACTGAAAAACGCTATAAACACGCACATCACTGATCTCCAGTTGAGCCAATATTTCTATGCAACGCATAAGAAAACTGAAAGCCTCAGTTGATATTTTCAGTCACACTGACTGCAACATTATTCCCTTTGTGAGGGATTTTTATTATTTGTATTTGTTTTAATTACTTTGCAACTAAATAATGCAGTTTTTTACACTTTAAACATTTGATCACAGAATGAACTGTTTTTTATTTGTTGATGAAAATAAAATATTTTAAAGATTAAAGATGAACCAGTGCTGCATTTATTTCATTTGTTACTAGATAATAATCATATAAAGTGAGCATTTGTTTTACTTTATTCCACTTATATTAAAACTCATTTAAATTTGTGCTCAAAATAATGTGTGGAGATGTAATTAAGTGTTTTTATTTATAAATAATCTCTGTATCAACACTTGGGAGATTTCATCAGAAGTGTAAGTAACAAAGCAGCTGCTGTTGTTTCACAGAGTGAGGATGGAACAGAAAAAAAAAATTTTCCCCCTTGCCCGTTTTATTTTTTTATTTTTAATTTTACAGCATATAACCTTTTTAAAATACAATAAATAAGGCTAAAAATTATTGGAAAGTTAAAGAGGTTTTAGTAAATAAAATAACGTCACGATTTTATATTCTGAACAGGATGTTGTTACCATCAATAAATGTTAATCATTCTTAGGTTTTTAATTGCAAAAATTAAAATTTTTTTATATGCCTGAAAACGGTGGTTTTCGAAAAATTGCCCATGTTGATATAAAACCATCCAAAATCAATATATTTTACTCCAGCAGGAGCATATTTACTATATATCAAGTAAAAATAAAATGAAAACACTTAACATATTTTGGGATTTGCTTTGACTTGTTTTTCCAAAACAAAAATGTCAAAAATGTTTTACACATTTGCTCTGATGTGTTTACAAATTTGTGTTGAGGCAATTTTTAGTAATTGTTTTACTTTGTGATTTAACTGCTTGTGGTTTTAACCGTTTGATGGATGCAGAAATGTTTGGGGTTTTTGCCAAAATTCTGAGGTTTCTGTGGAAACCAAACAAGTCCAAGTTTAAACAACAGATTTTAAGTTAATAAAGAATAAAGAAATAAAAACCAGGATCTGCAGTTTTGGGGCTCAAAAGGTTAATTCTAGGTGACAAATGGTGCATTTAAATTATTGGAATATTAGAAGATTTTATGTAATTTTATTGGTTTAAATGTGCTTTTTTACATTTAAAAATGGTTTTAGTCAGAGTAGTTTTAGATTTTGAATTAAGCAAAATTTCAACATTAAAATTAAATATAGATCCAAAGCCGGGTAGAAACCAGTAAAAATAAACACACATGTATTCTTTTTGTTGCCAGGAGGCATAAATGTAACATCAATCAGTAACATGAGCTGTTCTGATTAAATTTAAGTTTATAGGAGAGAATGCTGAGCGGTTTTTTGCGAATGAGTAGCTTTCAAAAGTGCTCCTAATTACATTTTTCCCTTAAAATGGTAATTCAGTTCTAACAAGTTCTGCTTATTATGAGAAAAAAGCCCCATTAATTCTCACAAAAGCCTGATTTTATGGATAAAAGAATAAAACAATACAAGTTTTTGTCACTAGGAATGCTTGTAAAAATTCAAATAAAAAGCTTTATGACAAGTAATTGAAAACGATTGTTCACTTATGTTTATTTCTTCAAAATTTGAGAGTACACTTCACCACAGACGCAGCACGTTTCGCTCGACTTACAGTTTCATCAGACGGTAACAAGGCGGCGTGAGACCTGCGTGTCGCTGCGAGCCTCGTGTCAAATTCCCTGAAATATGTTTACAGAGAGCAGGCGCTCCTAACTAATACAAGGCACCCGAGCTCCCTCGAATATCTTCTTATATGTCAGTTTCTTGGCACCAAGGCAAATACGTACTGTGCAAAAGTCCTCAGCAGCAGAAGAAAGTGAAGTTCCCCACAGAGTTAAAGCAAAACGACTGAAGACAGCAACAAGATTTTGCTACATGTGCCCACGAGTTCATGAATGCTTAAGAATTTATAAAATTTGTTTATATTAATACCTAATAAAAATGTCGAATTTCACTTTGTGTTTTTTCTGTTACAACAAATTAAAAATAATCTATGACAGCACAGGAAAGCTCAAAATAAAACACATCAAAGAGTTGGTTGTAAGCTCTTAAAGAGCTTTACATTTGTTGCCTTCACAGAGAGAACCTCTTTCTTTAAGTCACAGATGGAAAAAACAAAAAGTTGCTTAAAAAAAAGCACAGAAACAAAAACAAAGAGAAATCTTTTTAAAACGTCAGAAGAAGGTCCATGTTTGTCTGTTTTTGCGTCATGTCTGTTTAAAGTGCGGCAAACAGCATTTTAAACATTAATAATCATTTCTGTCATTTGTTCCATTTTTAACCATCTGAAAGCTTCGTCCCTGTTTGTTCTGAGTGAACAGCGCCCTCTGTAGGTTTTGAGCCTTAAAACAACCCTTAAACATTCTAAAGCAGCTTAAAAGGCCACCAAAGGCCCGTGTACTGATACTCATAATTATACAGCTTTTAGCAACATCTGATTCTTGCACCTTTCTCTTAATGCTGAAACGCTGCAGCGACTTTAAGACTGGTGATTATCTCTTGAGGTGTAACATGGTTCTGTGTAGTTTGCATTCAACTTATCATAAAATCAAGTCAGAGGTGATTTAGGTTTAAATAGGTGGAGCTGAAAGGAAAAACAGGAGGGTAAGAAGGCAGGAGAGGGAGGTCGGTGTGTGAAAAGGCTTATCAGAGGTTCTGCTGGAGGAAGTGCAGCAGCGAAATCTCATAATGCTCTCCAGACTCCGGACACCTGATGCTGTGCCGTTCATTGGGATAAATCTGAGGGGAGGGAACAGCAGCACAAACGGGCATGTTAAGTCACTGTGTGATGCCAAACAAGAGCCAATAAATAACGTGCTGATCATATAATAAATATGCTCCTCATACCTGCAGGCTGTAGGGCTTTCCCGCCCGGATGAGCTGAGACACCAGGAAGTTGGTGTGGAAAAAGTGCACATTCTCATCTAGAAATCCATGCAGGATCAACAATCGGTTCGGCCTGTTTCAGCACAAAAACACACATTTGTCGACACGTTGCTTAGTTCAATGAAATGAAGTCATTGCCTTGGAATTTTTTTTCTTTTCAGTTTATTCTCTGAAGACAAAAACAAACTAAGATTTTTTTTATAAATAAATAGTGAAACGTTTGTTAAAACTTCTGAAAAAAAATTATAGACATCTACACTGAAGATGGAAATAAAAAAATCAACTGGAAAGATCTTTTAGGCGTGAACATACTGTAATGACAGACACATTGATCAAATATATAACTTTTGTTAGTAGTTTAGACATAAAACGTCAAAAACGTTATAGTGTGACACGGCATTTAAGGTTTTTTTTAAGTTTTGTGTAGTAAAAGCATCAACATAGGTCTCACTCATTGGGAAGTTTGTGGACATGCAGGGCGACAGAACAGGCCTCGTATCCCTTTTGGTTTTTATCAGGCGTGTCCAAATATCGCTCCGTGTAGCCGGTATCGTACGCCATCCATAAGGTCACCGGAGCTCCTGCAACTGCAACCTAATCAACAAACCAGAAGACAAACACAAGCTTGAATTCTTAGGCCAAAATGGAAAAAAAACAAAAAAATAAACAAGTGTGTATATTTTTTTTAAATTTATTTTACCAAGCAAATCCAAATGAGATCACAGATCTCTTTCAAGGGAGGCCTGGGCCAGAAGGCAACCTATTGTATATGTTTTTGGGGTGTGGGGAAAACCAGAGTACTCGGAGAAAACCCACATAAGCACAAAGAGAAACAAACTCCATACAGAAAGACCCTAGATCTAAATCGGGGATTGAACCTAGGACCTTCTTGCCGTGAGGCGTCAGTGCTAACCACTGAGCCACCGTGTGTGTCTATCTATATATATATAAACATTTAATTAAGTGTGCAGCACTGTGTGGTCCTCTGGTAGTGTCAACAAAAGTTTGTAGCCCCGTCCTTTATTTAAGTTGCCCATCCCAGAATTAAACTGTCACATTATGGCTTTTATTTTGACGGGTTGCTTCCGATGGTGGAAATGAGCGTTTTTTTTGTCAAAAAAGTTACAACTATCAGTTTTTTGGGAAGCTTCTGGGACAATAATGACATTTTTTTTTGTCTGTGAATTCTTGAGTCGTGGAGGAAGACGAGGAATTTGATGAAAACAAGGAAGATGAGCAAATTCCCAGAGAACTGAAGGAAAAGAGGTAAAACACGGTTAACATGAATGCTAGGATTAAAGCGTGATGGAAACAAAAACTCTGTGATAAAACTCAATTCACATTTGCACATGATAGAAGGAAACATGTCATTAAGGTTCAGCACAATAAAAGACAACAAGACTAATTTAAATACAGACAAAATATACTTGTAACGCACAAAAAAAGGAGGTAAAATCAGTGCAGGTTCATCTTCAACAAGGTGGCAGCAGAACTTAGAGTGTTACTCAAGTTATATGTTGAAAATTCCTGTATTTTCTCATACTGCAAAATGTATCACAGGATTAAAAACAATTGCAATGTCAGTTTTTTCAAATACTGTACAGTGTTAGTTCTTTATGCAGCTTCTGTGCATCTCTATTTTCACATTTCAAGAATTCTGAAGCTAATATAATCTTTATCTGGTGGCAAATACTTCTTAAAAGTTGGAAATGAAACGGCCACTTATACCCTACATTAAATATTTTTTGTTTTTATTGTTTTTTGTTTGTGACTGAACTGCAGCAATGTGAAGAATAAGATAAAATAAAATCAGGTACAAATTACAAGGAGTCAAACAGCTCAAACTATTTAAACCTTTTCACCCAGCCATGAGATGCTGTAGAATATGTGAGCTGTGAGGGTAAATCTTCCCAATAACAAAGTAAATGTTGTGGTTCTGACCTTAAAAATGTCAGGTCTGTGGATCAGACCCATGAGGGAGAGGAAGCCTCCATACGACCAGCCGTGGATGGCAACACGACTCAGGTCTACAAACTTATACTTGTCAGCTATGTAGTGCAAACCCTCCACCTGGTCTTCAATCTCCACTTGACCCTGAATTAAAAAAACAAACAAACAAACACGCTGTCATTAAATCTGTTTGCTCTTTTTTTTTAATACATGTATTAGACATATTTAATACAAGGGAAACTGTCTAAAAGGTGTTTATCTTTGTATCCGTGTTGGTTAATTATTAAGAGTTCGGAGCTCCATGAATGTTACAGAAGTTATGGTAAAAATCTCTTTATTTCTGATCACACCAGCTGGAAGCTTTGGCCACATTTACCATCTTGTCCTTAACAGCTCCTTCAAACTTGAGTCCTCGCTGGCACGAGCCCCGCCCATCGATGACCAGCACAACGTAGCCCAGAGACGCCAGAGTGCTCAACCGCAGATACTTCACTCCTTTGTAAGAGTTGTTAACTAGCTGCACCTGGAAGAACAAAGACAACACATTGATGAGAACATCAAACAAATAAATTAATTTTAAAATCCGGGTAAATTCACTTTAATTTCTGTTTGGATACTTAAACGATGGGCTAAGACATCAAAATATGAGAATCTAACCTGAGGACCACCATAGACAAACACAACGGTGGGATGCTTCTTGCCAGGAACCAGGTGGTTTGGTTTGTACAGCATGCCATACAGCTCAAAGCCCGACTTCCCTGTAAAGCTAAAAATTTCTGCAGGGGAGGCATCAAACTGGTAACCTGCGAACAAAAAAAAAAAAAATCACAATCAATCAACATCACGGATCAATTTGAGTAATGATAACGACAAAACGGAAGTTCAGTTACTTTTTTCTTTTAATTTTTCATGTCCTGGATGACTGAGAATCCACAGAAACATATAATAGTAACGTTCGTCTGACCGTATCGATGCTAAAGTTACTGGATCAATACTTCAGATTTACTTCTAGCACATCACTCCGGTTCCAAAAATAAAATGCTGCACCCGAGTTGCTGGCAAGGGGATGGTTCAAACGCAAACAGTGAATTAAACAAAACAGAACTCGACACCAACTGTCACTCATGTCCACCGTCGCATGGAGTTCAGTGAAATCATGTGTCTATCATGATATGTATTGCTATTGTGTTATCGCCCAGCCCTATGCTAAATCTTAAACCTGCATCTTCTACAACAGCGTCTGTAGGAGGATATTTGTTTAGAAAGTTTTATTTCAGGAGGTCTTATCTCAGCTCAGTACCAGAAGCTTCCATCATGCTCGCCCAGAAGTGAGGCTCTTTGTGCAGCGGGTCGCTTTCTGAGCCCGTCAGCTTGTAGATGTGAACGCAGGGAGCGGTGGTCAGGCTGCTGTAGTGGCTGATGAACACGTCAAAGGTCTGTGTCGAAGAGAGGAGGCAAGTCAGAACAGATCAGCATCAATTGGACAAATTCTCCTACTGACTCTAGCTCCTACTGCTGCTACTAGAAGGAAACAACACAACTTCCATTTTAATCTCCTGTTTAAATAATTAATTTCCAGGATTAAAGACATTTTAATAAGTTCTGGATGATTTAAAACACAGTTTGGTGCGTGCTGGTGTACCTGGCTCACAGAGCAGCTGTGGGAGAAGCCGGGTTTGGTGAGTCTGACAATTTCACCAGGCGACTCGTAGCTCACCACGTACAGGTGGTGCTCCAGAGGAGAGTCTTTGGTTCCCTGGAAGTAAACCAGCTTTGCCGCCTCGTCCACCCAAATCTGAGGACTGCACGAACGCTGCACACAAAAACAGCAGAATAGGAAAAAACTTTTTGTTTCTTGTTATTTTTTCTTATCTTTGCAAATTTATATACATATACTCTTTCTTTTCTGCAAGTCTTTTTTTCTTAAAATACATTACAGAAAATTGTTTTATTCATGTCTAAACACAGACAAGGGGTCTTGATTCAAACTTCAACATGTCTTGTGTTTGTCTGTGTTTTCCTGTCCCCAAACCCAGCCGGTTGAGGCAGATGGCTGCCTGTCCTGAGCCTGGTTCTGCTGGAGGTTTCTTCCTCTTAGGGGGAGTTTTTACTCTCCTCTGCTGCCGGTGTGCTGCTCAGGATGGGAGACTGTGACGACGTGAAGATTCGGCTCAGTCTGGCTTCTTTAGATTTATTGCTTTTTGTGTACAGCGCCCTGAGACAACAATTGTTGTGATTTGGTGCTATACAAATAAACTGAATTGTAATATTGTGAGATGAAGACATTATGCATTGACATGGAGATATACTGATGAAGCTTTTCTGCAGCAGCACATTATTGGCTGTTACTTATAATAAAAAAGGTTTGATAGCTACATAATCCTTGATCAAGTGTTGTAACTGCAGAAATACTACACCTTAGGAACTTTTACATGATTTAGGTCAGCCAGTGAAAGAATATTAGACCACTCTGAGAATGTTTTTTGTTTTTTTACAAATGCACAGCAGGATAATTGTGCTGATTTTTGACCCGATTTTGCCCTTCCGACAATATTAATGACGCCTCGATTATCATGATGGCTCTAAAGATAATATGATGAGATATTCCTGTCGCGTGTGGCGCGTTAAGAGGGACCACTCCAACCTCAAATCAGGGATATTGAATGAATATTCAACATGTTGTATTGTCTTGGCCCGATGTACCAGTGCGTGTGGGGTTCCCGGAGGACAAACGAGCTTGCAGCCTGTTGTGACATGTAGCCAATCAGAAAGCAAAGTGACGGAAACACAGAGGAGAATCCAAATTACAAAGAACAAAGCAACCGCCATGCACACCAGAGAAACGTCTTTTTGTTTAGATTTTTCTCTGCCAAAAATAGTCCATAAATTATCACCATTCTTCCTTGTCGGTCATGTTTATTTACTCTGAACTCACATTCGATTCAAGATGTTTTGTGAGAATTCCAATCTGACATCTGAATGTTGGTGGGTGAAATCTGTCAGCGTGTGGCTGTACACCACACACTGAAGGACCAAATCTGATATATCTACGATTGTTTTATTGTAATGTGTGGGGTCTCTCAGGTTTTGAAATTCAGCCGACAATTTTAAAATCTTGTCCAGTGAACCAGGCGTTAGCTGTAAACATTTTACCAGGTAATGTAGCTTTTTACCTTGGCTCCATGATTGGCCAGCACCTCCCACTCCCCACTGGTCACCGTCACTTCTTCTTTAACTGGACATTTAAAATCATCTGATAGCAGAGAAGAAAAATGAATAAAGAAATAAAACAAACAGTGCTTGATTACAAACACACAAATAAAACAATACTCTGATCTTACACACGACAGCAAAAAATTTAGAATGTTCTGTATTAACACTACCTAACAGTATTACCTTCAGAGTGTGTGTAGCCTTTGGCCCAGTGATAGCTCCTCTGCTGTAACACTGAGGTGATCTTATATAAGTGGCAGAAGCCTGTTTTTGACTCATTAACTGTGATGAAGGTGAACTCGTCATCAGACGTTTGGAGGAAAGGATGAAAGATGTCATGGACCTGCAGCACAAAAGAAAAGAAATCATAATACAGATACTTCATTCAACATTTTAGTTGAGAGAAATAACAGGTTACAGATTCATTCTTTAGGAAAAAAGCAACTAAAATAATGAAACAAACACAGAACTGCTGGATAGAAAGGCACAAACGGAGTCAAACTAAACTGGAACCTGTACCAGGGTTCGACAAATCCTATTGCCCGATTGCCCGGGGCAGGTAAAACCCCTTGTCGGGCAGGTGGATGTGTCCCG
>JARVJO010000227.1:5286608-5300646 GCA_031762555.1 Cynodonichthys magdalenae | reverse complement strand
TCATGTCGGGCAGGTAACATTTGGTGTCACCTGCCCGACAGGGCAGGTAAAAAAAATAAATCTTGTCGAACCCTGACCTGTACAGTTTATCATGAACACACACGTGGTGCTGGACCTCACATTGATCCAGATATCGCTGGTCTCTTGGTAGATGATGAAGGGATGGACGGCGTCTCCGAGGGCATCCAGGCTCTCCTGCCTGGCTTTGTCCTGATGTGCGGGGACGAAGAGCGCAGGAGGCAGCAGGACTAACTGGAGGTGCTGCTGCCGTCGATCCATCATGACCGCCCACGCACTGAGATCACAGAGATGAAGAGCTGTGACCAACAGGAACTTTAGTGCATCATATGGACTGGTGTCACGTTATCTAATCTTTATCTGTAAGCTGGTGGAGTTTCATACTGTTTCTTATTCTTTAAGAAATAAGTAATTTAATTAAAACTCACTATCGTCCGTCTCTCGTCCATCCAGCTCTGGTGATGTACTCGACGTTGGGAAACAAACTAGTAAAAGGAACTGGCAGCTCCTTCTCCTGCGTGCTGACAATCTGAGAGAGAACAACCAAAGCACAAAACAAATCAGTATTTACTGAACGAGAACAAACACAGTAAACAAATCAACAAAATAATAACTACTCACATTTCCAAGACTGTCGGTCTTGATTTCTGCTAACTTGAGAGTGATATCAGGATTCCTGCTGCCTGCAAACAAGAGTAGCATCAAATATCAGTTTGGCGATTCCTTAATAGTGACTAATCGCAAAAAGATAAATTAATTATCTTACCAATATAATTCACCTAGATAATCTGTTCAAGTGGGAATTCATGTTAATATGTTGTGTTATCGTCTGCAGCAGAGATTGTATTTTTTTACGCAGACTTAGAGTGTTCAGGGTTAGGCAGAAGCTTATGTTTTCATTTTATCAGGCTGTTCTGGAAAGCATCATCAGGTTTGGAATGTCAGCGTGGTATGGCAACCTTTCTGGGCAACTAAAATCTAAACTTGGTCGCATGGTACAAGCTGCACTGAAGGTGATAGGAAGGACTGAGAACTCTTCCTTGCAGTCCATCTATAAAGACTCTGTCCTCAGACTTGCTGTCTGACCCTGCTCACATCCTCAACTCACAATATGAACTCTTACAATCTGGCAAACGGTTCAGAATCCCTGCTTGTAGACTCAATAGATTTAAAAATTCATTTGTCCCTACATCAATCAGACTGTTAAATAAAGTAGGCATATAGTGTTTTGTCAGGCTGCTGATGATGTGGTTTGACTTGTTGGTTTGTTTACTTTCTGGAAGGTATGTGGGAACGTGCAATATGTGTTATTGTGAAATATGCGGTTTATCAATCAATTTGTGGTTTATTGAGCAATATGTGTTTTTAAAATTTGTGAAGTTCATATGACTGATACAATCATAAGAGTCAGATTATTTTGAAGCTTAAAACCCCAAAAGAGATTTAAACTGAGAACTCTGGACTCAGATCCATCTGCTGCTGCATACAGAGTTCTGATCACTTATTAATAATAATAATTTATTATAGTAAATAATTGATAATTATGAGGAGTCATTTACATTAAGATGTAACCAGTTATTTAAAAATTCCCATTTATGTAAATTTATTACTATTATAATTGAAGGTGAGCTGTGTAAATCTTTGTTTTTATTAAACAAGTAGCTTTGAAGTGGCTCTCAGCCTCAAAAAGGTTGGTGACTCCTGTCCTATAACAATACTCACTATTCGGGCTTTTGGTTTTAGATATTGCAAACTTTTTATGCTGGTGCTACAACTTTTTGTTCTGTGCTACAAAACCAGCAACCTCTGTAGCACCAGTGCTATGAGCTAAAAAAGTTAACGTACAGCCCTGGGATATGTCTTTTAACCCCCACATTAAAAATGTTACCAGGTCCGCCTTTTTCCACCTGCGTAATATCATTAAAATTAGAAACATCTTGTCCAAAAATGATGCAGAAAATCTGTTGCATTCTATAGTTTGACTGTTTTTATACCGTGCCCTGAGATGTTTGTTGTGACTTGGTGCTATATAAATGAACTGAACTTAATGTGCTGCCTTTTAGTACAACACAAAAAGTGTTGACCCTTTTAATCTTATTTAAAGTGTTACAGCTAGAAAACTACATAAAAAAGTAAAGTACAGTATATAATTTTTTTGTATACACACCTGCGCGTGGATATCTGTAGATGTCTGTCTTGCGCTCCTCTAGAGCCGGAGATGGGACGTGGATAATCTCCACCTCAGACTCATCCACCTCCTCGTACAGAATCTGCAGAGTTTTCCCACCATCTGTTCCTAAAGCAAAAAAACCCAAACAAACAGGAAATGGATACATCATTGCTATAAATTATGTTTTACCTTCACTTTAAACCTGAAACTACACACTAACCCATTGTTATTAAAAAACAACTGTGAACTAAACATTTTTGTTTCTGATCAATGACACCTTGAAAATACTACTAGTAATAATAATAAAACACAAATACTCTCTAACAATCATCAAAGTGACAAAAAATGTGACATTCACCTTCATGAGCAACTGGAGACCACCAGTATCCAGTGAAGCGATCAAATTCTTCTTGAGTAACAAAAGTGGCGACACCCGCAGATTTAGGATCATCTTTTGGGTTATCAACACCTACAATCAAAAAAAAAAATAAAAATGAAACAATAGTAAAATACAAATTCTGCATAGAGACTTTATACACAAACATAACGCAGCTGTGACCTTTATGACAAAACGTGAGTCTCTTCTCTTCTCCCGTTTCTATATTTGTGATCCAAATGTCGTTATTGTTGATGAAGCCGATGAAGTTGGGGTCTCCAGGACAGATCTTGGGGTCCATGCGTGTGCCTGAATTCTGGCTCTTGATCTCTGTGGGTACCACTGGAGAAGTCTGAAAAAATAAATAAATAAAACAACAAAAGTTGAATAATGACAAAAAGATAAATCATCTATTTGTCATTTTTTTCCTGCAACGTCCACTGGGAATCAAAAGTATTTTGTTTACATTTGCTACTGTTTTTAATAATTTGCTCCTAATTTCTGGCTTTTTAAGCAACATTTTGATACTTGGACCATCCGCATATTTAGGTATTAGTTCAGTTCCAGAGATGTTGCTAAATTTATCTTGTTAGTCAGGACCACCTTTGGAAAAACCACTGGGATAAAAAATATTAAAAAGTTATCATGCCAATGCAATGTTCTTAGGGACCATTAAAATAAACATACAAAAACTGTGACTTTGACTATGAATTTCATGACTATAATTAAAACAATCTGTCAACTGACATACCTTATCACCTAAATAAGAAAAAATAAAGTTCAAGGAGTTTGACAGAATCGAATAAAACTAAAATAAAATATGTAAAATTAGCTCATATTGTTAGGATTAGCCTCTAAAACTTTCAGACTAAATGCTGAAGACTT
Source organism: Cynodonichthys magdalenae (assembly GCA_031762555.1). NCBI lineage: Eukaryota > Metazoa > Chordata > Actinopteri > Cyprinodontiformes > Rivulidae > Cynodonichthys > Cynodonichthys magdalenae. The sequence goes on along the minus strand of JARVJO010000227.1, from coordinate 5,297,197 downwards.
TCTTCAAGATTTGGGGAATATTTGTTTGTAAAAAAATAAATAAATCTAAAAAAAGAACACAAAGCCTATGGCTGAGAGTCAAGTGTATATTTATAACCGGAAAGAAAAAAGCTTTAGAATAAAGCTGAGAAATAGTATTTTAACAGTAATCCAGTTGTATTTTCATCAGCATCATAAACTTAAAATATTCTGTCAACTTGTGTAATTTTAAATGCTCATATTCTTACTGACACACTATAAGTAAAATCAAATTATTAAAAAAAAATCCAGAGATGTTAGACTTACGGTAAATGAAAGGCTGCTGAGATGTCGTCAGTTAAAGTATCTTTGTTTATTTGTGGTACTTTTTATGTATTTGTACTTTGACTCACATTGAAACTGTTGCTTCCACCATCCCGACAGTAGTACAAGCTGCTGCTGGCCTGGAACAGGAAGAGCCCGCTGGGTCGGTGGTAGTCGTAGGAGGTGATGCCAGACACCCCCAAACGCTTCCTCTCCCGCAGCAGCTCCTCCTCCCGGGAGAAGCCCCCGTGGTGAGGGCTGGCCTGGGGTCAAGGGAGACAGGAGGACAAGCAGCATGAGAACACCGGCTGACCAGAGGAGGTTGAAGAGAGAAAGAATTTACCACTCTAAATTAAAGAGAGAATCGTTATGTAAAAGGGAATAAAACATGCTCTCTTTGTTCATCTGCAGCAAATTAATTAAGATTAGCATCTCTATCTAGGAACATATTTCCAGTCCTTGCATTGTGGGCATGTTTTCTATGTATACAGTATATTCATATTTATTCATCAATTTGAAAAACAAACAAAATAAAATCTAGATATCTTATTATATCTGTCCCAGGTCATCCAATGTTAAGAAACTTCAACTATTACTGACACAAACTTCTGACTCTCTGACAAAACAAATGAGAGATAGCAAAATGTTCTTTTCGAAAACCAAGTTTTTACCTGAAAATGATCCAGCATCTGTTTCCACGACAAAACCAGCAATGTGTCTTTTCGAATCTTTTTGGGGATGTCTGAGTAGAGTAAAGCATTTTCCCTGCTGGCGTAAGGCATTCCTGTGAGGACAGACATGACAATCACAACCTGTAGGTCCATGAGCAATACAAACCTGCAGGTGAGTAAACAGCAAGTAGAACGTTTGGTGACAAAGCTAAAAGTCTGTAGATACTACCTCCTGCATAAAGACTGTGTTTATGTACTCATCAATACTATATTCATGAACCACTTTATGTAGGAACAGCTTAACAGAGGCAGGAGAGAACCAAACAAAACCTCCATCAGCAAGACTAATTTAAACTGAGTATCTGAACATTTTGAGTATACTGAAGTTTACAGCAAAGTAAAATTGAATAAAAAAACATCCTTTTCAGTTACTTCACTGTGTTCTGTGCTAATTATTATGAGCTGCTTTTATTAAAGAATCAACAACTGCAACATACTTCAAACAAACCAAGTGTAAAACTTTAATTTTGACGACAGCCAGATTTAAAATACACATACAAAACAAACATGCAGATGAGTTATAACGCGTGTCAAACTCAAGGCTCGCAGACCAAATCCGGCCTTCGTTAACATTTTATCTGGCCCCAAATACTTTAAATGTGAATAATGCTATAGTTTCTCTTTTTGTCTCTGTATTTAGTGCATTCTTCTCATGACAGCTGGCCAACTTTGAAATTACGGTAAGAAAATTAAGTTTGAATTTTTCAGTAATCTTTGATTTTGGTGTGGAAGGAGCAACAGAGAAATGACTAATTATATTTTCTTGTATTATTTTCTCATTGTAAAGACGAATTATTGGAATTTTTGTGAGGATAAGTCTGTGATTGGAAGGTCCATCCATCTATCCAGCAGTCACTGTATGAGGGGCGGGGTATACCTTGGACAGGTCTCAAGTCCATCACAGGGCCACACAGAGACAAACGAGACAAACAACCATTCACTCTCTCACTCACACCTAGGGATAATTTAGAGTTGCCAATTTACCTAACAGTCATGTTTTTGGTCTGTGGGAGGACCCCGGAGTACCCAGAGAAACCCACACATGCAAGGAGAGAACCAGCAAACTCTACCCAGAAAGGTCTCTCTTCTTGCTGAGAGGCAACAGCTCTACCAACTGAGTCACCGTGATTGGAAGGTCACTGGTGCAACTTCCCAGTTTGACAACAAAAATGTGGGTGGGAAACCCTAATTTGGCCCTACTCTGGACCATTGAGCAAGGCCCCTTAACTCCCACAGCTGCTCCCTAAAATAGTAGTCTTCTGCACCACGTGCGCTCACATGTGAGATAGGAAAAATGCAGAGAATTAATCTTGCCACAGAGGTACAATACATGTTATTAAAAAAATGCATCTGAATGAAAAAGATTGAAGGAAACTTTGTGACTAATTACAATTTTAGATACAGTCTTATATTTTACACTTTGTAATAGCCATTTTCTTTAAACAGTGAGAGAATCTGTACGTTTCTACTTAATGCCTTCCTCTGCAGTATAAACAAGAATTGTTGACATTCCAAGGTCTGACATAAAATGTACCACCCCCAAGGTGTGACCAATATGTTTAGGCTTTGTTAGAGACGAGAGGAAGACTCTAGCATAAGCAGATGCAGGGCTGTAGATAGGGTCCTTATTTTGGTTCTGATAAGACTCAGGGCCATGCACACAGCCGTTGGGAGACAGAGGCTCCGACAGTGAGATGGAGTTTATTACAGCTAAAGAATAATGATTTTTAACAAAGAATTCACTTGGTTTATGCACAATTATTCTGGCTTCCAATTTTTGATCATGTTTTCTTAAGTTGATAGAGATTAAAGCACAAAAAATGAATGCTAATGATGTGTCTTTCCCAATTTAATCTTTTTACTTGTATCTGTTAGCTTATGTATGTTCTAAGTGCCACACAAACCATTATTTGGAAAAGGTCATTTGCATTTCTATAAGGATAATTTGTTTGATACTTTTAAAATAAATATTGACAAAAATTGGCCCTTGGCTTGGACCGAGATTTGAATTTTGGCCTCTTTGACACCTGTGTTATAATGTTAGGTGTGTGGTTTAGCTATGTTAGTTACTAACCAGTCTGTAAAACACAACTAGTCACCAAGACTACGAAGATGCTACATTCTTAAATCCACAACTTATCACCTTTAAAAATGTTTAACTTTTAGCTAAGGTGATCAAAAACAGCTAAAAGAACTAAAATGAGAAAAAGCTGTAGTCAAACACCAAACAACCTTCACTTCTATTAGTGTCATCGACATTCTCTTGATGTGAAAATGTGTCCTTTACAAAAGCTATAAATAAAACAGAAAAACGCCCAAAAAAGCAAAATGCTGTTCATGGTTAAGTTCCTTTTTTTGTCCAGCACAGGGTGACTGGAGTCACTGCAACTCTTTTGTCATAAAACTATGTTGTAAACAGACACAGATTGTTCTCTGACTCACAATCTGCAGACAGGTTACAGACATACACAAGCTTTTAAAGTAAGGAAATACACATAAAAGCACATGAAGGTTAACAAAAATCTTATTATCTGAACTGGTATGTGTTCATTTCTGACATTTTTTACAACCACATATTAGAAAATAGGACTTATCAGGATTTATCCTCTGCAATTTCTTCTGGAGTGAACAGTCCTTGAAAATCAAGGTCTGTGATTCACAGTCTCACGTCTAGGAGTATAGTAAACGCTTTGCCCTTCTATGATCACTGCATTCATAAGAGGAAATTGTACGAAGATTTTAAACCAGGTTATGATGATTTTATGATCACATCTATTCAGAGGTGTGAATGCATTTTTCAATGAAGAGACTTAAAGCCACATTTTGCACAACTTACAAAAGGCATGGCTGCAGAAAAAGAGAAAAATCGGATGAGGTTTTCCAAAGTTAAAGCATACATATTAATTATTCAATAGTTTAAAAAAACCTAATGCAACATTTAGTCATTTGGTTCCTGTGTTTAGACTTAATTTGGAATCAGATTTCAGCTGCCTCTCCTTACCGAGGTAGTAGATGCGGTGGGAGTGCGAACTGGTCTCATCTTTTTGGATGAACTGGAAATCATGCGGTGCCTTGTTGATGACCACGCCGGTGTTTTTGCGGCTGTTGTGGATGATCTTCCTCAGGCCATCCCATGAGTGCTTCTCCACCTGAAACTGTGTGGGATTCACGTCCTCCATCTCCACCACCTCCGTGCTGTCCGACAGCTCGTCCACTCCCGTCATGTCTGCCAGTGTCTCTCGGACGCTGTCGACAGAAGAACTCACATCATCATACAATCAAGTTTTGTTTGATAAACACAGTATTACTGATTTTCAGCTCAAAAAAACATTAATATAGCATCAGCATTAAAATCAGTCTCATATTATTGACATACTTCCAATTTGCAATATGTCATATCCTACCTTTCCTGGCTGTCTTCTGTTTTGTTTACAATTTTCAGCCTCTTTACCTTGTGCATTAACTGTTCAACAACCTTGAGCCAGACCTGACAGCCTGTAAAAACACCATGGAGGAGACTTTAGAACTGAAGACGTGTGACAAAAAGGTTTGTTACAAAATAACAGAAGCTTCTGACTTTTTACAGTAACATCAGGGCAACACTTGGAGTAAATAACATTATAAAACCCAGAAAATCAATTGGTGACAAATCACATCACACACCGAGTCTGATCTAAGAGCAAAGTAAATGTTGGTAGGTATTTCTGTGCTGCTTCACCGATGAAGCTTTTCTCCTGAACACTTCCAGCCTCGTGTTTTTGATGTAAAGTTGCACCATGGGCAGGTCACCTGCACAAATCTGACATGTCAATTTCTGTGTTACAACAGTGGCAAATTTTACACAGTTATGCCACATTTTACTGTAAGACGTATCCTGTTTGTTGACCTGCAGCCTGTGGCCTTAGTCTCAGGCATTACCAATAGCACCATGTCATTAATATTTATTCATGATTTGACACCCTGGTCAGTTTTAAAGGGTGAACAGCTTAACTGAATGCCAACTCACAGCGTAAAAGCTATTCAGAAGTTATTTTGTACAAGGTTTTAAATGTAATATAATACAGTCAATCACTTGTTTTGAACCATCTGAGCTGTATGTACTCATTATAGACATAGGAAAAACTCACAACTAGTCTTTCATATACTTTTGTTCAATACAATTAAATATTTTTGATGTGATGTCTATTTACATTTTTCTTGTCTCAAATCTAAAGTGGTGCAAAACCAAACCACAATGTTCAAATTTTTCCACTTTTTTACAGAAACTTTGTGCAGCAAGTTATTTGAAAACTACAAAAACACACATCTCTGAGTATGTATCGCTTTTAATTAGTATTGAATAAACGTTCACGTAAGCTGTTGATTTATGACCTTGTCGAGTTTAATTAAAACTATTGTGAATCCCCCATTATGGCACTTGAAACCTTAGAAAACAATGCATACCTTAGTTTAAACACGGTCTGACTATAACGTGTGTTTCTGTTGTCCCTTATTTGTTATCATTTTTATTAAAATCTGTCAGGGTAGAGAGGATCGATTCAATTTAATTTTTTCATTTGACACGCCTGCTGATTTAAATTATTAGCTGCCCGACAGAAAACGTCTAACACAATGTGTCTTGTCCATAAAAAAATCCATGGCCAACTCTTATTAGACGTTTAAACCTTCTCGACGCTAAACTTTGATGCAAAACCGACCAGCTCACGACCGTTAAGCATTAAGCTAAGCTAGCACAGCACAAAATACATTTGAGAGAACGAAAAAAATCAAAACAGTAAAAATGTCAGTTCGTGTTTTGGCTTACACTTTCTGCCCAGAGATCTTCAAAGTCTATCTCCTTCTGTTGAAACAAGTGCTGTGCTTCAAATGACGGGGAAAATTATATACATACAAGCTGAATTACTTTCCGGAGAGCAGGTAGCCGCTTAATGCTAATGGGGAACACAACGCGGAAATGGGTAGTTTGTGCAAATCAGACGTTTCAAGTTACACCTTTAACCCGGAGATGATTAGTCGATGGTTTGAAACGAGATGAATGACTTTCATAACATAGTGACATTTATTTCATTTGACAAAGAGCAAAACTAAGCATGTTTAACCACATTCGAATATTTTAGTAAAAACATCTAAAACCTTAATTTTATTTGATGTCCTTAAACGCACCTAAAGACTCGCAGACCTGTCTTTTTTACGGATCGAGCTGGTTTACTTGAGGGAAAAACATTTTAAAAACATGGATAAATAATTAAAACAGGTCTCCCAAGTGCAGATGTCAGGAGCTCTACCAGTCTTGTCCTAAAATGAGAAGTGTACAAAAATGAGAAGGAAAAAAAAGTCCGAAAGTGTCAAAAAATATTTAAGTTTGCCTAAATAAAAGCTAAAATTACAAAGACAGTAAATATTCATAAGATACAAAATAATTTTACACGAAAGAAATGAGACACAAAACTACCAAAATCATAATTATCAAAACAAGACAGAACAAAATTGTGCAAACCTAGAAATCAAGAGCTAGTAATGTAAAACAATCATGTTATATGCATGGTTGAATGTTTTGAATGTCAGTGCATCTGAGGGACCTTAATTTATCTACACCAAGGGACCTAATGTTGCATTGTTAATACAATGACATATTTGTCTAAAACTACATTTTAATATCTAATGAAAAACCACAGAATCCTAATAAATCCTGATACAGAAAATTCTGAAACACTACAATGAAATAATTCATTAAAGTCACTGGCAATTACTTAAAAAATGATCTAAAATACAAAAAAAAAGCTTTTTTATGTAGTTCCTTCAAAGGAAAAAAACAAGACAAAAGACAAGCCATTTTATTCTTAAAACATTTATTTCTGTAATAATTTCTCCTTTTTATCCTTTTTGCATAAGTGCAAAAATGCACCCAAAACAGCCACCTGAGGGAAGTCTACATCTTTAAATAAAAAAACAAGCAGTGTACATTTATAGTACAAAATTCTCTTTTTAAAAAATTGCACAGTTTGTGTATAATATATATATATATAATCATATTCTCCATTTTAAACAAACTTTAAAGGCTCAGAAAGTAAACAAAAGTTTCACCAAATGAAAAATAAAAATGTTTTCTTTTTTTTTATTATTCCCTAGAATTTAAAGCTGAAGAAACTTGAGACCCTGTTTTTCATTTGTGTCCATCATAAATATACATATTCAAATGAAAGTCTCTTTACATATAGTATCTGTGCTAGTGTTTCACCAGACAATCAAAATTATTGCAAAGTAGTTTAGTTCTACTATAAAACGCAGGTGTAGAGGCGTGGAGGAGGGTAAGGAAGAGGAGGGTAAAAGCTTCTTTCTGCTGAATTATCAATAAGTTATGCAAAAAAAATATATCTTTTTTTTTTTTTTAAACACATCTTTAAAATTTCCTGGAATCCCCGTTTTTACAACAGGCTTCTGTTTCCCAAACTGTCCATTCAATACTCCTAACGAACACCACAGATTTCCAGTTTTGCTTTTAAGCAACGCTCATTTTCCTGATTTTTCTTTCTTCTTTTGTTTTACTTTTTTGTCGTTTCTGAATTTTACACAGCGGGCACCACCCGGTGAGGGGTGGGGTGGGGGTGGTCAGCGTCGATAGGGATGAAAGCCCTGTACGTTGTGGTTCTGCCCTCTGCCAAACGCACTTGCGGTGGGTTGGGGAGCGGCGGCAGGCTGTGCTGTTGGGGCCCCGTAGGAGGCGGCTGGCTGACTGGGGTCTGCGAAGCTGTGGCCGAAGGCTGTCAGGTCCTGGCCGTACCCTGTGGCAAATAAAGTAAAAAGGAATAAAAAGTTAATGTTTACAAAACAGGCATCGAGTTTATTTAAATGTAAAGTAAAAAATGTTATAGAAAATATTCTGATCTCCTTAATCCAGATTTGACTGTTTTATTGCCCAACACTCCTTTAATAATTCATGCTCACTCTCTTTAATTCAAAGGTTTAATAAAAAAAACCAACACATTTTGTCTTTACCAAGTCTTTAAATGAGGTTAAAACTAATTCTAAAGCTAAAAGGCTTTCTAAAAAAACTAGTGTATTAATAGCTCATTTAAATACCTTTAACAGTAAACATTTAAAGTCTTCGGTACATTATCAGTCTATCTGTTCATTTAAGTTTTGTTTTCCAGCCAAATATTCCAATTCCGTAATCCTTAAATGAACCTTTTTAATTACAAATGTGTTGGAGTGGGAAAAAAAGGATAGCATCATCTAAATTAAACAAACAGAAAACATTAATTGTTGGTTTTATAAACATGATTTTCCTAAATGAGTGGGGGGAGGTAACATTTAATGTAACCACTAGATGGCAGCATCTCCCTACAAACACATGAAATAAACTGATTAACAAGGATGGAAAGAAATCTGCCTGCAGAAAAAAAAAAATATCCAACTGTCCAAGCTGCAGTTTATCTCAAGACTGATGGGTTCATTTCCAAATCTTTACCAAATTTTGGTGGTTATGGGTAATTTTCCTGCCCAGTTAATGCAGCTTTGAACAGGAGTCAACGTTTCTCGATTTGCAAACATTTAAAAACAACTGGAGTGGAAAGACAAGAGGAAAACAGAGCAAAAAAACTGGTAAATAGGAAAATGCAGGACTTTTTTTTGTAAAATATCTCAAAAGAAGTCAAGAAGACGAGAAGTCCCAACAGAAGAAATCTGGGAGAAATAGAAATTTACTGGTATCGAAATATCTTCTAAATCTTCTTTCCTTTCCCACCCCTTTAGCTAAAAACAGGAGACAGTACATGAAAATAAATAAATAAACAAACAATGGGTGAATGGACTGCTAATGCAAAGAGACAATTGAACCATGAACAAATTTTCTGACAATTAGATCATCCTTTTACAAATCAGCAAAGCAATGCAACAACAAAAAAAAAAAGGAGGGCATGTCAATCCTGGTATAGTAAAGCCACAGCTGAAGAAGGCGCTTATTTGCTTTCAAGCTAAACCTGTCAAATTTCTATGTAAATTCCTTTCAAATCCTCTCAGTTGTGACGTAAACAACAGCTGGACTTTACTATAAAACACAAAGTAATTTGTATGTACATGCAAAAATGTACATGCAAAATACTAAACAGAGCAAAAAAAAAAAAAAAAAAAAAAAAAAAAGGCAACGAATCAAGTTGCAGCTCTATAAAAAACTAAATGCTTCTTTTGTGGTTGGAGAAGACGATGCTGTCACCTACCTGCACTATATCCTCCCTGCTCTTCCTGACCATAACTGTGAGAAGGACGCGTTGGTCCGTAGGCAGAGGGGTCCTGAGGGTAGTTACCCAAGCCTATCAGGGAGATGAGGAGACCAGGTTGACTGAACCCAGATTGTGCTGGCCCACTACTTTATAGTTTTCTAACTTACATGGGAGAGCCGCTACATTTACGCTCATTAACCGGATCTGCAGTTTTCCATCATGCCAGCCTGGTCTCGAGGAATTTGTACAAATTTCTATTACATGCTAACATGCTAAAAGATATATTTTCCTATCAAAAAAAAGAAAATAAATCAACTTAAGGCAGAAACTAATACCAGTGGTTTTGTATGGGGTCATCTTTGTTAAAAAAAATAATTCAATTAAACAAAAACTCATCTTTCATTCCATCAGAAACGTTTGCAGCTAATAGATAAATAATGTGCAAAATTAATCTTTGTGCCCGTTTTTCTTAGCTTTTTACTATATGATATTTTGGGGTTTATTTTAAAAATAAAATGTTTCTGCATCTGTTTTGCTGTGATCTTTGTGTCACAGCATGTTGGTGTCACTATTTTTTTTTTGGGGGGGGGGGGGGGCACGTCTATCCATCCGTCCATCCTGTTTACCTCCTTCTCCTAGATTGTTCAAAATGACGAGCATCCAATTATTTTTACCCGAGAAAATGACTTAATTAGCAAAATTTTGCAATTCAAAATCTTTTTTCTTTCTTAATTAAAAAAAAAAAAACTTGTATCTTCATCACTTGCAAATGAAGACTGAAACTGTAGTTCCAAAAAAGAAAAGCTCAGTGCTGTGTGTTTTAACTCATTAAGTCTTATTGGTTGTAAAAAATGTTACACAAAGATTTGTATTTTTTATTGCTTATAATGTGGAAAACCCATTTTGCTCCTAATGGTTTAGTTACTGAAAGACTGTTAAACACATCAGCTTGCTGGCAAGGTTATATTTTTTGCCAAATTAAAATTTTTGTTTGTTTACTACTGTGAGTCAGATTTATTTAAAGTGTTTTATAATCGAGTTGCCATCTTTATTAGGTAGTAAACTGTTGGATTTGTTGCACTGCATTGACTCAATTGGTTGAATCAAACTAATATTGAATCTCAAATCACATTGATTAAAGGTTTCATCAAATCGCATTTAAAGGTTTCATCGTAGCAGGATTAAAGGCTTTATCGTATCGCAACTAAAGATTTTATCATATCTCATTCAAAAAGGTTTTATTGTATTGGGTTCAAAAGGATTTATCATATCGCGGTTACAGGTTTTATCGTATCGCGGTTACAGGTTTTATCGTATCGCAGGTAAAGGTTTTATCGTATCGCGGTTACAGGTTTTA
>JARVJO010000227.1:5254749-5282447 GCA_031762555.1 Cynodonichthys magdalenae | reverse complement strand
CTGCTCGATTTTGTGTTGGTAGTAAAAAATATTGTAGAGGTAGTAAAATAGGTAGTAAAAGGTAGTAAATTCAACTCAAGGATTCTTGTATAAACCCTGTGACATCACTTCCTGTTAATTTACATTAAAATATCTCAACTGTTCATCTCAGCAGCATGTTTTTTTCTTTGTAACAAATTCTTAATGTTATATTTTCAAAACTGTATTCATATCTAATCCGTGTATAATTCATTCTTTGGTTTGGTTTTGGCTAATGATCCAACCGTGAACAAAACTGCTTTAATATGAAAAAATATGCAGAATAGAGTTTGAGTGCAGCTACTGCCAATATCTTTAAGAATAGTTTCTGTTTTTAAGTAGTCTTCCAGCCACCACAAACTCTTCTTCTTTGGAAACATCCTACGTTTCAAGTTTCACTACATATTAAAACAACAACCATTTGGTTTTGGATTTAAAGAGATGAAGCAAAAATCAAACACTGGATTAAGGTTTTGAAAACAGAAAAACACGGTTGTTTTCCCTTTGAAATTTTATTTTGTAAATGGAAAAACAAAATAACAAACCATACACAGATTATATCTATTACAAAAATTTGACGTCACAGGCACTTTAATAACACTAAAATATCATCTTACTAATTCTTCCCTGTCTTGGCTATAACAAATCAAATTTTTATACATCTTTAATAACATTTTATCCCAGTTCAATCTATTACCCTTGCATGTATTCACACTTAATAAATCAAAACATTTTGTTGACGATATTTTCTAAGGTTTTGTAAATAAATTAAATATTGGCTCAATTAAAAACAGGAGAACTATAGACGGACAAAAATTAAAATCCCTTGTGTTTCTGGGTGTCTGCAGTCATGCTGTCTTCTGATAAGATGACGGTTCCTCCCTTACCAAAGCAACCGCTACTTTAAAACACTTCACAAATGTATTTAACAGGTTATTCTGTTTTTGGTTTTTCTCATATATGGAAATTGTTCAAGTTTAAGTTATTTTTTGTTTGAAGTTGTTTTTTTTATAATGGGCAGATATAAGATTTTTTTCTTTCTGCACCCTTTTTATTCAGTAATTGATTTACTTTTTTTAATGGACTTTTTGTTGTTTTTATGAATGAAATAAAATTAAAAAAAAAACATGTTTACACACAATAATTGTACAAGCTTTGAATGTTCAACTTTTATTTTAGGCCTAAAAAAACATCTTTGAGATGATAATTATTGTTTTCTAAAGAATTAAAGTTTTGAATGCATCACATTGTAAAAAAATAATAATAGTGGTGGGACTGACCAAACTGAGGTGCTGTGCTGTAGCCCTGCTGAGGGTAGCCCTGAGGTGCTGCAAAGCTTCCAGCCGGGGTCGTAACCAGGAATGCGTTAAAGGGTGATGGAGGCTGTGTGGGGGTTCCCCGGCTTGCTGTCAGCGGAGGTCCGTACCCACCTGGTCCCAAAACAAGCACAGCTATTCATTAATATAAGGGAAGTTTTTGTTGTTTTTATTATAAATTATTAGCTTTGATGAATACAAAAAGTAAAGTGCCAAAGCGAATACATTTCTGCTCTGTTTGAACAGCCAGTGAACAGATAACATTAATCAATTAACTGTTTAAGAAAAGCATCTGAAAGAAAAGCATTCTGAAGTCGACGCTGGAGTGAGTCCTGCAGGTTGACCCTGAAGTCGAGCCTGACCAATAGCAGGAGGCCAGAATCCATTCAGGCCTGCCATCTGTCTCAAGCAGCAAATTATCAGCAGCCTCAGCCATTATGAATCACAGATAACATGTACTGTTAACGGTCGTCACCCTATAGGCTGCGCTGCCTGCAAACCCGTTTCTGCCTAACAAGCACTTCCAGATAAGCTCGAGATCACACGGCAGTCACATCTTTCTGCAATCTCACAGTTACACAACATGTAAGAAACTCACTACAGCAGCATTTAAGTGACGAGCCAATACCTACCTATAGGCTGACCAGTAGCAGACACCCACACTCCTTCAGGAAGAGAGGAAAAAAGAACAAGTTTACAAAGGACAAAACTGACCCATGAAGGACAAAATGTTGAATATTCCAACTTATATCTGTCAGCTTAACGTTAGAGCAAAACATTCAACATATTTAAGGTTTGTTTCTATGAACAGTGAGCTTTTCTTGCTCTGATTTGGGACTTGTTCCCACTCACCCTGTGGCCCATAAGGTTGTTGCCAGCCTGGGGCCGGTTGTGCTGTCCAACCATTAGCTGCAGTCAAGATACCCCTGGGTGCCCACTGACCAGGGACAAGCTGGCCAGGAGCTTTGCTGTCACGAGGTTCTGCTTTCTTTACTTCCACCTGGACAAAAAGGACAAGAAGGGGCACATTTGGCAACACCAGAAAGAGGTCAATGAAGTCCCTCACCTAGACAGGCCTGTCCTAAAAACTGAAACTTAATCTCAACTTTCTGGGCCAGTTTGAAATACTTCACTTTATGTTTATTTAATTAATGTAGGGGCGCTAACGTACATTAAAATAACTGAGCGGCCACAAAGGCTGCAGGCTATGTGTCCCAGGTACCAGAAGGAAAAACAGGAATAAAGTCCTCAAAATATTATATAAAAAAACATTTGGCTTTGAATTATAATTTATTTTTAACTGTACCTGAGAAACATAGTTTTCAATTTGTTTTTTTTTAAATCAACTGTCCAAAATATAATTACATTCTAACATAAGGTGATGACTTACCTCCAGCTAACGCTTAAAAATATCTATTTTTTTAATTAAACTTGGAATAAGTTTTAAATAAGTCATGGATGTAGAGAGAAAACTGTATCTCAAATCTAACAGAATATTGTGTAAACATGCAGGTAGCACAAACAGTCTTTTTAGTCATTAAACTGAATCTTCATACTGTGTCAAAACCAGGAATAAATTGCCTAATTATAATAAACAAGTAAAATAATACAAATAAAATGTACAATGTTAGGTCATTTTAGTTGTGTTTGCCTTTGATTACTTGGTTTTTATTTAAAAGCATTAATTGTTTAAATTTATTTACAAAAGCTAAATATAAAAAAAAGCTTTTGAGGCGCTTATAAATGTGTTGCCCGGTCCTGGTAGTTACTACACAGACTACCAGCCGTTAACCAGAACAAAGAAACAGGTTGAGACTAAGGGGAGCCAACCAGAAATAGACTGAAGGGTTGAGTTATTGGGGTCACCTTGCGGGAGGAAAATGAATCGCAAATTCCTCTCTGCTTTAAGGTGTTGCCACCTTCCCCAGCCTCCCGTCTTCCTCCTCTGACGACCTAATTACGCGCACACGTTTCCAGCAGTGGCCTCGCCGCCACCGGCTGCTACCTGAGCACTTTCTCCCGTGGGCGTCGCAGCTACAAGTGATGGATACTGCGACTTCTCTACGGTCCAGAACAGCAGAGCTGGGATTTGTTTCACAGTTTGATGTGCTCCAATTTCTAATTTTATAACTTATATCTCTCAGCCTCCTTCTAGTTCCAAAAAGTAAAGTAATGTCATGTCAAGAACAATGGATTAGGTAAAGCCTTGATTCCTAGAGGAAATGAGGGCAAAGTCAAGGGGAGAAGTACTGCTGGAGAAAATACAGGTTGGAATTTAATATCTTAATATAATAAGTGACATTTGAATCAAATTAGTGCTTTTCTAAATGGTTGAATAGAGGAGAAAAAAAACAAGAGGAATTTTATTTCTTATCCATTTTATTTAGCTCCTAGGAAGGTGTTTTCTAGGGAAAAAATCAACACAAGATCAGTTTCTAATCTAGTCTGGTCTGATTAATCTGAAGTGCCGATGCCAAACGTCAACTACTTTTTCTCTATATGTCAAGAGTTACCACACACAATTGAAAGAAAACTAATAATACACCACAAAATTAAAAATTCAACCCAAGGAAGAAATTTCACTTAAGAGCTAAAGTTCCAAAGATTTTCTCGCCATTTACACAATAACTACCAAAACTAATCCTAAACCATGTAAATCAAACAAATATGCAAGAACTTGAACCAAATGTGCAGCCTTGAAAAGACAAATTTATACATGTGGAGACACAATGCACAATACAGTGCCTGTAAGATGTATTCAGCCCATTGTATTAGTTTTTATTGCCATCATAAATCAACTTTAGTAAATAAAAATTGGCTTTCTTAACAGAAAAATGTTAAAAAATACCTTATTTGCTGTAATGTGAATTTAACTTTCAACAGGGCAATATAAAAATTAAATAAAACAGACAACTGGATAAATATTTATATCATACTTTGACTCAGAGAAAAAAAAATATTTTTAAAAGAACAAGTCGAGGTATTTTGTCAAACTGAATGCAAGCAGATGAATAGTGAACAAGCCCACCAAGACACCTGGGACCACTCTGAAGGAGTTACAAGCTTCAGCAGGTGAGATGGGAAAGACCGCTACGAAAACTGTCCTAAATACAAAAAGCATTCAACATTATAGGCAACCGTATGTTGCAAATTTATCATCTCAAAATCAGTGAGCTCAACATTGATATACATTACATTGGTGCACTAATAATATAATATAATCCAAGACTCACTAACCTTAATCTCTGCTTTAGATGATAGCGGTGAGAAGTGAGGAGGGGTGAAATATTGTGTTTACAGATCTTATTCACAATATTAAAAAGTATCTCAGTTTTTCTAATATTGTGCAGCGATTCCAACCAATTTATTTTACACACCACAACTTCCTATCTGTTTGTGTGTGTGGTGGTAGTGGTGGTGGTGGGCATCTTTTAATCTCTCCATCTCTTCTAAATCTTTTTGGGGAAAGGGGGAGTTTACATAGGATTTAGAGCCGTCAAAGCCGCATTTAAAACCCAAGAGTTTGAGCTAAACTTTAGCAGATATGTGTCAATATAAATGGATTAGCCTTCCCTCGACTGAGGCAGCAGGTGGGTGGTGTTTGCTACAGAGATTTGTGCAACACAAGGTAAGACAAAAGTTCAGGAAAAGTTTAAATATGACTCCAGCATTTATGTACTGTTTTTTTTTTCTGCATTGCATGTGAAGTCTACCTGACGCTTAGCGTAGTAAACCCCATCCATCTGGTGCGTTGACTTAGCTAAACAAACACCCAGAAGTGATATGCAAATGTCTTTCTGCAACTTGTGTTTCAGGCTTTTGTTTGTTATTTAGGGAGCCGACAGACACAGTATGGAGATTCAGCTGAGGTCACTGAATTGAGCTTTTTCAAAATAAAATAGAAAACAAAAAAAAAGAAAACATGTTGACATGTAAGTGACCTGCCAACAAAACATCAGAAACAAAACCAAAAAAGGGAAAAAATAAAAATAAACAGAACTTATTAGACCAATCCTTTAGGTGATCTCCGTTTATCAAGATTCATCTAAACTTAATTTCAATTTTCTGCTTATTCTTTCACTATTTCATTGCATTTTACTCTAAAAAATATATTTTTTTAAAAGTGTACTTCAGACAGACACTCTAAAGGAGTGGTCAGTTTAAACAAAGCCTTGGGCGAAGCTTGAATCTGCAAATGGAAATGAAATTAAAAGAATATAAAGCTAATGCACTACTTAATTATTAAGGGTTTTAGATGAAGCTGATGATGCTGCACTCGCCAATTGAAATTTAATTACTTTACATAATGAAAACATCACCACAACAATCTTTTCATCGCCCAAGCCTCTGTTTGATCGTAAGGGTAAAATAAGACTACAACTACACACTTTTTTGCCCATGATGTCGTGAAAATGCATGTTGACAGCCTGGTCCACTGATTGTTCGGCCTCGAAAGTAATAAATCCAAAACCTAGCCAACGACCAAGAGTGAATCAAGGTAGCAGGGGGGGTTGTGACAACACAAGATGAAGAACAGTATTGGGCTTCAGCAGATTGAGGCTCCGTCAAGACTGAGCAAGAGGCTCCTGGGGTTCGGATGACGTCGCAGACTTGAAGAGTAACACAAATCCAAGACTAATGCCTGGGGGGATTGAAGGAAACTTTCTCTTTACTGTGCAGAGAAATATTTGGTGAAGTTAACAATTATAGACTGCTTAACTGTTAAAGATGAAGAATGACAGTGTTAGCATTCGATTTATTGTGAAATATCACATAAAAAGAGTCAGTAAAATCAGAAAAGACTGAGCATTTTGTTGATGGGTGTAAAATTTAAAAGTTACATTTCGTCACTTGATGCCGTTTCATCCAAACCCCACCTTGAACTGTCCCCCTGATAAATATCGCTGTGGAGCACACACTCGCAGCAGCCATTGTTAATGCATCACAAAAATATGGAGAAACACAAACTGTAGAATGCCTAAAGCTTTCTCCGAGCTTTCCCAAACTCTATAATTTTTTTTTTTACTTTTGAGTCTGCCAGGATAAGCCTAAAATGGACAATTAAAATATTGCTCACACAGGTAACACAAAGATACAGGTCGTGAAAGCTCTGCCAAACTGATTATTTACTTTTTTTTGCTCAAAGATTTTCATGGGATTTACAAAAAGTGTATCAAAAGGAAACTTTTTTTCGGCCACGATTACTCCATAAACTAGAGTACTTCCAAAACTTTTCTTCAGAGCGTTAACATGCTGCTGCAAGCGGCAGTGATCTACTTTCAATCTGATTATCTTTGGGTGATGGCAGAACTAGGTTGAGAGCACATCTCCACTTGGGGACCTAACCTGAATCCAATTAGATCTCCTACGAGACGAGTAAAGATTTCAGAGACCTCTTGTACCGTGCCAAACGTTTCCACGCCTTATGCTCCGCTGCTATTAATAACATCTGTCAATGACCCGTCCCTAACCTGAATCTGAAACCAAACTGGCCCCAATAAGAAGTCCAAAATATCTTTGTTACACTAGAGACAACCAATAATCTGGACTGGCAGTGATGTTCAATAACATTGATGTTATCATTTACCAAGCAGAAGTAGCCATTTTGGTTAAGTTTTAAAAGTCTACATTATTCTAACAAACCAGTCAACATTTACTTATTTTAATCAAATTTACAATTTGTCTATATGAAAACTAGGGACTTTTTACTTACACTGAGAGAAATCTAAAAATCCGGAAGCAAGGGTTCACAATCTGAGCGACAATTTTATTATTATTTATTGTTATTTTACAAAAACAATATTTTAATGCGTGGTTGACTCAGACCAAAATTGGATAACTTTCCTTCTTTCTGCTGTTCCCTTTTCAAGAGTGACTCAAAATCATCATCCTCCATCTGACTCTGTCCTTACCACAACTACCTCCATGTCCTCTCTAGCTGCATCCATATCTCTGCTCCTCTACCAATAAACCCACTGTCCCTCCTCTGGACATGTCCAAACCATCTCAGTCAGGCCTCTAACTTTATCTCCCAGCGGTCCAACCTGTGCAGTACCTGTGATGATCTAATTTTTGACACTCCCAAGGAGAACCTCAACATCTTCATCTCTGACACTTCCATTTCTGTCTCCTGCCTTTTTGTTTACACAACTGTCTCCAAACCATACATGACAACTGGTCTTAGGGTTGGGCAGTAAAAAACAGAAAATTTAAATCCGAAAGAAGTACAACTATAATGATTTAACTTAAAGGGGACATATCATGCAAAATCCACATTTTAGCCACTAAATACATTTTGTTGTATACTTGGAGTCTCTAGGAGTGGAGAGAAGTTTAATTTGGTCTCTCCTGGTGCTGCAGAGATATCTTTATATTCTGTTTGAATCATATCTTACGACTCATTCAGTTTTCTCTAATTTTAATGACGTTTTTCTGAATTACTATAGTTTCCAGTTTTTACACATTTTCTGTGATGGAGCTGCAAAACTAGGTCTGGATTGACCAACTACAATTTGGTGGTCTTCATTCTCCTCTGGCTCTGGGTCAGACTCTGGCTCCAACATGTAAGGCTGGATGGACAAGTCTTCCCTTGTTGACATCTTTTAATTAATTTGTAAACACAAAGTTTCTGTGCCGCTATATAGTCACAAACCCCTCTATCAAATTAAAGTTGGATCGGTCAGGAAGGGGTGAAAGAGAGGAATTCAGACCAAAGCATTGCAGTTCCACTTTATATAGACCCAACTAAATGATTTAGATGTGACAAAGAAGAATTTAAAAGCATGATATGTATACTTTAAGAAACCTGTGACTGGGTGGTCCCTAAAGTTGTCAGTAAGCAACAGGCTGGCGAGTAACATTTCTGTGACAGGGGTGTCTCCGTCCCCCCTCTCTGTCTTTGTCTTCTAAATGGGTCAAGGTAGTCAAAACAACTCCTAGTTTTCATAGCTGTCTTGTGGAAATTCGGCACATCACCTCAAATTTTTAATACACCTTCAATTTTTAAATGCTGTCACCATATTTCAATACAGAGATATAACAACAATACCATCATACCCACAAAGACTAGATGGTCTCACTACTCTATTGTAAACCTTTCCTTTGACTTTTGGTTTTCACAAATGATTTATCTAAATAAAACATAACAATTTTACTTTTTTTTATATGTTTTTCGTTTTTAAAATTTGAAGATTAGTTTCATTGAATTTATTTATTTGGGAAAAAGGGGCAGACATCATAAGATTTTTTTTTCTTCTGCTACCTTATATTTAGTTTATGATTGTATTTTTTTGTTGTATGTTGAATTTATGTCGTCTTTTAAATGAATAAAAAAATAAACAATTAATTACAAATAAATTTATATGAATCAATCTTCCTTAATAACCTGATAAAATCCTTCCATGAAGCATTTTTGTCCTACTAATGATTACGGATGACATTCAGCCCAGTAAAACCCTTGATGCACTTTATGTATGCCCTATTTAGACAGAGTTAAATAAAATGGGTTTTTGCGTCTGGCCTGTACCTCTGTGCTGCCTGCCAATGCACAATAACCTAAAGGAGAAAAGGCAAATCTTAAAGAGACACTGTTAATCACATTCAAACCATTCACAAAGAGAAGGGCGGAAGAAAAAAGAAAAATAGAAAAAAGGGCTTACTTACAAAAATACTTAACTTTCTACATACAGGAAAACATACTAAGCCATTTAAGATATAAGTAACTTCTAAACCAAACTAAAAGAAACTGTTAAAAGATTATACTAGGTTACTGGTGCAGTACATTGTACACAATCCTAATGACAAACTATTCTGGGTTTTCCCAACAGAGCATGAATTTGAAAGCAGAGCAGTAATGTAAGTCATG
The DNA here is from genome assembly GCA_031762555.1 of Cynodonichthys magdalenae. Classification (NCBI taxonomy): domain Eukaryota; kingdom Metazoa; phylum Chordata; class Actinopteri; order Cyprinodontiformes; family Rivulidae; genus Cynodonichthys; species Cynodonichthys magdalenae. Next base: position 5,273,249 of record JARVJO010000227.1, on the reverse strand, counting down.
GTGTTGATGCAATGTGGGACAAATGAAGATGAAACGGCTGTAATTCGGTGGGCAGGGTCTGACACCGCTGGTGGGACCGGTCTGATTCCCAGAGAGACCGTCCATGCTAAAAGCGTCGACACGTCAAAGTCTCGTAATATATTAACGATTCTACTGGACAAATATAAAAGGCCTGTCAGTGTTGAAGTCAAGAACTGGGTTAGAGAAACTTCCAAAGCGCTGAAAGCCTTTCAAAATAATTGCATTGTTCTTATAATAAAAAGTCTATATTCACCTTCTGCATTCGGGGCCAACAGCAGCCTCAGATCCTCCTTTAGATGCTCGAACTGTTCTCAATATGCCAGCTGCACGTTGTGATTAAGTACTGTATTTTTTTGGAGCACCTGTTTTTCTCACAATCCGTTTTCTTATCAGGGAGGAGTTTCTTTCAACTCCCAGAACACGTTTTAACAACGCTCTCATCAGATGCACAAAATCTCCTCTTACATTTTAAGAGGAATATTCAGGAAAAATAAAAAGAAATAATTCATCATGTAATTAGGTTTCTCTTTTCCCAATTAGTGTTACTGGAGACACATTTTGATGTGGACTTGTTTCATTTTACTTAGAATTAAAAGGATGATGTTTTATGTGAAGTTACACTAAAATTAATAAATGCCAGTTTAATGCTAAGTCCAAAGCATTTATGAAGCTAAACGAATTTGTTAAAATATTATGTAAATTTTTTCTCCAGATGAAACCAGCATCTGTTCTGAACCAACTTGTATTTACCATTCTCCACTAAAAGGTTAAAGATCGATTTAGTTCATAAAAATCAAGTTAAAGTGAATGAAGGGAGATTTCTCTCATTGTCCAACAAGGTCATAACACAAACATCAAAACAAAGCCTTTAGTCTTTAGAAAACAGGGAGCCGTATAGAATAAAGTAAAATTAGCTTTTAGAATAGTTTTTATTTAACGGTAATATTGTGGAAATGTATCTTTAACCATTTTAATTATTCATTTTCCTTGAGAGAATAAATATTTTACTGCAGCGATCAAATTCTGGTTAACTGTAATTAATTTACTAAATAATGACACTGCTGTGGCATGTTATGGAGCATAATCTAATGTGTTTTAACCACAGTTGTTGCACTGTGAGAGTTTACGTTTCTGCTTTAGTGAAAAAATGAAATGAGTTTAAAATTTTTTTTTTTTACTCTATGGGCCAGAATAGTTTGTCATCAGATTTAAGGTGATACAGAATGAAGCAGGAGAGAAGTTAAAAAAAAAGAAAACGGGATCAGCTTTTACCTCGGGGCCTCTGCTTCTCCGCATCATAGATCATTACCACCTCTGTGACCTTGAGCGGGACAAAGAAAGAGTGGCTCCATTTAGAAAACTGGACAGTGTCCCTTTTTTATTATCAACATTCTGTCTCAATTGTAGCAACTCAACCATGTCAACTTAACAGCTAACTTGCAGTAGTTTTGACCCTTTCAAACAATGTTAATGACAGCCAGAATAGGTTGGTAATACTCACCACTCCAAATCTATTAAAATAGTCCCTGAGTTCAGGCTCGCCGCAGTTATGAGGGATTCCACCAACAAATATCTTCTTTGATTTATTGCTATCGGCTTTGCTGCCCTTCTGAAAAATAAAACAAACAAAAAAGAAAAAAAAAACAGGGAGTGTATAGATTTCAAAGTCTGTTAAAGGATCAGTCTGGGAGGGGGCCAGTTAGCTATCATCTATTCAGCCAGTGCAGAAGAAATTAGGTTCTCCACGTGCCCTCGGGTATAATTCTTAACATGTCATGTCAATGAAAATACTAGTCTCCACAGATCAGAGAGCACGGCTTCTTCCACTTACTCTCAACCACTGAGCATTTCACCACTGCCGTGCGACACTATCAACCCATAAAAACTAGAGGCTGCACAGGAAAACCATTTTAACCATTACATCTTCTGTTTTCCAACTAAACATTTGGTACCGCTACATGACTTAAAGGCCAGTAGTAAAGTGAGAACTTCAGTCATAAATGCTTAGAGCCAAATATGCGACTTGTAAACCTGTTTTATTGACAGACAATATGCTAAAACTACAGCCACTCAGAAGCACAAAAATACCATTTCTGCAGGGGTTTGATGGCATTATTAACTGACCCCAAATTTATCCAGGTTGGAGGAAAATTAACTGCCTGACTAAAAAAAAAAAAATCATTGCTCAGAGCAAGTTTAAAGATCATGCAATGCAGTGCATTTCAGAAATCTTGTTTTCTCAATTTACCAACTCAGATGGGATGCTTAAAAGAGAAACATCCTTAACAGGGTCGACCCGCAGTATAGGCAGTGTAGGCATATTCTAAGGGTGCCGTCCATTTAGGGGGTCACCACAAATGGAAGACGAAAAAAATATTTTGTAACTTTATATCAAAGTTGATTTAGTCTGGAGAATAATCACTGGTAATTTAAGTTTATGAAAGTAACTTGTTCTGCTTTGTTACAACATGCTATATGATGCAGAAGATATTTTGTGATAAAAGTATCATATGATGCAGTCAAGACTTACTTGCTCAGTGTGTGTAAATAGAAAACAAAATAAGAATAATGAAAGTTATAATCTCAGATACAGTTCAGGTTTAAGTCTGGTTTTCAGTGCTCCAAATTCATAAATTACAGATTTTATGTTGTTTTATAAATCCCAAGAACTTAGTAAAATGCTCATCAAATGGCAGAAACTGCTTCACTCCACAGCTGCTCGTTAACATGAACAGGTGTTCCTCATTGCTGTTAGCAGATGTTGGCAGGTATGGAATAGACTTTTAGTATTCCGTTTCAAATTAATTATACAGTTAGTTATTTTAATTGGATAATCTGTTTTATAAAGATAAAGATTATTATCAAAAAGAGTATTTCATTTGATGTGACTATGTACACAAATTGCCAGTGAGATTTAGTAAATTGCACAAGAAATGTTGCCTAGGGCACCAAATTGGCTAGGGCCGGCCCTGATCCTTAACATACTATTAGTACTGTAACACAAATATTGTACAATTTCAACATCCATCCCATCAATACAAGTGTCTTCGTAAAATAAATTTACATTTATTTAGAAAATAGATAAAGTTTAAGGTTTGGTCGTGGCCCATCAAAGCAAAGAAGAGTCAAACAAGGAGGATGGAGAGAGCGTGAACCTGAGCTTTCCTCCAGAAAATACACCTAACCGAGCCTCTTCAGTAGAAACCAGATGCCTCTTACCCAGCCCTCCTTGGTTCGAGACTTTTCAGGCTGCATTCCTCTGGGAGTACATGGCTTCGGGTCAATCTAACAGCAGAGGCAGGAAAAAAAAAATACGTTTCACATCATCCTTTAATAAAAGGCACCTTCAAATGTTCTTCATCAAATCCATTACAGTGTATTGCTTTGTCCCTCTCAATGACACGTGCAGAACATACTGATAATTTAAAGATGTGGCCTTTAAAATATCCCTCTACATAAAAAAACTACACAGCCATTGATCATCATCATTCATCAAAAGCACATTTTAGAATCAAGAAAAAAAAAACATTACTTACAGTTTTTCCCCTAACTTTTAATTAATTCTAATTAAGCAAACATCAATATAAAAGTGGTTTGATTCAAACCCTGCAAATAAAACTTGTTTTTCTTCTCGAATAACTTCTAACATAAAATGATATTATAAAGATTTAACACTCCAACACTAAAAAATCATGAATCAATACTCACATTTCTTCCATCGAGGTTATGCGGCTTTGTTTCCAGCACTGTTCGTACACAATTGGGGTCTTTGAATTTAACAAAGCCGAAGCCACGAGACTGATTTGTAGTTTTGTCCTTCATGATGACACAATCTACTACCTCTCCATACTGCGAGAAGTAGTTTCTTAGCGTCTCTAAGAAAAAAACAAAACGACACAGAAGACAAACAGGACAGTGAGGGGTAATCAAACGTAGATAAACAGCGGAAATGTGAAGTTACAACCAAAAATTTAACTAAGCCCAGTTTTTATTCCAAACAGTAAAACAAAGAGCAGTCGTGATTTCTAAACCTCTTTCTTTCATTATGATAAATGAGCATGAAAATCTGTTTGGCACTTCAACAAGCTCCGGAGCTAAAACTGGAACAATAAGGAGGTGTATAAATAAAATGCAAGAACTCCACAAAATAACCCAGAAGATCACCCAGTGACCTTGAGCTTATGTTACTGCAGATTACTGAGGACTGTATTATTTATACGTAAACATTAAATTACTGTAAGTCGTACGCAGCAACTCCCAGAGGGCAAACAAAGCACAGACCTGCTGTCATCTTGCATGGAACCAAACATACTACCAGCAATTGCAAATCCTGCACACACCCACAAAGCCAACTCAACTATGGCAAGCAAGTTTGAACAAATGAGGAGCAGCTCTGGAGAGAGTTGGCGTAATTGGTTTTCTTATTGCTGAAAAGCCCCGGGGCACGAGCGCAGGAACAACCACTGAGTTAACGCAGAACTGTGGCTCGGTTATGAGCGCGCTGTTAACACAGACGAAAAAAATTAAACAAGGACCACAAGCCAATAAAAGGGTTTGAAGCAAGCTGTATCATCTCCTGGTAAGACCGAATGAGGGAGGAATGTAAACACAGATGAAGATTCAATCATTCAGGTTTGCAATGAAGTGATAGCATAAAAATACATCTTTATTCATAAAATAATGCAGAAAAAAAACAATGCCTACAAATAAGTTGGGTTTCTCTTTGAAACATTCATACGGCAGTATTTCCTGTTGTGTAACTGGGTCTGGTGATGCCCTTTTCTCCTTATAAAACAACAAATACAATCAAAATACTAATAATACAGGTAATAATTACAGTATTATATGTTTCAGCTTCATGACGCACATTACTAAAACAATATTACCTTTATAGACAAACAGAATAGATGTTCTTCAAAAAGCAAATATATTTACGTTAAGCAATTAGTTATGTTTTGTTAAATAAAAAATGCAAAATGACCAATACAAATAAAAACATGGTGTATATAAGTGAACAGATATAGTCAGACATAAAAAGTCATACAGTATAATAATTTTCATTATTACTTTGTAATTACATTTACTGTGAAATTGTGACAACAGCAACAAGAAAAGCTACATCTTTAGTAAACATAGTAGATAAACCTGTATTTTAAGTTCTGTTTCTGTTCATACAAAACAAAAACTCAACTAATTCTGATTTAATCTGTAATTTAATCAACTTTTTCTTTATTTTGCCCCATTTCTACCTTTCAGGATCTGGTATCCGGTTGAAATAAATCAATGTGTCAGTCATTATATATTGTTTAATAATAATAAAAGTGTGTGAGCATTTATGACTCACCTTGTGTTGTGCTCCAGTCCAATCCACCAACAAAAAGTTTCCTAAAAGAAAAACAAATGTGGACATCAATGGTTCACAAAGTTACACAGGATTAAACAAATACAGTATAGCATCGACAATAAAATGTATTTTAATGAACGTCCTGCCACGTAAGTCATCCGGAGACAGAACTGTGGCGCTTGGCGGAGCTAAAAACACACCCAGCAGAACCTGCGGCAGAACCGACACGGACCAGAGCCGAACAGCAGTGGTACGGAGCAGCTGCTCGTCTCCGCTACCAAAACGCTGACGGAGTTCAATCAGGTTTGCTTCAAGTGTTTCAAAGTAGCTTTTTAAAAATTATTTGTGTCACAAATTAAAACGTGTCGCCGACAAATGAATATTGAAGCCGTCAGCTTGGTGCAGAGGATGCTCCATCCTCCAGCGGTGCCCGCTAAATGTCCTCCTCGCAGCGGCGAAGTCAGGAAGAGGAGACGTTCGCTGCCGGAGCGTTAGCAGAACTAGCTCGGCTACTTCAAGCTAACTAGAAACAACACAAGTAGCCGTACTTCCACTGGGTTTTCTCAGACAGTCGAAGTGACATTAACCCAAGTAAACTCGGGTTGCTTCGCCGCAAGCCGTGACACCAAGGACTAAACTACTTTGAGGAACTACTTTCACTTTTTATGGCTTTCTTCTGCTTGGTGCTAAGCTTGTTAGCCTCCGCTAGCCATCAGATGACAGCTTGACAGCACAGCGCGCAAACTGCAAGTTGCACGGCTATTTGTAGCGCAGCTTTTGGAGTCGTCGAAAATGTTTAATAAAGATGTCCTACCCGACTTCATCTCCCACTAAGTTGTTGTTCATTTCTGAGGCTGTAGTGGGGGCGGACTGCAGGAGCTGTGACCCGGCTTCTTGCTTCAGCGCTGCCCCTCTCAGACTGAACGCGGAGGAAGGTCACTCCGCTTTTTGGTTCAAACTGTTCTGCGCAGTGACGGCAGCCTTTAAAGGAACATTACACACAAAACACAGCCGCACTGGGGTGGGCTGCGTCCATGGGCGTAATTTGCGGGGCGGGGCTACGGTGGTTATGATCCCCCACAATAATGTGATCCAGTCAATATATCATTTGGGGGGGGGGGGGCCCCCCCCCCCCCCCCCCATAAAATTACATAATTAGCTCTAACACAATAGAGATTAACTGTTTAAATACTCAGATGCAACTTTCTTGTTGTCTTTAGGTAACTTTGACCTAATTTCAAAATTTAAGATGTATATGTACTTTTAAGCACAGTTGCTAAAAATTACATTTAGTCTGCTTTTGTCACATTATGGAGGTATTTGTTGAATTGTGTTGTATTTTTTTCCTTTACTGGGTTGTTTTTGGAGTTTGATTTTAAAGACTTTCTTTAAAGAAATAAAAATAATCAAATAATTACAGAATAATTTGTAGCCAGAACATGTTTTATTTTCGACTACCCTAAGGTTGTCTTCCAATTGAAGGGGTTGGTGTGTTTTATCCCCAGCTCCTGTTTCGTGCCAAAGTGTCCTTGGGCATTATGGGGTGTAAGAAAATATCGATACGCTGAAATATTGCAATATTTAATTTCCTGATACTATATTGATTCTCAAAAGCATTGTATAAATATTTAATTATAGCTTAAAATTAGGAGTGTAAATCACCAGCTTTACCACCATATGATATATCTATGTTTGGATGATGATATGATGTTTCTTCATCATTAAGTCTGTCATGACGATTTAGATTCAATTCAGTTCACAAGTCTGTGATCGATAGGATGCAACACCATCTAACACAATATTTTACTTTATTTTTTATGCACGTAATGCATGCTGTACTCTTTATTACTCAGTTTTTTAAAATTACAATCTGTTGAAATAAATGACAATATATCGCCTTGCTTACAGTATCGCAATACTGAGGAACTACTTTCACTTTTTATGGCTTTCCTCCTGTATCATGACATTTCAGATTTATCATATCACCAAATCCTGGCAAATACACAGCCCTACAAGACACTGTCACACCCACTGACATACTTATAGGTTTATGAGTGAGAATATAAGTATTGTCTAACATTTATTACAATCGAAAACTAGCAACACCTCGAGAACTCAATGTTGATTCAAGATCAAATTTAAATCTTCTGCCGCTCACACGCCATACATTTATTTTTACAAGCTAGCCCATTATAATTCATACACAGATGAATGAATTCCCGTCATCAGTGTGTCACTTGAATCAACATGTAGCTTGGTACTAATCAACATCAAAAATAGAAATACATAAATTTTTCTCAGGGATTATTCCCCAAGCTTCCCTAAATCTCCCAGTGGGAAATGTAAAAGTTGGAATGAGAAAGACCTTCTCACTCAGCAGCGCATGTCCCTGGAAGATGCTCTTGTTTCTCTTCCATATCATTTATGAAGGACAAATTGAGGGCACACATCAGCACGTCATGATTTATAACAAACTCTCTCGCTGGGACTCAAGCCAGTTTTTTTTTTCAAATTACAAAATATAACAGTATGATCAGGTTTCTCAGAGGAAATAGGCTCATTCTTGTTTCATAGAGTCAAAGTGGTGCAGGAGGGGGAGATGGTGATAGAAATAAACCCCATTTTAGTTTTTACACTCAGTGCACACTAAGTTCACATTCTCCCCCACACCTACAGATCATTTAGAGCAAAGCTGCCCAAAGAATTTGGCCCACCAGCAGTTGCCACTATGTTGTAATCCTCCTGTCTTATATAGAAACACTACATTTCCACTTAGTCATTCCAACTATTGGTCCAACTATATAAGGAACTGTAGTACAGATAGTCTTAACTCATGTTACTTAATTGATCTTTGCATTATATTAAGATTAATCATAAAATACAAGTAACTACAAGAGACATTTAGATTAGAATTAAGCACACATGATTTGCAAACTTTATAAGATAATAAATACTAAAATTTTAATTTATGAAAAGTCCCCTGAGCTGTTGCTGCACGAGCATACGTCAGATTTTCTCCACGTCCATGAGCTAAAAACAATGAACAAAAAAATGTGGGCCACTGCACTGTCTGCTAGCTTAATTATAAAAAAATAAAACAGCTTTACTTAAGAAGTTTTTGCATTTCATGTATGATATTATTGCATTTGGCCCACAGCCCTCTGATCGATTTTCATTTTGGCCCTCTCAGTGAAAATGTTTGGGCATCCCTGATTTAGAGTTAAGCCCGACAGTTTGAGTCATTCAGAAATGCAGAGATTTTCTGTTTCCAAGTTTGAGATGTTTATTTTTGAGACTAAAGGCCCTGTCACACTACAATGTTTTACACAACTTATTTTGTCCAACACTGAAAATGTTTTCATTAAAGATTTAATTTGGACGTATACACTGTAATACTAATGATTAGATCGGATATATAACCTGTATGAGTAATTTATTCACAACAAAATGTTCACAAGTTGTCTAAAACGTTATGACAGCGCTTTTAAATCAACATAACAGAGAAAATATGTTGAAAAATTTAGCTTCTATTGATTTCAGTCTCTAAAAATACAAAAAAGACAATTTTTTTTATAGTTATAAATCTTAAGAACTCATGGTGTCCTTCAAAGAAAGACATTCATGCAAATACAACGTATTTGAAAATATTTTATCAAATAGCATGTAAACTTGTCTATATTTATTTTGTAAAAAAATCTATAAAATTTCAGGAAAGGTTGCAAAAACATGTAACCAACAATATATTTCTGACTAGTTTAGGCTAACTGGATAAAACAAAATGCTAAGAAGCTAAAGTTAAAAATAAAGTTCATAGTTTGTATTTATCCTTAAAAAAACTCTTTAAACTATTAAAGCCATTAATAAGAAATTAGTATTTTTATTTAATCGACACATTAATTTAGTGATTGAGGTATTTTGATGTCAATTATATTTTTTATACATTTGCACAAACAACCATAATATATATGCTTTATTTAATAACTGTATTGTTGACAGCTTGAGAAAAAAATGTTTTTTTAAATGTATTTTAATTTAAATTTGCCTCATCTATACAAAACATGTTGGTATTTTTGAAGACATCAAGAGTGAAAAGTTAATTTAAATGGAAAAACTTTGACTGCATCTTATTTTAAAGTCAGTCTTTTTTGTGCCTTTCTCAGCATGTTTAGTCTGAGTTAATCCCATGAACACAAAACATTTGTTTATTGTCCTCCAGATGTTAAAACTCTGGAGGCTGCAGCGCCTCTGTTGACCTAAATCCAACCTGCAGCAAAATAAAAAACTTTATGATGATGATCAGTAGATTAATTACAACTATAAAACCCTGATGAAAGATTTTTATTGTTGTCGGTGAAAAAGCTGGATTAACACAAACTGCCACTAGAGGGATTGTGTTCATAGTTTATGAAGTCATTAAAAAAACCAAAAGATACAGCTTTTTTAAGTAAAAATCAGTTTCAGGCCTGATGAATCACTTTAATTTATGTTTATCAAGAAGATGATAAATTAATATCTTAATTGGCTACAAAAGGAAACAATTAGTTTTTATCAAAGTGAAAACAATTTATTCTTTATAAATATTAAATATATACATCTGGGCAATACTTATTATCAAAATATGATGTAGTCTGTAAAGTCTTTGATACTTTTTCATGGTTTTGTGAAAGTTTTGAAGCTCTTTGTGAATGACTCATTTTAATGAGTTCCTTCATTAAGACAAATACTTCTGTTTTTTAAATGACTCAATCTTTTCTATTGCTCTTTCTAAAATAATTTGCTTCAGTCAATGTAACTCCAGTGTTTCTATGAAGTTGAACATTATTAAAGTTTATATAACTTTCAACAGGATGGTTTTGCAGTGATGCAGCCATCCCTTCTTCACGCCACTTCTGTCCTTTTTAAATGTAACGTTCAGCTAATCTCTGCTTGGGGTGCTTTAACTGGTTACAGATGTGGTGGTGTCATTTCTGCTTTGAATATTATTAATAAAACAGAATCGCTTCATTGGGTCAACAACATAACAGAAACCCTGCAGAAGACGAGTGTCAGGACGCATCAGTTTCTGCATGAATGTGAGCCTCTGTGGAGGGAAGGATCATGAAACGCGATGCAAATCTGGAACCAGCTGAGAGCGGTAGGTGGAGGATTACCGGCGATGTGATGAGGACTCTCAGAGCGATGAGGAGCTGGCCCCACTCAGCTTCATCTAATGGGAGTGAAAAGGATGATGGGTAAAGGCAGAAGGGTCCTGAAGATGATCAAGTGATCTATTTTTGACTTGTCTGTCTGATGCGTTGAGTTGTGACTCACATCGGCCACAGGAAGAAGTTAAGTGGAATAACCGAGCTCTGAGGAAAGTGGGCTCAAGCTGTCCCCCTCACCTATATTCAATTTGTTTCTATGATACAGGATTTACACACAAGGACATAAATCCATCAGGAAATTTGAGAAAACCTAAAATCCTCTCTTAGGACTGCAACTCCAAGTGTTGACTGCAACTCCGTGTTTGACCAAGAGTACAAAATCCAAAGATTAGGACTTCAGTAAATCAGATTAAATATGCTCTCAGACAAGAAGCTGAATCTGGTGACTTGTTTGCATTTTTTTCCCCCAGGAACAAATATCAATGAGATTAACTATTTCAACTTTAAAGGTTCTAATTCAGTTATGTTTTACCTTTACACCTTTAGTACGCGCCATTTAGAGAGCAGCAGAAAACTAATTCACAGATCAATGTTATTTTATCGCAAAAAAATTATATGTTTTTGTGCATTTTTTGTGCATTTTCAAGCAAAAAAGGCAGCTGTCTAAACAAATTAAGTCAATACCGCAGCATACAGTGTGCAAATAAAATAAAGCAATGTATTTCTAAATGTATATATTTTACAGGTAAAGTTTTAATCAGTTGAAGTCCTGTTTTCAGGAGGCTGACATGATGTTATACAACAGCAGTCAATGAACAACATGTGTGAGTAGGATCCAGTGTACCGGCTGACCCGCAGCTGTCGTGCAAACATTCAGAGATTAAAGTGCAGCAAGACTTCTCCCTCTGCTCCTAATTCAGAGTACAGTCCAAGAAAATCATCCTTCTGAACAGTCTAATTATTTAGCTGTAATAAATCATATTTTTTGCTGATGTGTTTAATTCTAAAAAAAATAATTATAGACAAGTTGTTCATGATAGCTCATACAATTTCAACCCAAACCCTACTAATAAAAGGCTAGAAACGTCCCAATTCATTTTGTAAGTACTCTTCAAATGGTGCACTAAAGGGAACCCTGAACAGTAACATTAGACATTATTCAATAAACATTTACTTCAACTATAAAAACGAGACTGTAAAATATTGTAAGCTGCTTAGTTTTTATAAATAAAAAAAATATTGTCACACAGACAAGGCCATATTATTTACACTGTAAAGCATTCTGAGTAAATGATGACGCTTTGGTCCCTTCGGTGCGAGCTCTATTCAGCTTGAAGGTTAATCTTGGATAATATCTGACAATCAGAGACTTTTAAATGAAACCAGAGAGAGCACGTTGACAGGGAGGAGAATGTAGAAACGACTCAGCCTGAAACCAAAACTGATGGAGGACAACAGACCTGCTTCATGAAAGGCTCAGCTCAGCTTTAGCCTGTTAGGTTTTATGTTAGCTCCTGAGCTAATAACCCACATATATGATGATATGGCATTTGTTTCTAAGCTAATAACACTATATTGTCATGTATACATAAATGTATTGGCCTAGGAGCTAATGCCACATACTTATTAGTAATTAGTAACACATATTACTAATATGTGGCATTAGCTACCTCCCGAGCAGATAATGTTAGCTCAGGAGCTATTGAGTTGTCCATTTGACAATATATTTATATTTATTTAAAAATGAATAAACAGCCTACAGTATTTTTACTGTCTTGTTTTTTATAGCTGAAGTAAATATTTATAAACTAATGTCTAATGTTACAACTAGTTAGGGTTCCTTTTAAAGGGGTAGGTGGGGGTTATTAGGTATTTTCTAAGAACATAATTCAATTCTTTACCACAATCAAAAATAAATCTAACTCTGTCTCTTTAAGAACCTACTGTTTGCAAAACTCCCACTTCAGCTCTTTACATCAATGCTTCGTGGAAGGAGTGCTCTTTGAGGTGGGAGCTCGGCTGTAGACCGAGCTTCAGGGAGGAGCTTTGGGTAATTAGGCGGTGCTTTGTACCAGCAAGTGATTAAGCAGCACCACACGGTTTCCACGGGAGAAATGATTTTTCAAATATGCATGAATGAGTCAAGCAACAGTCTGGTTATGTTTTTGATGAGGGAATGACAACTTGAAATAAAGCTCAAAAAAGTCAGTTTTACCTTCACCCCCTTAAATCCATACGACTAGCAAACAAACTCACAAGAGTTGCATTCACTCCATTATGTTGTCTAGTTGTATGTTGTGTAGATGTATTGTGTTGAGTACCTTTATTCAGTGCTTATAAAAATGTATGGATAAAATTAAAGGACAAAAAAAATCAGTAATAACACAAACCTATAGACATTTTGAAAGGGAAACTACTTTTTGTCACTAAATTAAGGACTAAAAAAAAGTTAGTCATAATTGTTTTAATATTATTATTATTATTGATTGATAAAGCCCAACAGAAGTTATGATTTTCTCCAGAATGAGTAATAAGTAGTTTGGGCTTAGTAAAACAAAATCAAGCCAGTTATTTCCCACAGCGTGCACCATCTTGCCGTGACAGGATCTTGGGCAATCCTCAGATGTTGGAATGTGCGCGTGTATGTGCGCGCGCGCCTTGACCTGCAGTCACACGACTGCGGTGTCAGCAGTTGTCACCTCGATATAAACCTCCGCCTTCTCGGTTTCTCCCTCTTCTGTGCCTGCAGACCCGAACCGTTCACCAGAGTTAAACAGCAGCAACACCAAAACAAAATACAACATGACCTCCGCTGCCCAGCCCATATTCTCCAAGGGAGAGGACTGCAAGCCCGCCTGGCACGACGCTAACGCTGGCTACAATGAAGCCGACACGCACCTGGAGATCATGGGCAAGCCCGTTATGGAGCGCTGGGAAACCCCGTACATGCACTCACAGGCGTCCGTTGCAGCCTCAAAAGGTAAAGTAGTGAAGTCTGTGTGCATTATCGGACAGAACGTTCCGTTACACGGCCTGTCCGATATTGGACTCCAACAGTTGTACAACTCAGCCTACACACCTCTATTGATACATCCGTTTTTTGTTGGTGGTTTTACACAGTTTGCTGTAGCATGCTTAAGCTTAAAACGTGTCGTTTTTCCTCTTCATTTCATAGTAACACACGTGGCTGTGAGAAACACAACAGCTGTTGGAAAAAGGCCAAGAAACTTTCACACTGAAAACAGAAATGCACTTAAAAATATGCACAAAGTTGAAAAATCAAGCATTTTACATGCATTGAAAAAAGTCTGAGTGAAAGTTTTGTTTTCTTGTTTGGAATGTTTTACATGATAATACATTGTTATTGCATATTTTTGATAGTTATTAAGGGGTTTATTTTTGAAACTGGTTGCAAGTGAAACATTTATTTAATCCATACAAAGGAATCAATACCTCTCATTGGTTTTTATTTTTACCAAAATAATCAAAAAGAAGTTTGGTTTTTGGAAATATTTTATTTTTTGTATAACTCCATTTAATTGATGAAAGATTATTATTTTTTTCTCTATTTAGCAACATTTTCCTGCTTGGTTGTGTTTGTTTGGTAGGCGGTCGGGTTCTGGAGATTGGTTTCGGCATGGCCATCGCCGCCACCAAGGTGGAGTCTTTCCCCATCGAGGAGCACTGGATCATCGAGTGCAACGATGGCGTCTTCGCCCGACTGGAGAACTGGGCCAAGACTCAGCCACACAAGGTGGGACTGATACATCTTTTTGAAACTGACCCAACATTTACCATTTTTGTTGATGAGTGTTGTTTCTGCAGGTTGTTCCTCTGAAGGGTCTCTGGGAGAACGTCGTTCCCACCCTGCCAGACAACCATTTCGATGGTAAGAAATAGATCCAAACGTGAGTGAAGAATCGACCATTATTGCCAAACCGAAGGTGCAAATGGAGCCATCTTATTAAAGACCGTATCTTCTATCAGGTATCTTATATGACACATACCCCCTCTCAGAGGACTCGTGGCATACTCACCAGTTTGACTTCATTAAGGTAAGTATTTAAATTAAACTAGCAGCCAATTATGCACAAGATGAGCTGATCATTACCCAATATTTAGACATATACGCATGAAAATCAGACCCTATATTTGAATGAAATCAAAGAGTCAGACTAACGTTTTCATGACAATTAGATACCAAACCATTTTATATGATTTCATTTTTAAAATTGAAGAACTGTTTAAGTTTGTGTTTTTTTGTTTCCTGCAGGGTCACGCTCACAGACTGCTGAAACCTGGCGGTGTTCTCACCTACTGCAACCTGACCTCCTGGGGCGAGCTGCTCAAGAGCAAATATGACAACATTGAGAAAATGTTCGAGGTTTGTCCACCTTTATGATCCAGTCTCCATACCTGTGTTTATAATAAAAAGTGTCTTAAAGCGTACTTCAACGGGTCACATTTTGGATTATAAATGAATTATATACTGATAAAAACCATTTGGACTTTGGACATACGTTGCAATTTCAGATTTAGAAGTTGTTTTGCAGATTTCCAGGATATTTTAACAAGTAAATAGTTTATTTACATTTAGGACGTATGAAAAAGTACATTTTATCTGACAGAAAGAACAGGAGAGGAAAGAACGCAAAGTATAGCAGATCACGCTGCTTCAATTTCAAGGTCGCTGACAAACAGGATCAGACCGTGAGCCGCCTCACGCTGACCCGCTCTCCCTGTTAATGATTTTCAGGAAACCCAGGTGCCTCATCTGCTCCAAGCCGGTTTCAAGAAGGAGAAGATTAGCACCACCACCATGGACATTGAACCGCCAGCTGAATGCAAATACTACTCCTTTAAGAAGATGATCACTCCCACGATTGTGAAAGAGTAAAGCTTGAAGACCGACAACTTTTTATATTCTGGTGCCTTTTCCCCCCACCTTCAACACATGTTCCATGTTCACTCCACAGTATTTTAATAAACAACTCTATCCTGACTCAGTTTAATAGTTTTACTTTAGCGTTTACAACCCCTGCAGGTTTACTGAAGCGACTTGATCCTCCTGTAGATTTTAGGTATTTTAGAAATACATTTACTCACCTGTTCCAGGTCTTATATCACCTGCCGCACTTTCTGCCATGAACAACCCAGATTTAGAAGCAGAGGTGAATTTATTACTGCAGCTTTGAAAAAAAACCATGCTTTGTTATAATTAGAGCCTCTTGTCTGCAGACTCATGTTATTTATGAACCGAACTATAAAACGCCAACTCAGTGCAAACGTGTTCCTTCTACTTCCTGTAAGACCAAACACTCAGACTTACTAATAAAAAAAAACACAATTGAGCTTAAAAAAAATATATATTTTTTAGATCTCAAAATATGACTACTAAAAGTTGTTTTAACAAGTTTTCAAAATTTGGGATGCTGTTTATCACAATTTGAAGTTGTTTACATTTCAAAACTATAAAGTTTAACGTAGGATAAAAATCCATTCAAATACCTTGTTTATGAATTAAAAACTTACAGAAGAGATGTTGCACTTTGATTTATTGTGTCAATGACAAAATTGAAAAAAGGGGAAATCTGCCCAAAATAAAAATCTTCAACTGAAATCTATTTTTAAAAATAGCTTTTTATACACTTCTTACGCAAAATGAGACTTGCTCATTGTATAAACAGATTTTTTTTAAATATGTAAACAAATAATTTATTTAACTAACCTTTGATTTAAATTATCCAATTTTTACTCAGCAGTAAAATATTTTGGAAGCTTTTTTTTTTTTACAAGATTTGGGAAAAAAGATCATTAAAAAAATAATAAAATTTAGCTGAACTAATTACAAATAATGCAGATTTGTATTTTTTTAAAGTTACATCGTTTCATATTCTACTGTTCTGTCATGAAGTTTCATGTCAGTTATGCAATTTTAAAAGAATAAACTAAAATGAAAAATTAAATTCAAATTTTACATTGTTCAGTCAAATAACGTAATTTGAACAGTAAAACAAAATCAGCAATGGAGAAGCCTTCAAAATGTTTAAAACTTGATTGAAATGAAGCTTACATTATTTTATCTGTATTTTTGTTTTGGACAGAAACTTAAGTCTTTTTTTATTTTGTTGAAACATCTCGTCTCCTGAGCCTCAGCTGTTGTTGGTTGAGATGAACAGAGTTCTGTATGTTGGTCTTAATGTATGGCTGCAGATAACGACGAGCGCTATCTGAACACGTGGGAATAAGTTACCAGCTGGCGAGGACGTATTAATCATTAGACGGATGTCTGATGTAACGCCACCCGGCTCAGGGGGGAAACCACAGCAGCTGGTCTGGATCTCAGGTCCAAAGTTGTCATTTGGAGAAATAGAAAAGAGGCAGAGGAAGAAAGAAAGAAAGCGTCCACTGGGACTTTACCAGCAGAAACTATATCAACATTTAATCAAAGAAGATTTACTGAAAGCTTCATTATTTTGTCTAAAAAGGGAAGATATTTAGTAGAAAAAAAGAGCTGGCTCTAAAACAAAACCCTGTGGAACCCCACATAACAGATCACAGACTGAAGTCAGAGGCAGCCTGCCACAGAAATGTGTACTTTAGCATCTTCACCTGCTTTAAAATGCGGCAACTCCATTATTTGACCAGTTCAGTAACTCAGTGTGTCGATGCTGTCATTTAAATATTACACAAAACAGTTAACTGCTGACATGTTTTCACTTTAACCTGTTCTCAGCAAACAGTGCACCCTGGGTAAATTTAAACAGCAAAGATTAAACGTGTGACTCATGAACTCCTCAACAAGCGTGACTGAACCTGTGGCTCTGGTGCGTACAAGACTCTCTGCACACATAATTACTGCTGCTTGCTGATGGGAAGCTTGTTTGCAGAGACAAAGTTAGAATTTCTTTCTTTAACTGGATATTTCTCCTTCCAACCGCAGAGACCAGTGAAGGTCAGGTGAACAGAGGAGGTGCAAAATAAACAACAGGAGCAACAATCATGATGTTCAAGAACCAAAGTTTATTGAAAATAATACTTAAGATATTGTTTATCACTCATATTTGGTGTCATAAATGAGAAATAGCACACAAGCTACTGGAATACAGAGGAATTTAACTGTTTTAAAACATCACAAGCAATAAGTGATGTTCACAGGATAATAAAATAAAAACTGAATCTGAGTGTCTGCTGATGCCTCGTGTTAAAAATATCCAGAAGTGTATAAATTACAGTAGAAACTGTACTGAAGTTTCTGCAGATCTAAATGAGGAGGAGCAATGCTCCAAATGTGACCCAAAATACAACATTTACAAACCAGGTACACAGATAAATACACGTTCACTTCCTGTACCAGACCTTTATCTTCTTCTCACGCTTGATTTTCTTTTTCAGCTGCAAAGTCCCGTAGAGGAGAGCTTCTGCAGTGGGAGGACAACCTGAGAAGACGAGCAAAAGGGAAGAAAATCCTTTGTTACTGAGTGAAAACTGCACATTCTCTAGTCTTTCATTTATGCTTCTATCTAATAAAGAAAAACAAAACCTATTTATGTTCAGGATGATGGAAGGGATTTTGTAAAATAGCTTTAATTCCCAGAAAAAAAAGGCAAACACTACCTGGAACATAAATATCCACTGGTACGATTCGGTCGCAGCCTCTGACCACAGAGTACGAGTAGTGGTAGTAACCTCCTCCATTAGCGCAACTGGAAGAAGGAAAAAAATAAATAAAAAACAAACAAAATCACATTCACTGAACGTGTCGGCTCCATCTCAATCTGTGCATGAGCAACATGAGACGCATCAGGGTGGAAAACCACAAACGTCATAACAGAGACTCGGAAATTCAAAGTGTCATTGAACGAGTTGAGAAGCAGGTTTGTAGATTTTGAAACCATTAAATGAAAACATTCAGATGTCGCCACCATGTGCACTATTTGCCAGTTTGTGGTGTTTGTTTTCTTCTTTAAATAGAACCTAAAATAAGGTAC
>JARVJO010000227.1:5229253-5239739 GCA_031762555.1 Cynodonichthys magdalenae | reverse complement strand
GACAGCCCAGGATTTCTCAAACATGCATGAATGAGTCAAAGCAAGACTCTGGACATGTTTTTGATGAGAGGATAACAATTATAACATGATATAAAACTCAAAAATGTTGATTTTACATGATATTGCCCCTTTAAGCTTCTACTGATGTGTTCTCATCAGACAGGTTGTGTTTTAAGAGACTTAGCTGAGCTGTTAGCCCCTCG
Organism: Cynodonichthys magdalenae; assembly: GCA_031762555.1. Classification (NCBI taxonomy): domain Eukaryota; kingdom Metazoa; phylum Chordata; class Actinopteri; order Cyprinodontiformes; family Rivulidae; genus Cynodonichthys; species Cynodonichthys magdalenae. The sequence goes on along the minus strand of JARVJO010000227.1, from coordinate 5,239,536 downwards.
ATTAGCTTACTGGTTGGTTTCCTCCTGCCGTACTGAACATGGCGTTTACCCACTACCGATATACAAATCATGTTCAGGTCAACTGCGCTCAGAATGGGACTCCCTAATCTTTTGCATTGACGACTTACTGCACACGCTAGGAGTTAACAGTAGTTAAGATTTCTGGGCCCTGGCATGAACCGGAAGTGACTAAACGCGACAACGCTCATGAATAAAATGAAAGTTTATCCATTAATAACTATTAAAAATGCATCTTACACATCTAAAACGAATATAGATATTTCTACTAAACATTTTATTTTGTAATTTTATTTTTTGTGTTCTAAAAAATAGTGGTGGGGCGGTGCCCTAGCGCCCTCCATTGACCAGCCGCCACTGCTCAAACCCTCAACCATTGTTCTCTCAGTTGCCTCCTCATCACTGTCAGCTGTTTGTTCTGATCTGTTTCTTTTTTAGGTCTTTTAGTTTAAATGTGAAACCTGAGGATTTAACCCAAAATGTCTCCAATATTTAACACACTCAGCTTTTCAACACACCAACCTGATCGACCACTCCGTTTGATTGACAATAAATTTAAATAACATCTTTAGTGTGTGTGTGTGTATTTGTTTTTGTTACCTTTTTAGGACCATTTCTGGTATACATACCTACCTTGTCAAGACCAGTAGTCCTAATGGGGACCAAAGACCGGTCCTAATATGGTGGAACTCCCTTTTTGTGTTGGGGGTTCGGTTTAGGACTAAGATGTTAATTGAGTTTAGGTTAGTTTTAGGGTCAGGTAGGTACATGTGAGGTTAATTTTAGAATAAATGGTCAGGGTTAGGCTGTAGAAACTACTGGAAATGAATGGAAGTCAATGAACGGTCCTAACAAGGATAGAAATACAAATTTGTGTGTGCAAGAGAAAGATTGAAATAGCTAGATAAATAGAGAAAAGAAAATGGATCATGAAAATTAGATGTTTATAGCACAAGAAGGTAAAAAACAGATACAACACATTGTTGTCTCTTCAGGAGCAGCTGCTCAGTTCAGAAGCAATAACTGGAAATAAAATAAATATACATGTAAATTATTTTTTTTATTCAGTCTTCAGCTTGTACAAAAAAAGTCTGGATTGTCACAACAGTAAAACTGCAGCGTCTGATGTTTTTGTGAGACAAATGCAGCCACATTTATAGCAGAGCTTTTGAGTAGTTAAATATAGGTGCTGGAATAGCTCAAAGAGACAAATGTTTTATGATTACAGCGTTGTTCAAAGGCACCGTCGACCGTAGGCAGGCAGGGCTTGTGCCTTTCGCATAATAAAACACAAATCCACATGAAAAAGTCTGCAGATGGGAGGAGCGGCGAGCTGAGCCGTCACGTAGCTGAAGGTTGTAGCAGCGGTGGGCGTAGCTGTGCTCTGCAGCAAACCACAGGAATGGCCTATTTTTGGAAAGAAGAAAGAGCGGCTCTCGTCCTCACTGAGTGTCCAGGATGTCTGCGGGCAGCACGACTGGTTCACGACTCGGGCCCTGAGACATCTCCCCTGACCAGGAAGAGGGGGTGACCTGATTATAGTGGGCGTCCATGGAGCCAAAGAGGGGCTCCTTGAGATTTTGGCGGTACATAAGGAACAGATTTAGAGCAACCACAGCGAGGAGCGGGAAGACGGTCAGGCCGGAGCCAAATCCTCTCCAGGAGCTGCACGTGTTTAGGCTGAACCAGTAAACCAGCCTGCAAGAGAACACCACCAAAAAAAAACACCAAACAGGAAGTCAGAACAAGGTCAAAGGTTAAACACTCAAAGCTTTCCTGATGGGGGAGAATGAGTCAATCAATCAAACCAGGAATAATTTAATTTTAATGTTCTGTTTTTGCCTTTGACTGCTCATGTTCTTTGTCTGCCTTTTAGCAAAATATCTAATCAACTAATATACACATTTTAGTAAAACTCTCAGATAATTAACCTATTAATCTATGACTGTGTCCAAAATGAGAGGCCAGGTCCTCCGAAGGCCGAATTCGGCGGCCACTTATGTCACAGCGCTGCAACGGAGGCTGTCTAAAACTGAAGACACCTATGCGGCCGACAAATACGTCCTTCCTTTGCCTTGATTTGAAGGACTGGTCCCGGACCTCTATATCCCACAATGCATCGCGGGCCGACCGGAGATTTTTTTTCTGTTAGTAATGGCGGATGAAGCGAGTGAAAGGAAAACGTTTTAAATAAAAATCTGGCGGTATAAAAATTTAAAGTTTTAAGCGGTTGTGTTGTTAATACTTTTATTATTTGTATAGACATGTTTTTAAATATTTTTATCTGGTTTAGCAAAATAAACACGCACCTACAGCCGGTCCATTAGTTCTTCAAATGTTGCCTTTAAGTTAATTTTATTATTTTGTGATAATAATAACTCTAATATGTTGATATTTTTCTAATTTCGATTTTATTTAGCTTCTGTATAGTGTCGTCACGTTTGCTAGGCGACCAGACATACGCCGGGTAAGGGCGGGAATAAAGCCGAAGGCTAGACTGTCCAAATTCACAGTGACTTTCTTCCGATCTGCGCGGTCTACCAAGGACTCGGCCCACCTCGACTGGGTAGACCGGGTCCATCGGAGGACCCGGCCTCCCGTTTTGAACACAGCCTATAACTGATTAACAATCCAATTCAAAATGGCCGCCACAACCAACTGATTAAAGAAAACACAAAAATTTCACTCAGTCAGTTTTACAGATGTTGAGCTAAAATATGGTGTGGTAGTAGCTGAGAGTCATAGCTTATACTTTGAGCACCAACAATTTTAGTTTAAAACTCACACGTAAACGTTTCTCAAAGACTGCTTAACGTTTTACTAGTTTTGTTTTCAGGCCTAATAAATTTTAAATGTTTAATGTTCTGCTCAGTAAGTTAGAATGTAAAACGATTGCCTCATTCAAAAATATGAATTTTTAGTTTCTTTAAATCAAAATAAAGCAACATTAAAAACATTTATGATTGCACTGGATCATATTTCCTTCTTTAAAACAAAGTCAGTGAGAACATGACAGAAAGCTAACATTTTAACAAAGTTTGGTTACATTTGATTCAACTTATCATATTTATGACTTTTTTTTATTTAAACCACAGAAAGCTCTGCCCTGAACGCAAACTCAGTTTCACCCATTCAAACACAAAACACCAGAACAATGTCAGTAACCCTCCAGTGAAAAAGAAAGGAAAATGTAAATATCTCTTAGCAGCTGGCGAGGTAAAAAAACAAAATATAATGATGGTTACAAACACAAAGAAGCAGCTGAACAGGCCTTATTGCCATGGCAACTTAATCAGCCACTTTTGTAGCTGGTAAGTCCAAACCTTATTTGACAGTTTCGTTTCAAATAATTTGAAAAAATGTCTAGAAAATAGAGAAAACTGCACAGGTTGAAAAATATGACCCAGACAGAATATAAAGATATCTTCGTAGCACCTGCAGATTGCTTGATATGTCCCCATTAAAATAGACCTATTAGCATGACTAGTTACTGCTTATTTAATCCTGAATTTCTTTTCTTTAAATAAAAACAAACTAGACATTTTAAACATCGAGTAAATAGATGTTTACATATTTTGTTTTTATAAAAGTAGTCTTAAATAGTGTTTTGTTTTGTTTTATTGTATTCTTACTTATGAAAGCATTTGTTTGATAAATTGAGGGGAAGGTTTTTGGTTTTTAGGTTGATATATCCAGAGCGCAGAAGATAAATCATCGTATTTGGTGTTTTTTATGAATGGGTTGTAAACGGTGGTGGGCACAGTTCTGCTAATAGCGAAACTAGCTTCTCATTTAGTGGATTAGCTTTTTTTTTTCTTTTTGCTTACTTTGGAAACCATTAGCAGACTGATTAGCTTCCACTAAATTAATTTCTGCTAATTTTAAGTCCAGCAAAAATATTAACAAGTGTAAAACTTCCAAACTAATTATAACCTATCCTCTAATAAGCAACGCTGGATGTGTCAGGCACTGAGTATAGCATGTAGCATCTTTAGCAGCTAAACCTCAAACTGAATAACAAATACAAAAATTAACTACATATAAAATTTTGTAGAGAAAGTATTTGCTATATATATTTTTTGACAAACTTCAAAAGGTATTTATAAGAATACAAACTCAAGCAAAAAATGGTTTTATTTTGAGAGGGGTAAAACTGGAAGTATCACGTTAGACAGAGCTCTAACTCTGGTTTGGATTGGCAGATTTACCACAAATAATCCCACCCACCTTTAAATTAAACCAATAGAATCAAACTAACAGGTTTGTGTCAGTCCAATCAGTTTTCAACTGGAGGAAGATGAGGACATGTGACAGGTTAAGTGACAATCATCTTAGCAATTAGCATTAGCTTCCTCTAATTTTGTATGTTTAGCAAATTAGTGTTAGCAGAGCTGAGGTTATTTTTTTAAGCAGATTAGGTGTTACTGAACCTAACTTCTTGGTTAGCAGTGCCCAATACTGGTTGTAACCATGGTAACTTCTTTCATCATTAAAACTCCTCCTCTGATCTACTCTGAGCCTCACCTGCCAAAGATGAACATCAGGGTCAGTATGGGCACCAGCTTCAGCTGCTCTTGAGGCAGTAAAGTGGCCATAACGACCAGGTTGAGAACGTAGAGGAGTAACTGCTCCAAGCTGGATGTGACAAACAGCCGGTGAGAGCTTCGTCTTCTGGGATCAGACTCCTGCAGGTCCAAGGAGCCGGAGCAGAACTGGCAGACTGCACCCACCATCATTGCTGTGAAGGGAAACAGAGCAATGAGTGGGTTAATGAGTGGGTTAACATCTTGAAACTGGGTCATCTTTTCTGTCCGACTTGTCCGACCTTTTCTGATTTTACATTTTCCTCATTTGAATACAGAAACTCCAGCAGACTGACCCACATGCAAATCAGAGCTCAGAGTGTTTGCATGTGTTCTTTTTTTGCTGGTTTTGGAACGTGATTAAAACGATCGGGACAATTAGTCCACAGCCTAAGAGACAGAGAGGCAGCTGATCTCATTCGGTAGTTTCCATTTAAAACTATGTGAAGGAAATTATGCGTCTCTACAGAGACGTCTGCTGCTCTGAGGTTTGAGGAGCATAAAATTAAAGAGGACACTGGAACATTTCAAGACAAGGCAGCCAGACGAACCAGATCCTCTTTAATCTTTATCATTTATTATCGCCTGCTGCTTTTAGCCATGTCTGTTAGCAAAATGTCTTGTGAATTACTGGACCCAAATTAGGAAGCTGCCACAGATAGCTGACCTTGAAAACTACAAAAATGACTACAACTCATTTAATTTCACAGATAAGCAGCTAAAATGTTGTGTTGTTTAATCTAATCCCAAACACATATTCTGACAGATGGCACAAGATCTTTGTTGGAAATTATGTCTGTTAGTAAAATATCTTCGAGGCTGTGCACGTGCGTACCGAGCACGACGGGGAGCGCAGCCACGCAGCAGCAGCAGAAGGTGAAAACTAGGCGGCTGCTCATGTTGGGGCAGTCCGGGGGCCTGATGGGGACGTAGAAGTAGAGCAGGTAGAGGAGCCCGGCTGCACACAGCAGCGAGGCCAGCACCGAGAGGAATGCAGGAACTCTGCCGTCCCGACAGCAGCGACTCTGGCAGCAGCGACAGCAGCGACCCCGATCCGAAGACTCCTCTGCAATGCTGCCTGTCTCTGCCAGGCCCTCCGGGGTCCACACAGTCAGCTCCACGCTCTCCCGTGGCGGGCCTATCAGAGGCCGGCCCTCGTCCGCATTGCTCTCCAGATTGGTGGACTCTGGACTCCATCTCGGTGTGTCTGTGCCGTTGGGAATGTCGCCCTGAGAGGCCGGGGTTGGGGGGGTGATGCAGTTTTCCGTATCGGTGTCCAAATTGTGAGCGGGGATGATCGGGCTGGAAAGAGTCTGATCCGGTTCGCCCTCCTCTGTCTGATCTGCTTCAGGCTGATCTGGGAGGTGAACTCTGGGCTGCTGGTGGTTTGAAGCAAAGTCTGTTGAATCAGAACACGTTTTATTAAAGAATCATAAAGAAGTCGACCACAGATCTATTTTACTTCTTTAGATCCAGAGTTCAAAGTCTCAGAAAAAAAGTTCTGTCCCACTTTTACCCAGCAGTGATTTGCAAATGATGTTTATTATGGGGTACTAAATTTAAAATTTAATTTTAAGAAATAATTAGCTCATTTTCTGAGTGTAAAATCATAGTTTAAAAATTTCCACTAATATTTTACTGTTATTTAGCTCACTGTTTAAATCTTTTAATGTTTAAATAATAAATGTTAAATAATATACAGTATATAAATATTAATTACTAAATCTAAATATGTAAAGCTAAATGTAAAAGGTAAAACTTAAATGTTGTAACTAAATGTTGACGTTTACAAGTAAGTATTACGAATGGAAAGCAGCCTTTACTGTTGGTGCTCGGCTTTTGTTGTTACGTCATCATCATGAGACAAAAACAGCGGCTAACGCAGCTAACACTCTTAATGCTTCCCTACAAGGCCAAAGACTTGCAATTGTGAACATTGCTACCTATTGTTTTGTTGCAAGATAATGACATTAATGCTGAAGTTTGATGTAGGCAAGTGTTAGCAGCATTAACAGTATTAGCAGCGTTAGCGGTTGCTTTTGTCACAGGGCGATGCAGCTAGCTGCTGATAGCTTTGCTAATGCTGCTAACGCTGCTGAAAGTAGTATTTAAAATATGAATTCAAAATGCGTTCATTGAAAACAACATGGATGATACCTGTGGTCTGGCAGTTTGAAGTGCAGCTCAGACACCGGCTGTACCTGCAAGTTTGAAGTCTTGTAGGGAAATGTTAGCAACGTTACCGTTGTTAGCAGTGTTAGCGGTTGCTTTAGTCTCAGAATGATGACATCATAACAAGAGCCAATCTCAGCAAAGGCTGTGTTCTATTCTGAAATACTAAAATGTAAACTTTAACATTTACATTTACACATTTAGATTAATTATTTACATATATAATTTTAATTTTTTTATTTAAACTTTTACACAGTGAGATAAATTAAAATAAAATATTAGTGGAGATTTTTAACTAGGTTTTTCCACTCAGAAATTGAACCAAGTAATGAAAATATTTTAGGGATATTTTTTTATTTTACACTCTGTGCCCCATAGTTTACTGCAAAATATACCAGTACGTTAATAATAAGACTCTACCAGGACTTCATGTTTTATCTGGTGACAAACAGCAGGAACAACTCACTCATCGGCTGCTCTGGTGCCGGCTCCAGGGAGCGCTGGGAGCCTGAGACAGAATGGGAGGACGAGTGCAGCTCCTCTACCGAAGACTCGGGACTGTCTGACACCGGCGCCAAGGAGATCTGCGTGTCCAGGTCCAGGAAGGGGGAGAAGGACAGCCTGGCTGGGTCGATGTCCTGGAGCTGGTTGATGATGTCGCTGATGGACTCCTTCATGCTGTCGAGCTCCTTCACGTTCTGCTGGTTTGTGGCCTGAAGCCCCGAGGAGCTCATGGTCACACAGCCTGAGCAACCAACACACAGAAGAGTTCAAACTTTTCAGGTCTGGAAACTTTTTTTCTTCAGTCGTAAAACTTTCTACTCAGAATGTGGAAATATTTCACCACAAAATCCTGATTTAACTTTATTAGACTGGTGTTTAAATGATGCCGGACAGATAGGATGTCTTCTCTTTTTTTAGTATTTTATTGGCACAAATCTATTTTGATAAAAAATGACTTAAATCTAAAAAAAAAAAAGGTCTTATTTTGGTTTCCAAAGTCTGGCTGGAGATTATATTCTAGGATTATTGGGATTTGGCATATATTTTAGGCCTATTCAGTAAGTTTTAAAGAGATTAACCTAAAACCTGGTCCGGTAGTAGCTGGGACTGATCCACAACTCCTATTCTGAGCACTAACAGGTCAGGAAAGAGTTTTTGCCATTAACTGTTAGGAGTCAACTCTGTCTGTTAACAAAATATCTCATGAACCACACCACAGATTTGAATTAAAATTTCAAAAACTAGTTGTTGGGTTTAAATCTAAAACTGATTAAATTTTGAAGTTAATCCCAATCAAGATGGCTGCTGTTAGCAAAATATTTATAATCTGCTGATCGGTCAGACCAACGACACAGAACAGCATTATAAAAAAGTATGAAAAAAGTTAACTCCAACTAAAGTCCTGTACATGTTAAGAATAAAAGACACTTTTAAAACCCCAAAAGCTTGATGAGAAAAGTGTTTATCTTTTGACCCAAACAGCTGCTTCATCGAATAAACAGCTGCTGCTAAACAAGAACAGAAAGAGATGAAAACAGAGGAGAAAAAAATGACCTCCAAGCTGTTTTTCTACAAGTAAAGGAAAATATTTCAAGCAGTTTGGGTAAAATCATTCAGATTACCTCAAATAATTGCAAACAGGTGCGTAAAACTGCGACCACAGCTTCCGGTAACTGACTTTATGTGTTCATTTATGGGTAGAAAGACATGATTTTTGTTTTGTTTTTTTGTGGAAAATTTAGAAAGAAAAATAAAATAATTTAGTGTTTTGTTTGCTCTGAAAAGAAACAGACCCAAAAGTGTTTGATGTGTTGCAAAATGAAAGAATCGTAAAGTTGAAAAAAATAAAAAAACATCAGGATTCAAACTGGATTTATTCAGAACAAAAAAAAACAAAAGTTACTTGTTAAAAATAGTTAAACTTTCAGGCTGTTTATTCTTTAAAACTCCACAACTTTTCTTTAAAGTGTACTATTTTATTGTGTTAAAATCACAGTTATCCCTGTTAACAAAATATCTCATAAACCACTGGAAGAATTTTAATAAAACTGGAACAACTCAACATGGCTGCCATAGCAAACTGACCTACAACTCTGTTTAACAGATACTGAGGTAAAATGTGGTGCAGGTCGTAGCTGAGAACCATCATATAGACTCAACTCTGTCTGTTAGCAAAATATCTAATGAACCAGAAGATGGATTTTAATGAAACTTTCAGACAATAATCTCTGGATGAGCAGCTACAACTGATTAACTCAAGATGAGGCTCAAGATGGATGCCTCACATTAGCCAACATTACAATGGGTTTAACTCACTCAGTTTTGCAGATATTGAGCTAAAACTTGGTGTGGTAGTAGCTGAGAGTCATCCACAGCACAGTGTGAAGTCTCACCAAATTGTGAGTAATTTTAATGGTTTGACAAAATCAGCTAAAGTGTCATTTTTATTTAATCTGTTTTTAAAAATGAGGAAAGAACTACATGAAATGTTTGTTGTTTTGATTTGAAGTTGCAATGACGGGGTCAGTTTTAATATTTTCTTAAATTTGAAATCATTACATTTTGTCCAAATCTGACTTTTTCTCCGTGTTTTATCGTTAAAGACAATCAAATAAATTTACTTTGTACTAAAGCTTCTCTCTGGGTTTATGGAACATCTGCAGATTGAATTTGGAGCCACTTTCTCCTGGACCTTTCTTTTTGGCGCACATCCAAAATGTGGCGCAGAGCCTTTCAGGAGTCGGTCTTTCTGCAAACAAATGCGGGATTTTACCATAACGAGCGGCAATCAGGAGGCGTCGGGGATAAATCACGGTACGATTCCAGGCGCGGAAAGCTCCAAAAAGCGCTTTGAGGGATCTCTCAATAAAAACCTTTTAGCTACTGTTTTTCTTTTCTTTTTTTTCAAAAACAAGCAAATTACCTATTGGAGCTGCAGAAAATAGCAGATTTGTTGGTAAATAAATAAAATAAAAGCGCATGAAGCCGTGCGTAAAGTCATGGCGCCCATTCAGCGGCTCACAGGTCAAACCCAACAGGTTCTGGTTGAATTGGACTTACTTTAGTCGGAGCTTGCGGGGCTTTTTAAAGAAGAAAGAGTCCCTCCGTCCTTCCCTCCCCCTCGGTTTCTGCTTTTTGTCTTCCAGGATCCTGAACTTCAGAATCAGATTTCAGGACGGACAGAATACGAGCCTGTTTCTCCGCCCACACGCCGCCGCACCCCCACCTTCCTGGGTACCATGTCAAAGACCATATGGAGCAAATAAAACCAGGGAGGAGGAAGAGGCACTTACTCTGAGTTTACCTTTAAAACGCAACTTTACCAAACCCATCCATCCCAAACACGAGTTTATCTAAACAGGAGGGTAAACATTTATACTGCAACCAAACTTCAGCTCCAACAGGAGTTTCTCAGAAACATCCGATTCAAACATTAATCAGATTTAATTAATAAGATAAATAAAATATATCTTGTCATTTTGATTTGTTTTCCTAGATGCATCTCGA
>JARVJO010000227.1:5196674-5214399 GCA_031762555.1 Cynodonichthys magdalenae | reverse complement strand
GATTGGGGCCTCGTCCTCAGTAATAAGGGCGTTGCTTCGGTCAGTCGTGGTGAAGAAAGAGCTGAGTCGAAAGGCAACGCTCTCGATTTACTGGTCTGTCTTTGTTCCAACCTTCACCTATGGTCATGAGGCGTGGATCATGACTGAAAGAACGAGATCCCGGATACAAGCAGCCGAAATGAGCTTTCTTCGTAGGGTGGCCGGGCTTAGCCTTATGGTGCGTTCACACCAAACGCGTTTTGAGCGTTAAAAAACGCTGGACGCTTGTGCTCGACGCTTGTCTTTAAACCACTCGAGAGCCTTTTTTCCCCCTCCTCTGCCGGTGTCTGTTTAATATTGGATGAAATAAAGAAAGGGGCGTTACTTTATTTACTGAAGTCAAGAGAATGTAGCACCTCCCAGATTATTAATTTATAATTAATTCACCAGATAATTCAGAGACGTTCTGAGTTTGTTGAGTTTCACCACCCAGGAGCTGCCAGCTGACGAGGCTGGCTTTCAGAACTATTTTTGTCCCGAGCTCGGTTTGATGAGCCGCTGGCCCGAACCAGTGCCGATACCTCCTGCCAGGACACCAACTACAGGCACTCGATTTCAGCTAAAGAGCTCCTGTCCGTCTGTCTCAGGTTAGTTCATTCAGGAAACTGTCCCGTCGGAAAATCTGTCACTACGTCACACAGCAAGTCTGATTGGTTGACGCTCCGCATCGAGCTGCAAAAGTTCAGATTTTCCAACTCCAGCGTTCGACGCTCAAATGCACCGCTCAAAACACTCTAGACGCGCCGCAGCACTCCCCGACGCGAGTCCACATAGACTTTCTATGTAAACTCGACGCTCTTAACGCTCAAAACGCGTTTGGTGTGAACGCACCATTAGAGATAGGGTGAGGAGTTCTGTCATCCGGGGGGAGCTCGGAGTAGAGCCGCTGCTCCTCCACATCGAAAGGAGTCAGTTGAGGTGGTTTGGGCATCTGATTAGGATGCCTCCTGGACGCCTCCCTTTAGAGGTGTTCCGGGCACGTCCCACTGGTAGGAGGCCCCGGTGAAGACCCAGAACTCGCTGGAGGGATTATGTATCCTCTCTGGCCTGGGAACGTCTCGGGGTCCCCCAGGATGAGCTGGAAAGTGTCGCTGGGGAGAGGGATGTCTGGGTTTCTCTCCTAGACCTGTTGCCTCCGCGACCCGACTATGGATAAGTGGAAGAAGATGGAGATGGAGATATTTGCCTAAAATAATACTTAAGTACTGAAAGTATTTAAAATGTTGAATTTATAATGCATTTCACTTGATTGTACACTTAAAAACAGATTGTTGGGTTTACTTAAAGCAACTTTCCCATTTTCTTTAAAACTGAATGTGAGTGAAAATTTGGGTGGAAATTGTTGACATTACTTGGTTAAGTAAATCCAACAATCCGATTTTTTAGTGTAGTTGAGAAAAAATGGGGAGTTTTCTGCTGTATTGGACAGATGGGTAACTCCAAACATGTAATAATAGTTTGATATACCACTTTTCTAGACACTCAAAGATGCTTTACATTTTCATAGATTATTCATTCACTCCTCAGACACCTCAGGAAGTAAGGTTGTGTAAAGTGACTAATTAAGGAGCTCTAAATCTAATCAGAGATTTTTAGTTATTTGTTATATTTGTACTAGTTTGCTGAATTGAAAATATTTGTTTTAATAAACTAAAAAGCAAAACAATTCAGCGTTTATTTTGGTAAAAATCAATAAATAGAACAAAGGGACAATAAGGAAATGTTCAATTTGGAAGGCTGGATATGATGCAGAAAACAAATTGAGTTTTAAATTAAATATTTATTTTCAGATCTTAAGACTCCATCTCATTCAGAGCCGATGTGGCCCCTGGAAGTCTAAAGAAAATGGCCCAGAATCACATGAGCTCAATACTTATCAAAACCCAGGTCCCACCATGAGTCCATGTTAAAATCATGATCCAAAGACCTGCAATAGTGCTGAAACATGTTTATTGTACCTGAAAGGCAACACTAGTTGGACAAAAACTATTCTCATTCTCCTCGCAACTGGTTTAAAGCTGTATATCACCACCTGTATCAGTGTGTTGTGTATAATTTTAGTGCGTTGGTGGAACAAAATAGACACAAACTACACAAATATGGCCAAAAAAAGTAACTAGTAGCTAAAGCCTTTAGAGAAATGTAGTGGAGTAAAAAGTAAAAAAAATAAAAATAAAATAAACTACTTAAATTCTTAAAATCTACAGTACTCGAGTACATTTACGGTGTTACTGCCCACCTCTGTTCACAACACAGACTATCATGAAGCCTGACCCTGGAAGAAAAATAAAAGTCTTCATAAAAAGGTTAAAGGTAGACGAACTAATTTAAAGAATTAAAAACAATAAACAATCTCCAAAGCTGTGTGACATTTAAGAATGGTGATGTTTTATTAATTTTTCAGATTCAAAATAAAAGTATTCACACAAACACATACAGAGTAAATAGGCAAGAGTTGCTCTTCACCCTTAAAAAAACAAAACAAAACAAAACAAAAAAAACAGTTGCATTGTCCGATGCCACTTCACCGTTGCCGTGGTTACCGAGAAAACATCCCATTCATCACAAAACTTTAATCATTTATAGAAAAAGGAGGGAGGGAAGAAAAGCACACGTTTAGGGGGAGCAGACAGGAAGAAAAAAAAAAACTAGACTTGCCAAACTAACAGTGGTACAGGAAGCAGTACTTGTAGTAGTTAGCTGTTGAGCTGGAGGTTCCCTAATGCTGGAGCTCAAATAAACCAAACAGTAGAAATGTTACAGGTGTGTAACAACGACCAGAGGACACAGAAGGAGGGCGTCCGAATGTTTGAAATTAACCACAAAGTTACGGCAAGAAGACACTCGAGCTGAAGATAATCCCACATTTTAAGAGACAGCAATTGTCTCTGATTTGGTTAACGGCTGAAGTTAAACTCCCGACGCTCGTCCTCTCGTCCTCCTCCCACTGAACAGTAACTTGAGCCAACACTGGGTCAAATGCATCAAACTGGAGGTAGAGGTAGATTTTCCTGAGAAGTTGTAAGACACAATAGACACGCTTTGTTTCCGTTCTGAAGATGCTCAAAGCCACCTAAAAATCCCTCTCTCTCTCTCTCTCTCTCTCTCTCTCTCTCTCACACACACACACACACTCACACACACACAAACACACACACTTCCTTAAAATAATCACATTATTATCATCATCACTGTTCATAAAACTGCTCTAGAAGTAATCTCTGTGTGCCTCAGTTGCTAAAAGCAGGTCAATAAAGCAAAGAAAGAGCAAAAAAAAAACAAAAAATAAAACAACAAACAATATAAACACGATATAATCCGTAGCCCTAAAAAGCCTCATTTCAGACAAAATCTATTTAATGAATCTTAGAAATACAGGTTAATTCATACAATTGTCACAGCAGAAGGCATCGTTATTTTTTTCTTTTTTCATTAGGTTTTTATTTTTTTTCCCTGCGCACACAGTCCACCTGACGGAGGTCCAATCAGTGATAAGAGTCCAGTCCAGAGGCCTGAACCCACCTCAACCCGTAAACGTTCCAGCCCAAATCAGCAGCACGTGGGAACATAGTTTGTTTTCCATGCAAAAGATGCTTTGGATCTAAAAAAAAAATTCTCTAAAAGCTTTAATTTTTATCTTACAGCTGTGGGATGAAAACAGCAGCAACATTTTTTTAATAAAAGTAATGATGCTCTTATGAAGACCTACGAGCGAGCCAGTCCTAACAGACCGATCGTTTGTGCTGATGTTGCTGAAACGGGCAGGAAATTTAATTTCAAGAGAAGCAAAAATGAAAAAGAAAGCTTTGTTCTAGTCTGTGCAACACGTCAAAAAGGAGCAGACTTCAGCAGTTCAATCCGAGGCTTTTAACTGCAAGATGTAACTTTTCTGATGATGAAAACCACCAAACAAATGATTTTAAAACAAAAAACAAACCAGTTTGAAAAACATTTTCTTAAGAATGAGGTTGGAGTTTTAGATGCTACTCAGTTAAGACAGATAAATTTTACTGCTACTTTCAAACTGAAAACGGAGGCGCCTGCTTGATCACAGCTACAGCAACACAGGACGCCTGATTACCGACCGACACACTCCTTTACCTGATTGCCTTGAAGAGCTACTGACTCTATAAGAGTTTGGTTCTGTGTTTTAGTGTTTCACTGAATGCTGACTCGGCGGCTTTTACGCCTCAGCAAACGTAAAACCCTCAAAACACCAAGAGGATACACTCAAAGAATGCATTCTATTATTGTTGAGGTAAATGTAATATTTAATTTGTGCATGATAATAAAGCTTTCCACCGGGGGGCGCTCTTTCCACACAGGTTAAGACTTCCAGCAGTCTTAAACTAACAGAGTTATATTGATTAAAGGTGAGAGTCTCATTTAAGGGGATATCTGATTGTCTGTGGTTATTACAATCTCTTTATTGGTCTCTGTGAACAAACATCAACAACATTTCGATGTTTTGTTTTTTGTATATTCTGCACGAACAGCACTACAGCAGGATTCTCTGTTGTGGCTGCCGAGAAGCCATCTGCCAAAGCTTTTTAGTTCTTGAGGTAGAAACGGGGGCTTGGTTGTGGTTGAAGGGGATGTCGAGAGCGTTTCGAGGTATACGGCGCTGCCTTAACGTCTCCTGATTGTCGCTGCCATACAATTAAACGCAGCCTTTTTTTTTTTCCTTCCTCAAAATACTACACGGAGAAGCGACAGGAAAACTGCAGTACCTCCACTGTTCAAATGCAAATATCTCACCGAAGCAGTCAATAGATATACAATAAACATGGATTGACTGAAAGGAGAGAAGGGGGGGTGCAGGTGCTTAAATGTTGCCTTGGGGGCTGAAAAGGTCAAAGGGTCAGATCTGAAAAAGCAATTGGATTGGATTTAGTTTTAGCCTCCCCCCACCCTCAAAGATTCAGCTCCATTTGATTGTCAACCATTACCATCAACGCTGACACCTGCAACTCAACCAGAGGCTTCTATCAGACTGAGACGAACCGTCTCGATTCTGGAAGGACAGCCTTTACAGTAACGTAGCACAAAGCACTAACCCTATAACACCATTAAATGTTGCACAAACAATTAAAAAATGTTAAAATTCCGAACTGGATCACCCAGGAAAAAGAACTGCGGTTCGCTCAAGCAAGCAGACTAAACAGATTAAGTCTGTTTCAGTGCTAAAGATATAAATAAAACATTAAAGATTAAATAATAAGAGCAAAAACCTGATGATAGCTATGATAGCAAAGCCCTTTACCATTCAACATATAAAGCAAAAGTCCGAATAACTTGAATTAAATATTAACTTATGCACCTTGCCTTTTTGTACAACGGAGCTGAAGTAGGTCATTTTTTAAAGAGAGACAATTTTACTTTACGTTTGTCCAGATCAGAGTGTAACAGCAGTACTTAAAGCTTTTAGTGGGACTTATTTTGGTAGCAATACAAAAAACAGGCCGGTACGTACCCAGCCTGAACGTGGTTTAAACATGGGAAGAACCTGTTACATACCTGGCAAATACCCGGTACATGCACGGTAAGTCCCCAGCATGTACCCGGTAAGTATAGAGGATGTACAAGATAAGTACCAAGTACTTAATCAGCAAATGAGGGAACTAAATAATACAACCTGGCAAGTACGCATTAGTACTTGGCAAGCACCTGGTAAGTACTGAGTAGGTATGTACCCAGTAAGTACTAGGTGCTTTAGAGTATCACTACATAAAACAATAATAATACTTATCATCCTGTATTTTTGTTGCTACCTTGATTTCTTTCACTGATTCACTTTTAAAAGTTAAAATCTTTTAAAAAGTTTTTTTTAAGTGATTCACAACCATCTACTCCAAGCAAAACAACAAAGCCTTTGTAGATCAACCCTTTAAGCCTTTACGTTTTAACCACTTTACATAAAAAAATTATCCTTCTGACAGCATCGCGCCTTTTTTTATTGAGTTTGAAAAGTATATTTTTTCCAAAGTGACCAGTGTTTGCCAAGCAGCTGGTGGCGATCTCCCACCGAGAAGCGAGCACAGAATCAAAGCTGTGACAGCCGTTGGGCGATATTTGACTGAACAGTAAAAAGTGATTAGACGGAGGTACTGCTCGCTCTCCGGTCATCTCACGCTGTGTTAAAGGCCTGACAGCAGAACCCACATACAAAGCCTGATTTACTTCCTCACGTCAGCGGGGACGAGGCTGTTTGGCACAGCTGTGGGGTCGAGGGCGGGGGGTGTGGAGGGGTGAGTAACAATATTTAACAGTCCAGAGAGGTAACGGGTTAAAGTTCAAAAAGCTGAATGACTGATCTACTTCAAAACTCAAGAGACGCAACATCTCTTCCGTCATAAATCAGAGTTTGCACCAAATCTAAGACACGAAACACAAAGCAAGAGCTAAGATCACCTCTCAGCTCAATGTAAAATAAAATAAACCTCAAAAACATTCTCTGCTATATTCTCAACAGGCAGCCTCGTCCATCTCCACAGCACGAGATAAGAAGCACTTGGATCAGAAGAAACACTATGTCATGCAAAACACAAAGCTGAACGAAAAATAACAAAACAATAGCATCTTACAGGGAGTCAGAGATGATCTGAACGCATCTCCTGACTGCTGATTGTCCATGTGACCAATAAGAACAATAATAAGCATTTAGTGGAGTCACAGAAAATAAATCGCTTCACTCTTAATGGAAGGACCTTCATCTAGAAACAGATGTGTGAATCTGATCTTAAAGGGATAGTTCTGATCTTTTGAAGTGAGGTTCTGTAGAAAGCTTATGAACAAATATCTTCTCTTTGGACGGCCTCCTTTTGCAGAAATGACCAGACTACATGATCATTAAAAGGCGTTTTCACGCTAAAATTGTTGTCATTTTGTAAAAGTATCCACACAAAACTAGTTTCTAGAAACACCCTCATCCACATGGAAACAAAGACAAAGACTTAAACGATGTAGTAACCATGTCAGGCCTGTAGGGTGGCGCCATTACGCCAGAGAGCACAGGGTGCCCAAAACTCTCAACCATGTCTGCTCAGAGGTTGTGAAAATCATAATTATCAAAACATTATAACTCCGTCTGTCCTTTTTTCCTTTTCTAAACAAAGGTATACAGCAATTCACTTCATTTTTTTTGTTTTAACAAAGCGGTAAATGGTTAAACGCCTCCTGGGAGAGGTGAGGTACAGCGAGGGGTGGGGGGTGGTTCTCAGCTTGGTTTGGAAGCAAAAACCGGGGGCTTTGAGGAAAATAGGTTGGGAATCACGGGATTAGATGTTGGGGTTGTTTCAATCATTGAGAAAAAGTTGCATGTTAGCCACCTACACTAATTTAAATCCCCTTCTCACGTCTTGCGTGAGAAAAATTGCCTAACTTCCGTCTGTTATCTCCCGCCGACACCCAGTCAGACCAATGTGTCTTGTGGTGTGGTTGGTCAAAACTTTGTGGGCGTGTTCGTTTTTGTGGAGCATTGCAGCGCGTCCTTCCACTTTTTTCCAACGTCTGATACAACAGAAAGATAAAACCCCACTATCAATCCTAATATAACTGTTGCTGTTTATACTGTTAGCTAAATGCTACGTGTGCTACGTGTGCTACACTGTTGACTTATCCCCAGCGTCTTCTACGCCTGTATAAGAAAAAGACGTTCAAAATGACGTAATGATCTGCTGTGTCACATCTTGTGGAAGTATACATTTGAAGAGTTGATTTAGAGATTACGTTTTTTAAACATTACCACTTTGGGGCTTCTAACACTGTTTCCATGTAGACACGAGGCTAAAACACGAAAAGATTTTTGCGTATTTATACAAAGACAGCAGGAATCCACTTTGGTCTTGCTTGGACTAAACTTTAGTTTGTCGATTCAATCAGACAAGGGCATTCAAAGAGCTGTCTAAGATAATACTGTTCACAAACCTCCCACTTCAAAAGATCTGAACTATTTCTTTAATTTAGTCACTCCACATAAAGGCAGAAAGAAGGGATTGTTCTGCAGAGAAAGAGGTGGAAAGCGTTGCTCTGTCCAGTGTAATAAGCGACAGCAGGAAGCCGAGAAACACCTGAGAACGATCATGAAAACGTGACTTCGCTCATTTCACCGCCTTAAACTGGCCTCACATCAACAAACAAGAGTGGATTTGAGATTCAAACCAGCCACTTGGTTTTTTTTTGGAAGAACAAAACACGGCAAATCAAACAGATATGTACAGAAAGCCTGCCACTCGGAGCCTGACCGGGATCAAATGTTTTACGGGTGATTTAACAAAAACAAAACCATCCTTCAGATTCAGACCCTGTGACATTAACAAACCTCTCGCTACAGAACCAGAGCGAAAACCTGCTCTTACAAAACTTGTTCTCCCACAAAGAAACCCACCGCGGCTGCCATGTGAGTAAGGTTATCTGGTTTTACACAAAATGAGGTCACAACCATACATTATATGCCCTGAAGAAACAAAACAAAACAAAAAAAAAAACACATACCTTTTAAAGCTTTTCTGATTAAAAATAGAGAATATTCATACTTCTTTTTATAGAATTCTAAATATATAGATTTTTCTTTCCTGCAGTGAAAGGATTGTTAAAGATTTCAAAGATAAAACATAAAATAACAACAATAAAGATAATAATGACAATGAAAGGTTAAAATAATGAAAAAAAAATTCTCCTCTGGAGGATATAACATCATTGTCAGTCAGTAGCTGTGTTTGTGGGTGTAAACAATGATTTAGCCTTCCTAGTTATTACCTTCTTTGTTGTTCTCCAATAATCTGTACATTTATGCAGAAATAAATAATTCACAGGTTGTGCATACGTAGAAGTTTAGCATATACTGGCTCTCAGTTGGGATATTTTCTTTTTAAATCCTTTTGGCGATGAAGAACAAAAAGAGATGAGTTTGTGAGAGAAAACCTGAGATAGTGTACTTCAAGTGAGCTGAGTTTCAGTTTGTCTTTCTGTACTGATGACGGTTCTTCTCCTCTTTTTTTTTTTTTGGCATTGATGATGTAAAAAATGAGGTTGTTTTTTTGGCTTTTTCTTAGCGTGGTAATTATTTAAAAAAACAAAAACAAACAAAAAACAGTGGATCAGATGGGAGTTTGTTAAGACAATGGGTTGCTGGAGGTTGAGGTAGGTGTGTTCTGCTGCTGCTGCTGAGGAGGAGGAGGAGGAGCGACGCGACCGCTGACCGGCTTGTTGGAGAGGGGCGACGCAGACGCTCCCGACGAGGCCAACCCGGCTGCTGCCTGAGCAAAAAGAACGCCTGGACAGACAAAAAAAATCAACAATACAAAACTATTTTAATTTGGCAAACAGACTGAAAACAACAGTAAACAGGTTTTTTCTAATATTTTAATTTCCTCATAGATTAATAATTTTCTGCTAGTTTTGAAGAAAAGCCAGGGATATTTAGGGTTGCAAATGGGCGGAAAGCTCTATGCGAATTGTGTGAATTTATGGGACTTAAATAGAAATTGGGGGTAATTTAAACAAACTATAATATCCAAACAAATATATGAACATTTCGTTTCGTCGTGGTCAGATAATGTTAGAAACAGATAAGTTTGACCCAAAAATTAAGTAAAAATTTAATTAATGACCTAATTTGCATCACAAACATACAACTTTTGAACTTTTTTAAAGCTCTCTCTTTTATTTTATTTAGTTTTTGTAAATCTCTTTTTAAATCCAACTCTGAACAAATATATTTAAGTAATATATTTTTTATAAATGCTGTAATTTCTAATGCTTCACTTCTATTTGCATAATTTCAATGACACATTGATGGAAAATTAATGTAAATTTATTTATTTTTACACTAAAAATACATGAAATAGAAGCTAATAATACACAAACAGCTCACTGAAATGCGTTTGAGGTGGGAGATAAAACCGTGTGGTGACAAAAATCACATGTTGGATCGTGAGGTGGCGAGTTTTTGTTGTTCAAACAGCTCATTTGCTTAAAGTACTAGACCTTAGCTGCATGCAAAGGAAAGAGGAGTGGTCGACTTAATGTCTTGTCTGCAGCAAGTCAACACGTCGCAGCCAGAATCCATAAGGAAAAAAAAATCAAGAATGTGTGTTTAATAAAAATGATCGAATGTATTGATGTAATGAGCTCAAGAGATGATGGCAAATAAAACGTTAAAAGCAACAAATGTTTTTTTTTTTGCTAAACGTTAAATCTTTTTGGATCTTAATGAGCACATCGACACCTAAATCTTACAAAGGAAATAGTAAGTAGACGTTTTTCCTGCATAAATATTGAATTACACTCAGTGCTTGTGTGGGGAGTGGTAATCAAAAAGGAAGGAAGCGATGAGCCGTACATCCTGTACCACATGACAGGGGTACTCACCAGTGTACACCACTCCATTGAGCTCCACCGACATGCTGATGCTGCTTGTGCCGTTGGTGGTGAGGTTCAGAGCCGAGTCTTGCCTGCCATCTGTCAGGAAGACAACAGCTTTTGAGTTGTTTTCGTTTTGTTTTGGCTCTCCTAAAAATCTCACAAACTAAATGCGAGAAAGTGGAAAAAACGCCGTCCCGTGGCACAAACACCTTGTACCAGATCTCTTTCAAAAATCTCCTTAAGAACATTTCTCTGAAGTCACCTGTGTCACTTACTGAGAAACAGTTTGCGTGCTCCATCAGATAGTCAGTAACCGAGACAAACCGTGCTATAAGATCAAAGCGTCTGCTTGCAAAAGAGAATCCCCACAAAGACAAGCACACATGTACTGCATGTATGCATGCATACTGCTCCTATAAGCTTAAACAGGTCAACATATAGGCCGGCAGTGGGTTTCTTCCTCACTGCTGGCTGCTGTGGTTTGTGGTGAGATGACAAGAAGGTATTGAGATGGTAACTGTTGCAAAGAGGGAAAGATGTGTGAAATCCAGAGTTCAGACAGACAGAAATGAAAGGCACAGTTAACAGTGATGCCAACCACAGCTGTAATTTGGTAACACAATGGGGATTTTTTTTTTGTCTTTCAGCTGTGTAATAATAGAAACATTTTTAAAGACAAACTTGGTTTAAAGCAGAGACACAGAGCTGAATAATGTTTTTAATTATTTTAACTAAATGCTTTTATTTTAAATCATTATTTTTCATCTTAATTTTCTATAATCTGGCTGGACACTGATGGAAATAAGTAACTTTCTTAAGTGTACCAGATAAAAACATTAAATAAAAAAATGATAATTTCTAATTACTTTAATGAAGCGGTTTTATTTGCCTAAAAGATCAACACAAGTTTTAAATATAACATAACTGAATTAATAAAAGTAAAAACACTGTTCCATCTAATAAAGCTTTTAAAAATAAAAAGTTTGTGAACTCGAATGATGCTACAGAAGTGGAGTTCTTTAAACCCAGCTCGCTTCAGATAAAAGAGTTTTCTAAACCAACAGCGTAGAAGAGACATAAAAAAGATTCCTATCTTGCATCTTTTGTTTCAGGTTTGCTGAACTCAGACTCCCACTGAGGGTTCAGTACCTTGATTGTTGATGCGGATGTTCATGGGAATCTGAGCGGTCATGGCCAGCAGGTTGTGTTGCAGAGCTCTCTGCAGCAGCCGGTGGTGCTCCTCGGCGGGCAGAGCCATCTTCTTCTCCGGCGGCTCGCCGGCCTCCAGTTTGTCCCTCAGCTGCTCCAGAGCCGCCACCTGAGCCGCCATCGCCGCCTGGGCCGCCTGCACGGCCGCCACAGAGTGGCTCGGCATGGGCCCCATGGGCAGACGAGCCATGCCGACCCCCGGCAGCGGCTGGCCTCCCTCCTCTTCTGGCCACAAAGACAGAAAAGAGGAAACTTGAAGTCAGATGAACTCAAGCTGCTGGATTTTGAACAGAAAAAAAAACTGTTCAACAACAATCATGTCCGGATAAATCTGTGCTAACTCACTAAAATAAAGATTTGGTAGAGTTAGAATAAATTATTGAACCTGCACTCCTTTAGTTTGTGATACAGTAATCCAAAAATAGAGAAAATAAACTATTTGTTGTTTATTTTACACAGATGTGCTAAGGTTGAGCAGACAGATCGTGGTTAAGATAGAAACAGGAAATTAACCAAATCCATCCAAGTTGAATTTAAAGTTGTGTCACTTTCTGATCATAATGTCACATTTTTAATCAAAATGGCTTCATGTAGATAAAACCCAGGAGGGTACTCAGGCTTTCTACTGCCTAAGGCAAGTTAAATGCAAGACATTTTAAGACCGCTTTATTGCCACCTGAAATTAAATTTAAGACCATAAACACAAAAGGGAAAAAAAGCAGTTAGCAACCATTTTACTCAAATGTTTTTTAACACAAAACAACTAAGTTGCAAGAGGCCTCTGTAAATAAAAAAAAAATACTTAAATGTTTCCAATTATTTGAATATTTGAGACAAATTAAAATCATTCTACTTACAAAGTGTAAAATTTTTAAGACCTCTGAAAGATTGATTTAAGACATTTTAAAGCTAATTAAGACCTTATTTTTGGATTGATGAGTTCAATGCCTTTTAAGGCTTTTTAATGATCTGTGGGACCCTGGTACTGCCGCCAGCTCCTCAATAAGAAGTTGCAACAACCTTAAGGGAAAGGATTAAAAATCTCATTTACAGCCCTTGCAACAAAAACAAACTTAACAACAATAACATTTAATAATAAAAAAAAAATAAATAAAGTGATAAATGATAAAATGTTTTTTCTTCACTCTGCACACTTCACATTCATAACTTGATGTTTTTTTTCTTTTAATGATTGTATGATTTTAATAATGAGTGAAATAAATTAATAAAAAAGTAATTAAAAAGAAAGTTTGGCTGTCCTCAAAGCTGCTGAGAATTTGCATTTTATGACATTTGCAAATAATTGTGATCAAGGCTGTAGAAGAGAACATTAGAGGAAAAAAATTAGTAAAAACACTCAATAAAATAACTTGATGACATCAATGCTTTGATTCGATCCATATAACTTAAATTCATTTTGTAAGAAGATCAAAACTAACCAAACACTGTTAGATGCAGAGGCAGATGTGAGTCAAACGCATTGGCAGCGATGGACACAGAGCGGGACTCCTCTCTGCTCTGACTGCAGCTGCAGTTCAGTGAGTCGGATCGCTCATCAGTGCTTAGGAGAGAGGAAGGGGCTCATGGCGCCAATCGCTGAGGAAATTGAAGTCGCCAAACGTCTCCAATAACACCGTAAATAGCAGGTAAATCTGTCGCTAGTTGCTTTTTGGAAAGAAAGCCATTACAGGGGTCTGAAAGCTTGCCAAAACTAGTAACACAGTCGCTGAGTGTGTCTCAGTTCAGGGGTTGCAGCCTACCTTGGCCACACCCTACACAGTCATGTAGGTGGCTGTGAAATGAGACAGTCTAGTCTTCAGGCGACGTATGTTCATGTGACCACACACCACCCCGTTACCATAGTGATACTTTTTATATCACGCCTACATACGTAAAATGAATTGTAACGTGTTTCACACGACTTTTCACTGGAGGAACAGTTAAAAACGTTACACGTAAATAAATAAAAAAAATATGAAGAATTTGTGCTTTGGCTTCAGTATCAGTGTATTTGCACTTTATTTAACATCTCGTTGCAGCAAAAAATTCCTAAGCTAAGTTGTTAAACTTTTTAAAATCTGTGTCGGAATGCAACAAACCAATTATTCAGCACTTTCAGCACTCCTGTCCTGCATGATTCCCACCTTTCTTGATCTTCTGGATGGAGGTCAGCGAGGCTCCGTTGGTGCCCACTGCCAGCCCCACACTGGGCGTGGGGACCTTGGGCGAGGACAGCATGGTGGGCGTCCCGTTAGGCGAATACGTGAAGAGGGAGCTGCCGAAGCTTTGTCGCCGGCCCTCTCGCCGATTACTGTCGATGGCCGCCTGAAGCTCGTTGGGGTTGCTCAGACCTCTCTTGTCACATTCATACGGGTACAGGTACTTCATGTATCTGAAACAAACAAGAGTTTTTTTTTTTTTAAAGGAGACTCACTTAAAGAAACGATAAGCTCTTCTGGAGTTATTTAGCTTCAGCTTCGAGCTAAAAATCTATTTTAGCTCAACCGTGAGCTAACAAGCCTCCTGCAGGAATGGATTAGGATGTGATTTGATCTTTTCCTAAATAGGAAAGAGAACATCCTATAGCCTGAATCAACTGCAGGAAATTACTTCAACACACAAGAGTTAATTTGCAAAACAAAGTAGTTGTTGACATTCGATCACGAGCAGAAACACTGAGCAGAACAAGGATTAAAGGATTAGAGCTTTGACAGTTAAAGCTACCTTAAGTTATAAAAACTTGACTCGTGTCAATCTCAGCGGTGGCTTGAGGGCAGCTAACAGATCCAGAACGAGCTACGAGTGTCTTTAAAGTGAACAACTTTTATTTTAACCGATAAAAGATGAAAAAATGAAAAAGGGGTTGGTGTGTACTGACTGAGTGCGGAGGGTGAAGGCTGCACTGGTGATTGAGGTAGGCAGGTTGAGTCCCTTGGTGATCTCCCTCCACAGCTTCTTGTTGATGACCTCCACCAGGCCCCCCTTCTCCGTCACCAGCTTGTAGAGCATGTACAGATCCAGGACCTGCTTGGCCATGATGGGAATACGATTCACAGGCGTTCCTTTTGCGATGAACACACGGAGAAGAGAAAAAAAATAACACTTAGCACAAAATAATGATAAAAATACACAAAAAATCTACAACAAAATAAATGTTAGTACATGAATTTTTTTTTAATAAAACCTGGTTTGTGTTGAAGCTAAGGTTAAGGCAGAGTATGTGTTGGGGAGGACTCTCAGCTACTACCACACCAAATATTAGCTCAATATCAATAAATGTGACTGAAATAAAGACAGTTTTCTGTTGTCTAAGGTTGATAAGCTGTAGCAGCCATCTTGAATCTGGTCGACTCCAAAAGTTAATCAGCTGTAGACATACATCCAGTGAGTCCTTTTCAGGGGTTTAATTCAAATCCACCCAGTGGCTTTCAAGATATTTTGCTAACAGATTGTCAAACACACAGGAAATCTGTGATACTAATGATCTTAACAGAAGTCACTAAATACAACAGAGAGGGTAAGGCTGGCCCTCGTTCATATTTTTTCCAGCCACAAAGGTAATGCTTTAAACACTAAATAGTTTTATGGTTTCCGTTTTTGTCACTGGATTTAATGTATTCTTCTCACGACAGCTGGCCAACTTCCAAGCCAAAAAAATCAAGTTTTAGTCTTTCAGCAATCTATGATTTTGGAGCAACAGAAATTGGCCCTTGGCTTGTTCCAAGTTTTTAACTTCATCCCCCCGAGTGTCTCTGAACTTGACCCCCCTGTTCCAATCAGTCCTCACTTCGGTCTACAGATGGCGCTCTGAGATTCTCACAGCAGACTTGGCAGACCCACCCACTGGTAGTGGATAACACTGTAAATAGCTTGTTCTGGTTGTTCAGTTGTGACCACATGTCGTCCCCCCTCCACCCCCCCCACCTCGATGTGATAACACCACCCCCCAGCCCACCTGGGACACCAACGGGGCCTCTGCAGAGGAGCCGTCTCAAACGGCTGCTTGGCTTTTTTGGATGTCATAAAGACGGAGCAGCTCAAATGAGCGGGCTCACTAATGTGGGAGTTTGACGTTGTAATAATCCATCCCCAGGGTTTTTGATACAGCTTCTTGTAAAAGCCTGGGAAACCAGTGGCTCTGGCACCGTGAAGCAATCATGTCTGACATGAATAAAGACCCCACCCATCCCAGTGAAAGATGAGAAGACGGAGCTGTTGTGTATCAGCCAGAGGAGGAGGAGGAGGGCGATCATCCTCTTTATATAATTATCAAGTCTGGCTGATGGCTCCGGCTGGGATAAATCGAGCAGATATAACATAACAAGATAAGAGTTGGAACTGATAGGGTGTTCTTGATGCAACAGGAAGAAAAAGATTTCCACATGAACAGCAGCTACACACCTCTTTTCTGCATGAAGCTGAAGAGATCATCCAGAAACTCTTTCCTCTTGGGGTCTCCGTCCAATTCGTAGAGCTGCAGAGACAAAAAAAAAAAAGTGGAGGGAAATTATTAAAGCGTGAAAAGTTTGCTTTGTGTGATAAAGAAAAACAACAAAAAAATATTTTAGGACCTGACATTTGATTACTGAGATCAGAGTGTCCTGCTGTGACAAAATCACTTTCAATATGCAAAGAATCCTTGATGGAAAATTAAAATGACGTCAATTCCAGTCCTAAAACTATAATCAGAGACAAAACGTATCACAGCCAGATAAATGAACTAACAGTTTCAAACAAATTTTATCTTTTGTTGAAAAATAAAGTTGTTGCAGTTTTGGTCAGACCTTAAAAATAACACCGTGCTCATCTTCATAAAATATTGCATCATCTTACATGATCAGCATGTATGTGTTTTAAATAACCGTCATCTACAAAAACATCAAATTTTAGCTTAATATCTTTAAAATTCATTGAGTTATAGCTATTTATTTGCAGATTTTGATAAATTAGTTGGCAGCCATTTTGAACTGGGTTGACTCTTAAATGTAATGAGTTGTAGAAGGACATCCAGTTATTACTTTCTGGGAGTTTTGCTAAAATTTGTACACTGGTTCATTAGATATTTTGTTAACAGACAAGTAAGGTTGACTTATACAGTTAGTACCTATGTTTCAAACAGATCTCACTCTCAGTTTAAAGTGCCCGTGACATAAAATTTTTGTAAAATATATAAAAGCATTTTTAGAAAGATATTACCTTTTGCAAAAAAAATGAAAAATGAAAAAATCACATTGCTGAGATGAACAGCTGTTGAGATATTTGCATTTAAAGTAACAGGAAGTGATGTCAAAGGGGAATGTCTGCATGTGAGCAGGAGCTCTGCTACAACAGCGAACAACAAAGACTGTGGAGAAGAATTTGATGTTTCTTTAGATTGTTGTGAGTCACTATGAGAGAGAAATTAAGAAAAGAGTTCAAATAATATTGTTTCAATAAACAGACAAGTGAGCTCCTTTTCTTTAAGAATTCCCCTTCGATGTTACTTCCTGTTTCACTTTGACTGAGCCAAGTTCAAAAGAAAATATGCCAATTATGCAACAAACCGGGTAAAATCATGTATATCACGCTAAGTTTCTTAAATATAAAGATGTTTCCTTTGATTTTTTATATTTGAAGGATATATATGTAACAGGCACTTTAAGATGAAGATCAGACAAAATTTAAGCTTAGATATTGTAAAACTGGTTGAGTTGTAGCCTTTTTTTTTCTGAAATCAGCTGTCGGTGGTGGTCCTCTTGATTTGAGATGAGTCCAAAACTTAACCAGTTGTAGACATACAAATTTTTGTTTTTGAGAGTTTCTTTCACGAGATATTTTGACAACGGTTCAGACATTATAACGTTAAAACACGATTGCATTAGCATTTGGCAGCAGGCGATAAACAAAAATGAAAATATCTGTCAATTCCTAGAAGAGACGTTAACTCTTTCTGATAGGAGACGATCGAGGGGGAAACAGAGACGAGCTGTGGGGGCGTGATGAGAACCTGATGTGGGTCCAGCTGCAGGCGGGGCTCTGGGCTCCGGAAAGTTCAGTGAAAGTTAGCAGTAAAACTGAGGCGCCCACTCGGGTGAGGTCTGGAGGGGTGTGGGGGGGGGGGGGGGGGGGGGGG
>JARVJO010000227.1:5145128-5196574 GCA_031762555.1 Cynodonichthys magdalenae | reverse complement strand
ACAGAGGGGCTATTGAGTCTGTGGTTGCTTTTTTTTTTTTTTGTTTCCATTCGCTGCGATAATGAAATCTTTCTATTTATGACACACTTAATGCCACCACTGAGCACCACCGTCTTCACTCTTTAATTTTGGGTCACGGCTTCATCTGCCACCCCTGATAAACAGGACCAACATCACACAGCGCCCCCGAGTGAGGTCATGGAGTTTCATGATGTGTTATTGAAAATACCAGGTTGTGAAACACAATGTGCGACTGAGCACCCCGGTACAAAAACCACACACACAAAAAAAAAAAACGAAAGAATAAAACCCAAGCGTGTTATTACTACAGAGCCATGAGAGAAGCCTGCAGTTAGCAGCCAAGCCTCTGCTGAGTGGGGTGACGCACTCTGTTGCTTATAAAACATTTGATATCGCTTCAGGAAATCACTCACCTCAACTCACCACCGACGTGAGAAAACGGACAAGAAGTTTTTGTTCCTGCGTGACAGAAAAACATACGGTGGTGGGTTTTAAACCTGGTGCTTTATCCCACAATCACTGAACAAAAGTTCTGATTTTACAGTTTTTTAATTTGCATTGATCCATTTTATAAACAATATTTGTTCACATTTATTGTGCGCATTCTTGTACTGATTTTACACCTCTTTTTGCAAATAAAGAAAATTTCCTCACCGAGGGACGAATTTTAAAATGTCCCATTATATTTTATTTGAATAAAATCAGCTTTCTGACGTTTTTCATAGTTGTTGAGCAAAATAAAAACAAAACAAAAGAATGTTTAAACAGTAATTAGGAAGGATTCACAAAGAAGGCGCCTGAACACAAGTTAAAGCCAAGTCATGAAATGGTCAAAAAAAGTTTTTGCAGACTCATGCTCAAATTTATATCTGAATGTATCCAGAACTTGTCCAGTTTTCGCCATGATTGTTTACATTATTTTGTTGGAGTAACAAATTTACAATATCTAAACCGTATTAAGTTTTGAATTGCATCAAATAATTGATCGAGAGATGCTGTCCTGCCAGCACATCCCTATAAACTGCATATTTCTGAAGGATGAAATAAAAATGGACGTCTTTGGTGACGGCAGTGCCCTCTTACTACTAACACACTGTCCCTTCCAGTGGCATTAAGCCCTCATTAGTGACTCCAAGCTGCTTGTAGGATCTTATTATCTAGTGGTCAGGAGGTGGGGGGGTGGACTGTGAGACCAAAGAGGTGGATGCTGCGGTGGGGGGATGCCAGCTAATGTACAAGCCTGCTGGAGGCGAAGGGGGAGTTTTAATTACAGGATGCATGCATTTTGTGAAGTGCCGCGCCATAAATCTTAGAAATTACCCATTCCCCCTGCTCCCATCCCCCTCCATGTAGCTTTATTTGTTCCCCTAATTCTCTTTCAGTCTCCCTGTCCTAATCACACCAATAAATATTTGCCTTGTGGTGTGGTGAGAGCGCTTCAACCCCTCTCCCTCAAATGCACAAGCTGCAGTGATGGAGCATTTTCTTCTATTTTTCTATCCTGCACAATTATTAGACGAGCGAAGGGTTGAAATAACAAAAAACCCTGTTAAGGCGGCGATTCTCACATGACAAAAGGCGCCGAAATGATCAGCGCTGTGGTTTCCCCTGATCAATCGATGAACTGATGGTGAAGTGTGAAAACGTCTTACTTATGGCGATCCAGTTTCCAGTCTCCTTCAGCGTTTACAGAGTCGGGCACAGTGCCCTCCTTTGTAACTACAAACATGTGACCCACAACTAAATTACTCCAGCTGTTACGTCAGGAGTCCTCCGAGCGCCCTCTGAGTCGACCCGATTTAAAGTGGCCACCATGTTTTAGACACAAACGTGCCACTACTCTGAATTTTATATATATATATATTTAAATATTGACATAAAACTTGTAGACAATACACATACTTCAAGCACAAACATAATGCTACTCTAACCCAGTGGTGGGAAACTTAAATGATAGAAGAGGTTACAGTTTTTTGCTACCAGAGGGTCACATAGCACTGCACACTTGTAATAATAAATAATAAAAATGTAATAAAACTGTATTTTTATAAATGCATACACATACAGACATATACATATACATACATACATACATACATACACACACACACACACACACATATACACACATTTATATGTATGTATGTATGTTTATTAAACCAACATACACTACATTAACTTAACATATTTAATGCTCAAAGGCATCTATAACATGAATATGAATATATAAATAAATATAAACCAAAAAGTTAGACTCCTGAATGGTTGTGGTTCTGGTAAAAAGCCATTGTTATTTATGTACTTGTGACTTTGCATATTTAGCTTTGTGCAACGTGTTGTAGTGGCAACTTGTATTAAAATCCTTCATGGCAGACAGCGTCTCTAAGCAAACTCAGCACATACTGTAGGTTTGCCTTGAAATTCAAATGATTTTATTTATTTGTTTTGCTTAAAAAAACACTCAAAGCAGCTTTTAGATTCTAAGGGCCGGATGAAAGTCACCGCCATTGCCCATCCCTGCTCTAGATATTTCATGAAATTGACATTATTAAAAAACGTCTGTTTCTCAACAGACACAAAGGATGATCTCAGTCTAAAACTTGTTCTTTGAAGATGTTTAACGGATGTATGTTTTTGTAGCAAGAACAGATGATGTTAATAATAATTATAAAAAAAGTTATTATGATATAAAGGTGCGTGTGACCCTAACCACAATCCTGCTGTGCTTCTAACAGTTGCATCACAATCCAAAAATACAAATTAGATCAACCTAATAATTTATGATACAAATCTATCGCTGCTGCAAAGTCAAATGCTTAAAATAACAGGGTTGGTGCAGGAGGGGGGGGAGGGTTAAAGGAAGTCTTATTATTCTTAGGAAATATAAATCAAGCAGCCCATGTAAATGTGAGAAACCGGGCGTGTCCAGCAGCTGCACTCTCTGAGCCATAGATCATGTTCAACACGTCGATCTGCAGCTCGGACAGAAACTGGATGGAAGCTCCGCCGTTGGGTCTCTACTGAAACCAAAACCAGGATGCTATCCAACTGGCAGGACCACTGCCACACCCCACCCCTCACTATATACCATTGTTTGTCTCACATATATATTTCCTCAGTGGCTCTGACCTCTCTGGATCTGTTTTCCTAGTTTTTTTCCACTCTTTTCCTCCCTCTCTCCGTCTCAGTCCCACAAATACAATCCTTATAACTCCCCAGTCGGCCACTGACACGCACGCAGACTTTTATCAGGCTGACGAGGGTGTGGCTGCTATAGGCTTTTTTCAAATCTATAGTAGGAATGGGGGGGGGGGGGGGGGGGGGCACGCCTGGCTTAAAGCTCTACTAGTCAGATAAACATTAAAAACTAGATAAACGACATGAAAACTGGGCAAACTGGTAAAGCAGGGCTCACACACCTTTTGACCAAATCCTCTGCAGCAGAAAACTTCATGACAGGCGGATAAAGATTTCCAATCATATGATACGAGGACAAGTTTTTAAAGACCAACTGAAAAAAATAGGGAGTTTTTTTTCATAGGTTTTAATGATAACAGACAGATTTCCCAACATCAGATAAATAATTGAGTGTTGTCTGATAGTTTGTGAGCAGATATGTAGGTCAGCGACAGAATGTCTGCAGATAAATTATAAACAGGCCTTATACTGCAAATAATCAGTAAACCAAAGAGTGGCCCTTTTTTTATTTTTACGGCCTCCGAGGCAGCAGCAGAGGCAGCGACGTGGTAACAGAATGTATGTGTTTGTGTTTGGGGGAGGGTCACTCAACCATTAATGCAAATGGTTGTCGGTCGTGCTGGCTCACCAGTGTCACGTAACACACAATAGAGCCTTTGCAACTAAAAACCAAAAACCGAGAGAAGACCCAGGTATCACCTACATGCTCCTTTACACCTGCCAATCACCTTTTGTTGAGGCTAACAGACACAAACTTGTACACACATGTACTATATAAAAAAAAAACAGCCAGGCGTTGTTTCTTCTCTACATTTTATCTTTTATTTTTCTCTGTTTTTTTACATGTCTGACTCAAATGCTGAAACTAATTTATCTTGTAGATAAAAGTTCTGCGATTCTGAAATGCAGGTACGCACCCACGGTAAACACGGCACCTGGCTGACTTTGTTGAAAACCCCAGGGGAAGCTGGAGTCACACGATCTACGTTAAGCTGCTGTAGGTTGTGTAGGTAATACGACTCGCGAGTTTCACATTTGACCTATTTTCAGTCACTTTAGCTCTTTTGCAGGTAAACAAACACACGTGGTAGGAGGCATAAGATCAGAAATTTTCAAGTTAAAGATACAAGAACAACACTGGGCAATACTTTGTTTCTTGCTTCATTATTATTTTTATCCAGGCTTTATGATTTTGCAATGAGTACCTTTAAAAGAATAGAGATAAGGTTCCTTGAAATCTAAAAAAAAAAAAAAAAAATGAAAAACGAGACTGGAGTTGTTTGGTTTGTGACAGCAAGAAGCCACGCTAGCGAACACACCTTAAAGAGGATTACAAGCGATTTTGTAACTACAGGGTGATAACTTCTGGGTGTGTTTTATCCTCCAGCAAGCATTTTTTTTAAGTCAATGGAAATGTTGACACGGTTTCTGTAGCTGGAAACAAGTACATTAAATCCCCCCTTTTTTAGACTTTTGCAAAGAGGGCAGTTTCACAACAACAATTAATCCAAACCCTTCAGATGATTTCTTTCTCATGAAAGAGATTAGTATGAACTTGTTTTCTTCTTATTGCCTTGCTCGACTGGAATGGGAAAAATGCCGCTGCCTCCTGTGGTTGTGTTTAAGCATGACTAAATCAGATTAACTCTGTGATAGATGACGACGAGAGGTGGACTGTCTCCTATAGCTGGTTTGTGAGCATAGCAGGAGGTGAAAAATAGAAATGTACACAGTCGGAGAGGAGGACTAGAGGGCAGGGGAGGAGGGGGCACACAAACACATGATCAGTCATATTCAAACACTGCATTGTTCAAGGCTAAAGCCCCTTCAGTGAGGACCGTCATTAACCAGACAGGATCTGTTCACTGTCCTTACAGTAACAAACACAGTTTTAGTCTAAAAAAATACTTCACCTGTTTACTTTACTGTGCATATTTATATGAAAATAAACTCCATTGAAAGATGAGCACATTGTGTTGGTTCTTTATCATCTGCTGACCCGAAAACCCAAAGAGTTGTCTCTATATCGCCCACTGTTCAGAGGATTCTGAGTCTGTTTTTGAGTCAGCCCAATTCAAGATGGCCGCCACAGCTTACTTCTTAAAGGGAACCCCGACTAGATGTAATATAAGACATGATTTGATAAACATTTACTTCAACTGTAAAACAAACACAGTAAAAATACAGTGGGCTGCTTAGTTTTTACGAATTAAAAAAATATAGTCACACAGGAGGTAATACTGTGAGGCTATGAGGTCTTATCCATCCTGAAGGTTAATCTGGGACAATATCTGATAATCAGCCCTTTTAAATAAAACCAGAGAATCTTGACAAAGAGGAGAATGTAGAAATGACTCAGTCTGCAGCTAAAAACATGGCTGGAGGACAACAGAGCTGCTTTATGGAAGGAGAACCTCAGCTTAGCCAGTTAGCTTTTCCGTTAACGCACAAGCTAATACATATATGGCGATACAGCTTTAGTTCCCGAGCTAATAATGTTAGCTCTGGAACCAACACGATATTACTAATAAATATGTGGCATTAGTTTTATATAAATCTAACGCAATATACTATGCATTAGCTCAGGTGCTAATGATATATCGCCATGTATATATGTACTAGCTTGGGCGCAAACAGGCTAAACTGAGATTCTCTCATAAAGCAGCTTTGTTGCCCTCCATCCACATTTTAAGTTGCAGACTGAGTAATTTCTACATTCTCTTCTCTGTTAATATGCTCTGGTTTCATTTAAGAAGGCTCGTTGCCTCGTACAGTAACACCTAGCAAACATTATCATGTCCTATGCTTTGCAGTGTTAATAAAATGTTGCTGTCTGAATGACAATAAGTATTTTTTAATTATAAAAACTGAACAGCCTACAGTATTTTTACAGTCTTTGTTTTATAGTTGAAGTAAATGTCTAATGTTAGAACTAGACAGGGTTTCCTTAATAAAATAGCTCTACCTCAGTTAATTTTACCGATATCAAACTAAAATCTATCTCTGGAATCAAAGGCAGCAGACAATGTGCCTTCCTTCAAGGAGTGCTTATATTTCTTTTAATGTCACACATCTTAAATGATGTATTTACTCCTATTTGCAGTAAAAGAGAAGCAGATGTTCTTTATAAGGAGAGCACATCCTTGAAATTGTTGGCTTTGCCTATTTATAACCATGAAGGTGACTAAAAATATCCTGAGCCGTCACATCAACAATATAGTAGCCACAGGCGGTGTGTGAATCATTTTGGTTTGGTGCCACATGTTGGCTCATTCCAACATGTGGTTTCATCAAATAGCTCTCTTCAACCAGCTTCATTCTTGCTCTTCTCTTCCAACTTCCTTATCTTATTTTCTTTTATTTTTTTACTTTGGTGCAAATGTGTCTGTCTCAGATAAAGCAATATTGGTTAGAGTCTGCCACAGCGGTGCTGCTTATGTTGACAGAGCTATTGGCTCCTCATCCTCAGCCCAGTCGATGTGCTTGAATTCACGAGTTCAGGTCAATCAGGATTATGACGTCTTGTCGATAAAGCAATGCTCAGAGTGTGACAGCTCTGTTGTTGGAGTTAATTGTGTGCTTGGCGGGGAGGGGGGGGGGGTGACGGGTCAGGACATACACAGATAGATTCACTAAAAATGTGCTTTTATAAAGACCTGTTGGAGCGGTTTCTGTTACCTGACTAGATTTAACAGTTCAACGTGCAACAAGCAGGGAACTCCCTGTCCAATGTCAGTATTTTATTACTTCAATCAGATAATTAAGTTTATCATGCATCTGTTTTACTAATTGACTCTTAACAACAGGGGTTGGTTTAAACATCTAACAAACAAATCCTTTTTTGTTCTTATTAATTGCTGTTAAAAGCTTAGTTTGAGGTAAGAACGGTTACTTTCATTCTAGAATAACCCATTTCAAAAACAAAACAAAATTATTCCCACATTTTTTTATAGTGATACTCTGTCCTCAGCAAACAAAAAAGTGCCACTGATCTGCTTAGATTGTTTGATTAACAGGTGATTAATTGTGGAAATATGAACTGAAACAAATACCACGGAAGGAAAAATGAAAACACTTCTGGAATTTGATTCCTTTTCATGTATTTGACTAACAAAACAAAAGTAAATAAGATTGTCATATTCGTTACTGCGTTCTCAGGTGTATCAGTTGTTATTAATGAATATTCACCTTAGCCTTTCATAATAAAACATAAATGCTGTGTGAAAGTGCCACCATCTCTGATCATACATGTTTCCTTTATGATGTATGGTGTAGGAGCGCTGAATAAAAATATCCTCTGATGATGCGATTAAAAAGGGCCAGAATGAACTCTGTTTGATGAACTCTATTCCTGTCTGCTGCTGCTATTTGAGAACAAAACAGAAATAGCAGCAGGTTTTCCCAGATCCCTTCAGAGTCTAATGCATGTTGTAACCACAAGGCAAATGAGTAGCATCACGATGATAAATGCCCAAACTGGGCGAGGCAAGGCTGCACGGAAAGAAAAGGAGGGGAGGAGTGAAGTGCCATACCACACACAGTTATCATGTTTTAACGTAAAGATTCTTTAGAAAAGACACAGATCCTGTAGACCGACTTTGCTCTTAAAGGACTAAACTCTCTAACCTCGATAATCATCTAATGAGACTCTGTGAAAGCTGAAAGTATTTATTCAACGCCACAGCAGATGCCCAGATAGCGTTTGTCTGAATGCAGACAGATGGAGACAGAGATAGCGGTGTTGCTGAAGTTTCATAAGGTTTGTAAATGCACGAGTGTTGATCTTCGCTGGGAGGACTAAAAATGGGCATTCTGCTATAAATGCTGCTGCTTCTCAATATGGATCGCTTTACTGGGGAAGGGGGGTGGAACTCAAGGTTGGGTGTGTGCTGCCAGTCAGGGTGATGGATGGACGAGACAACGGCTTTAATGGTTCCCCAATGCTGACCTTAAAAACATATCTGGCCCACCCAGCTCCACGCAGGGCAGATAACCGTCCATGTGGTTCATTGAAGGAGACTTCATGTCCACGTGGACAGACCTGCTTCAGTCAATATGTGAACCCAAACCAACTTCTGGAATTTATCTATCCATGAAGCTGCAGCCTATCTTCCTGTTTAAACCTTTACACAACCCAGTTTACTAATAATTTGAAACATACACATAACATCCACATTTGGAAACTAGCATAACTGTGTCTTTTTTAACATATTAGGCCATCTTACGTGCAATGAAAGAATATTGCCCGCTGACTTTCATGCTGGAGTTTTAAACTAAGAATATCTTATGCTGAGAAAAGACAATACCGACGTTTTGGTCAAACTTTGTAAATAGCATCAAGCATGATCTCCTGAGATATCTTGCAAAATGTCACCCTCAGAGTAGGTGTTGTGACTAACTCTCGGCTACCACTACACCAAATCCTAAGATTTCCTGAGATCCCTTACCATTTTAGTGTTGGATAATGATGATTGGCTGCAGCATCCACCTTTAATCATGGTGAAACTAAAAGATAGTCCGGTTTTAATGTGCAGTGAAGTCCCGCAAAGTTGCGTTTCACAGTAACCTCCATTTGAGGGATGGATCTGGTGTATCCTTCTCAGTCTACCCTATCCCAAGATACACTGCAGGTCAACTGGGAGATTTATTTATTTATTTTGCTTGTAATTAGTGATGCACAATATATCAGCATTAACATCGGTATTGGCTTTTTAGCTTTGTATTTCTGTTTTGGGAGGGGAAATGGTTGGTCGAGCGGCATCTCTTTGATCATGATAGTGATATTGATGCTGCAAAGCCAGTAATAACTGAAGTAGAGAGCCATGTCAGCGGTCTGATTGTTTTTGGGTTTTTTTTATGATATATAAAAAAACATGTATATGTGCGTATATGTATATTTGTGTGTTTGTGTAATATCTGTAAATATCAGTTATCAGCCATAATACCAATATCAATATCAGCTAAAATTTTCATATCGATGCATTACTACTTGTATCGGTGGATGTAATATTGTAATATTCACGATTCGCGTATAATCCAAGAACGTAAACCCAGCACAAATCAGGGCTTCACTGTACATCCAACAATTATTAAATATTTTATTTAAATCTGCCCATTGGTGTACAAGATATTTTGCAAATGCTACAGTCAAACACACGCGTACACACACAGACATGCAGGTGACATCAACACACGCAATCCTAAAGCCTGAAATCAGTAAATCTACAAGGACTGAAGTCATTAATAATCTTATTAGGAAAAATCACAAGCTTCCTGCTTTGACACGTCAAAGTATCTGCAGGGAAAAGGATTTATTATCAGTTCTTTCTGGTGTAATATCAGGAGTGATTATTAGTATCGGTAGCACCATGCGGAGCCATATGACCCAATCTTCCTGCTTCGCTCAGACAATCATAAAAGGTCGACTATTATCAGACGGGCAAGACAACGTCAAGTAAAGTCACTGGGGCAAAATGTGACAATTATGGATAAAAACACTGACAAGAAGCTTTTAAAACACAAAAAAAGAGGACCTTCCAACTTATTGACTGTACAGACTTTTACAGACGCATTTCAAAACACGCAAATCTATTCCTCCAGTTTGTCTTCACACCGGGACAAAGAGCAACTCAGACCTTGAAGATGTGCTGCTAAGTACTTTTATCTCTGTTTGACCTATTTCTTAATTGATTCCCCAGAGAACGGCAGCTCTTCGGCGCTCGCCACCTTTTCAGAGGAGTATGAAGGGAAAAGCACATTAAGCAGAGCTTTTGTTCAAATAAATGCCCACCGCTGGGTCTTTGTCGCTTAAGGTTTTCTTTTATTGACAACTTGAGCCATTTGGTGCACCTCTTTATCTGCATTTTCACAAAGACGGGCTGTATTTAAAAGTTTCTAACAAGGAGACAAAAGGGGAAAAAAAACAAAAAGAAAGCAGTAATTTTTTTTTTCCAATAGAGTGCTCAAGTCAGTGAAGAATGTGAGGCATTTATGTGCTTCTCTACAGTTTTCTATAATAATTTATTTTTTTTGAAAGCCCGAGGTCAGGAGGGAGCTTAGAGAGTACAAGCTGTAAGGAGGGGGAAATAAAAAGTAACACTGCCTAATAAAGTGCAGCAGCCAAAGGAAACGGACAGGATGAAAGAGCCAACTCCAGCCTTTACACAATCTTTGTTTACATTCCTTCTCCAGCCCCCCTCTCTCCTGGTCGGTATTGAGCGCCTGCCAGTTTCCAGAATCCCCATGGCTGTACGGTTTCTGACATCAGCTCCGTGCAGCACACCGGCGCTTGGACACGTTTCAAATGCTCTGCGGTGCTTCACAGTCAAAATGAGCATTTACTACACGCTCTACTTGGCCACAGTTCAAAGCCCAGTGCCAACTGACGGACTTTTTCCTGTTGCCTCAGTCACACCTACCCCTTTCCTCTCCCCTCTGCTTCTTCTTTTTTCCTCCACAACAGGAAGACTTTTAGATGTTTCTCCCCCCCTGCATTGTTAATGCCTCTTGTTATGATGGCATAGAAATGAAGTCAGTGTTTTCATTTTTGGTAAACAGATATTTTTTTTTTGCACACACAAAAGGTCTCTCCGGACTCGACATAACAAACCAAATAAAAAAATAAAAAAACTCCCCTGTGCTTCTAACTGCAGACTCCGCAGAAACGAGTCACAAAATGAGTCTGCGGGGACGTGGACTCTGCACTTAACTGAGCTGTTACAAATAATGTGCCTCATAAAGGTTTAAATACTGCGCTGTTTTGGTGCCGTTGAACAGAATTCGAGAAAATTCACTCATTAACATCAATATTGACTAATTAGAAAGAATACAAATTAAAAGTACTCTTTTAAGAGCTTTTCTTTTATGAACAAATCTGCTGATAGTACTAGATTTGGAGAGCCTGAAAAACTCTCTTGGGGCGATAAATGAAAAACAAGGACACCAAAAGTCAGAGAATTACTAACTTTTCTAAATATTTTGCCAACAGATGAACAGAGTTGACTCTAGATAGTTAATGACATAATTTTAAACAAAGATTTTAAGTAATGCGGCCGTGGCAGACATCTTGAATCAAACAGATTTAGGCAAAGACATCCACCTTCAACTTTCGGTGAGCAATGCAATCCGTCTCTTTAACTCCAAGATAAAGTTTTTTTAAAAAAAGAAATGACGATGGTCTGACGTGGATCAAAAAGCTTCGGTGCAGTGGAATAAAAAGTCGACATGCACTCATCAGACAGCTGTATCAGCGGAAACCTGATGGGCAATCCCAATAAGTGTCGCTCCCAATTGGCTCTTATTCCAGCTATGCTTCCTGTAGTCCCTAACAGCCCCCTCCCCCAGCTCCTGATGTGTGTGTGTGTGTCCGAGCAATTTAATGTTTAATGCCAACCTCCCTCCCTCCATTTGAACTGATCACGGTGAGTGCCATGAATTTTTAAAGACATCCCTACTTTACTGTCCATCTGGGCTCCATCTGTCCAGCTGTTGGTGTTTAAAACAGACAACAGACACGGGAGAGGAGACTTCAAAGGCTGCAAGGCCTCTGGAGGATTTCTGCCCTGAAGAAGATATGGTTTATATATAAGTAGGGAGGAGGTAAGGTTATGTTTGCAGAATTGAGCATGAATCAAAATGGATTGTGTCTAAAGGTGGTTTAATAATGTGGATGTTAACAAGATTAAAAAGGTAAAAAAAAGCTTAACTGAACCGCCTCCGAAGAGAAAATTTTTGACCAGATTGACAAGCCAAGGTCTAGTCTGAGTAAAAAATTTTACGTTTTTTTTTTTAAAGTGGACTATCTGTTCACAGAATTTCAAAGCAAACATATGTGTTCAGTCTGCTTAAAGACATTGATTTTAATGTAAGTCACCACTACAACACGTTGCACAAAGCTAAATATGTTAGCACTATGTGCCCCTCTGGTAGTCTCAACAAAAAATTGTTGGCCCTTCCAACATTTAAGTTACCCATCCCTAGTATATAGAGTTCGCTTGAACAGTTATGAAAGCTTTGAGAATAAAAGTTGTAAGATGGCAGCAATCATTCACCCAGTCTGACTAGCCTTTAGCTCGTTAATCCAGTCCAAGTTAAACACACAGAATATGAATTTGAATTTTTAGTTTTAGGACTCGGACTTTGAAAACATAAAAGCCCTTTTCAAAACTAACAAGACTTGTTGGAAGCAGTTTCTGAGAAATAAAACTAGGAAGGTATGTTTTTTCTTTTGTGTTGAGTGAAACCACCTGCTGCTCGTTGGTTTG
Source organism: Cynodonichthys magdalenae (assembly GCA_031762555.1). Classification (NCBI taxonomy): domain Eukaryota; kingdom Metazoa; phylum Chordata; class Actinopteri; order Cyprinodontiformes; family Rivulidae; genus Cynodonichthys; species Cynodonichthys magdalenae. The sequence continues at coordinate 5,184,092 of JARVJO010000227.1, read as the reverse complement.
CGTGACTCCAGCACTAAACTTTCCCAGTATATCACGGGTGGAGACGACGGTTAAAAACCTATAGGCTATAAGTTCCTTAGTTTAAAAGCAGCCTCTGTGTTTTTTTAGGAAGTGAAAATGTAAAACACTGATGTTTGCATCTCATGGGACACATTTATGAAGAGCGTTCAAATATTCAGCACTGACATTATGCTGATATCACTCAAATATTGCCACCAGACACACAAATCAGTGTTGCTTACAAAATAGCCTAACAGCACTGGCATAATTTGATATCAGCATAAATCCTTGTCCTTTATTTAATCCAGCTGCTCTCTGCTGCAGACAGATATGACGCCGCTTGGCAAAGGGCCCTGAAAAGTTTGACTAATTCACTTAAAACCACAACCTAATCAGACATGGACCAGACCACACCTCTTGGTCTAATTTCAGTCGAGAGTGGAAGGCGGCGCAGGGTTGCTGATATTTTACCACAAAGAGCCTGGGGCCAAACCTCAACCAGAAGCTTTGCATGTTTCTCCACAAACACCATGAGCTTTATTAGGCTGAATCCCATGTTGTTTTGGGGAGTTTTACCACGCAGCGCGACATGAAAACGTGCACACGTCACGGCTTTAACACAGGAGTGGAGGGGACGGTTTTACAGTTTGGGATGAGCTCCGACTGCATCGCGCTGATAGAGGCATGCAAAGTTTCTGCTGAGGATCTGAGGTTCCTCGTGGCCACATTATCACCCTTCATCAGGCACATTCCTCCAGCCTCCACCCACCTGCCCAAAATAAACTGTGTCGTCTTAACCCCTTCCTCCCCACCCCTCCTGAAAACTGGACGAGCTCCTCACAGAACATGTGGAAGGTAGAGTTTTAAATGTTTTAAAATTAATAAATGAGGACAACTATTAAAAACAAAGTATTTTCCTGCTTCTCATTAAAAAAATGTGTAAACATATTTAGCTTGTGTCCAAAACACTGCAGACGATGCAGGCAAACAGCCGCTCCTTCAAACAACTCGATTGAGGTTTGCCTTCGGGCTCCAGAGAGGCAATGAAATCTGAGCGTTAAAACCCAGTTTGAGAAGCTGATCTTTGAAAGTCAACGGGGAGAAAACACAACTACAAGTTCTTCAAGCTACAGAATCTGGTCAAACTGAAATTTGAAATAAAATCTTAAAGCATTGCTGAGGCATGGAAAAAAATGGCTTTTAGGTTTTTAGGAAACATGTTTTCTTCATGATATCATTAAAATCTGATTTACAAAGTGGTTAATAATATTAAATAACAAATGCAAATTTTGACTATTTAGAAAACCAAGTCAAGGACAAAGAAACGGAAATAAATCTAGAATTTTACAATCCAAACAACACATTATGGATTTTCTCTGTTTTAAATGATTTTAGAAGCAGCAGATTTACTGAGAAGGGTATAAATGTGAAGCACTGTATACAAATTATTTGTGACGTGTAAAGTAAATAGTGTCTGGTTTTTCGCCCCCACAAGGGTAACATGAGCCTGATCCACCTTTGTAAGGCTCCACCTTCATCTTGTTTGATTATGGAACAAAAAAAGGTCTTTAGTCTCAAGTACAGATAAAAGTCAACCAAACAGGTTTTAGGAATTAAAGGAGACATATCCTGTTTTTAATTCGTTATTTGTTTCACATTTAAATCATTCAGTAGGGGTCTATATAAAGTGGAACTGCAATGCTTTGGTCTGAATTCCTGCTTATTGTAACTCTACAAGCCCCTCTTTTACCCATTTTTCTCAAAGCAACTCATTTTGAGGCTGTCCCCTCCAGCTTCCAGAGTTGTCCATTGTAATTTGAGCATTTTATGATTACATAGTGGCACAGAAACTTTTTATTTACAAATGAATTAAAAGAAGTCAACAACAGAAGACTTGTCAATTCAACCTTACATGTTAGAGCCAAAGTCTGACCCAGAGTCAGAGGAGAATGAAGACCACCAAACTGTAGTTGCTAAGTCCAGACCTTATTTAGAAGTTCTGTCGCAAATATTTTACGTAATCGTTCAGAAAACGTCAGAGAATGAGTTGAAAAAATATGACCCAAACAGATACATTTGCAGCACCAGGAGATACTAATTAAAATTTTTCTGCACTCCTAGAAACTCCAAGTACACCACAAAATGTTTTTAATGGCTACAAATATGGAGTTTGCATAATATGTACCCTTTAAACAAAAATATATATATTGATTTAACTTTCACAGCACTAAGGTTACACAATATTCAGGTTTAGAAACAACATAAAAACTATATTGCGGACTATAATAGGGCAGAAATCAGGTATTTTAATGAGTGTAGTTAGAATTATCAGGAGGCAGTCAGTCTTCACCTTAGCTGTAATTACAACTAATAGCTATAATCATCTAAAGGCAGAATTAGTCACTTGAATGTGAATAATTTGTGCAAAACTAAAATCTCAGATTCAGGAAATTCAAAGTGGTCAGCGTTTCTAAAAGCAAACACAGACTATGTTCCCGTCACATAAACATGTTGTTTTACACTTTTCTTTTGTCTCCATAATTAGTTTAATGTTGAGGTGTGGCAAAAGATCCAATCGTTTGCAGAACACAGCGAAGATCTTCTGTGTGAAGGTGCCAACTGGATTAAACTCGTTTTATCGGTTCGGGACTGACAAGTCACGGTGAATCTACCGGACACATGTAAACAAACTCCCACTCTCCAGTCGAGGCATTCACACAAACATTTAGAGAGGGAGGGGCGCACTATTTAAAGAAGCAGAGTGTAGGTTTTAGAGGAGTAATGTTCCATACCCTCTGTAATTACAAGAAACGGGCCCTAAATTACAGAATCTTTATTTAGATTTGATTTGCGTGCAAATGTGGCAAACTTAATTTACCCCCCAAAAATACTTAAAGGCAACAAAAATAAAACTTTTTTTTTTTTTTTTAAATAAAAAGGCAGGGAGTTTCTGTTTGGATAAAAGATCAGCACGTTTCATTTTCTGTTGGACATGTTTATGGCTGGAGGTTTTGCAACAGGTCATTTTAGTTTCAATTGCTTCTTCTATTATGTAATAAGCTGCTGAATAAAATGGTGGTTTAGAGTAGAAGTGAAACAAGCTTCAGAGTTCAGAGCTAATGGCACATTTATAAAACCACATCTGCCACTTCAGTGATTAGTGCTCGACTTGATTAAAGCTGTTTTAACTTCTAAAAGAAAGGCTTACTTTGTGTAACTAAAGTAAACTGATTATTTTTTTGACAGAAAATGAGCAAAATTTGGTGCACAATGTTATTGTTAAACACCAAAGTGGCTACAACGCTGTCGCCTTGCAACATAAAATGATATTAATCTAAAGCCCTAGTCATGAGAGGCAGCGGGAGACGTGCATTCCTTCCTTCCTCCTCTTTTAATTGACAGTTGTCTTCCATCTAAACACAGCTGCTGACAGGCTCTCGATGTAAACAGCTTGTTTTATTCCACTAGGGCCTCCCTCATAATATCCAGCCCACCGGCATGTTTACAGTCAACTCCAGTATGTTTGAGCTGTTAAAACACTCCCCCACCCACCCTTCCCCCCCCGCTCCTCTGCCTCCTCCTCGCCTCTCAAGTCAGTACAACAAACCAAAACAAGAACCTTTTTAGCTCGTGGACCCTGACATAATGTCAGGTGGCAAAGGCAACCTAAAAAGTGTCATCTTACGTTTGATCAACAATTGACTGCTGGCTGCAGTTAATTTCCCACCCTGATCAGATTTCATCGCTGAGAAAAAAAGAAGAAGAAGAAAAAAAAAAAGCATTGTAGGTTTAAATGTGAACAGAGCCAGATGTGGCTGAGCCGGTCAGCAGCGGTTCTGATTTAATGGGCCGAAGCGAAAGACTTTTAGGAATCGTAAGGAATTGTCAGCCAACGTCCATCAATTAAGCCGAAAAGCCAATCGGAGCCATCTTTCTCAGGGACAGATTCTGTGCTGATCAGACATGTTGAATCAACCGAAAAAGATGTTGACGGTTCGTGCAGAGGCAATGATGTATTACAAACAGAAGAGGCAAAAGAAACAGGAGTTAACAAACACTCCAGGAAGCTCTGACTCAGTCTGCAGCAGCAGGAAGAAGTGAACAGGTAAAGCTTTTCTTAAGAAATTCTTTAAGTTCAGATTTCGCAAAGCTTTATCTGTCAAAATGAGAGACTTTTAGGCTGTAAAATCGGTAAAGTTTCACACAGCAGAGGGTCCCACCTGTCTGAACTGCTCCTCGTAGGTCCACTCTCCGTGGTCCTGACCCCCCAGGTGGCCGTGGGGGGCATGGGGAGGCAGGACGGCGACCCGGGGCTCCTGCTCCACGTTGGGACGGCTCTTCAGCAGCTGAGGGTGGGGGTGCAGCTGGCGGTGGGGCAGCAGAAGGATGCCCTTCCCAGGAGCCACTGCGTCGTGACCCGTCGGCAGACCTTCCTCAGCCAGGTCGTCGTCGTAGTCTTCGTCCATCTCACTTTCAAAGTCGCCCTCGTCCCATTTCTGTTTGCTGCTTATTGTGGGAAACAAACACAACATCGTTTGGAAAGACCCACATTTTAGAACATTACGGAAAACTTATGCTCCTAAAATATTCTATGCTTACATCTGTTCCTCCTCATCCGAGCCCATCATGTCCTTGTACTGTTCCTCCCCGTCGTCGTTGTCGTCATCGCGCTCCTCCTCGCCGCCGCTGCTGCGCTTCGACATGGGGCTGTCCGAGACCCTCTGCAGGCCGGCGGCGGCAGCCCGCATGGCCGCCAGGGCCGCTATCTGCGCCTGCTCTCCCTCCGGGGCTTGGCTCTCCATCGGGTCGTCCCCGCCGCGGGCCTGGGCGTGCTGGGCAATGGCCTGCTGCTGCAGCTGCTGCTCCATCAGTAACTTGGCCCTCTGCTGCCTGTGCAGGTTCTCCATGACGGCCTGCAGCTTCATCTCCGGGGAAAGCGGAACTGCGCTCAGCGGCCCTTCCTTCCCCCCCACCGCCGAAGGAGCTTGAGCTGGTTCGACGGTCAAACCTTTTACCAGGGAAGAACTAAAAGCTGCGCCTTTGACGGAGCAATGTTTGAAGGTTTGGAGTCACGTGGAAAAGTTTGAGGAGTCGCGGGGGAGGCAAGAAAGAGGAGGAGCTTTGAGACATGCAGTCGAACGTCAGATGTAGCTCTGGAGACAAAAGACTCAAACTGGTTTCGATGCTTTTCTGTGGAAGTGAGGGGGAATCCGAAGCTGAAGCCAGAGCTGAGTCATCCAGTATTCAGCGAGGCACGAGCAGGAGCAGTGAAGGTGTGAGGCAAAAACTTTTGACAGACTACAAAGACCTGAGGGACACAAAGAACAGCACAGCGTCAAACTCTTGTTCCTGTTCCCCCTACCTTACACCACAAACCTGAGCCTAAAAGGCAAAAGGCCTTTTGTTGTAGCATTGTTCAAACTGTTAAACACAGAAAATGTAAAGCATTGATGGACATAAATCAGTCATACTGGATAGAAATTCATTGAATATTATTATACTGAATATTTAAAGCCTTCCAAAGGCTGAAACATGAAAGTTTTTACATATTTAGAAAAAAAAAAACGTGATAGTTTAGTTGAAACTTGACTCTTCTCTTACCTTATCTTTTAACTTTTCATTGCTCTGGTTGTGATTTTAACACTTTTATTTCTGATTTTAGGCCCGGTGACTTGCAGAAATTTTAAGAACTACAGTTATGACTACAGAGATGCGCCGTCGACTCAAATCACAAGTTAAGAAAATGTGACTGAGAAGAAAATGCTCAATGTGACACACAAACATGCAAATTTCAATCTAAAATCCCTGTGACACACAACCCCCCCCCCACACACACACACACACAGAGTCCCAGAGATAATATCTGCTGTGCAGCCTGTGCAGGATTACTCACACATGAAACAGATCTGACAAGCTGCAGCACACACTCAGGACAAGATGTTAAAAACTTAAGAGGAAGTGAAATCACAGGAAGAAAACAATTTCTTCACCTGCTTTGGCGTGAAATCAAGATAAATTTGAGCTCGCCAGCACAAAGGAGTGATATCAGATAACATTTTGTCAAGTTAACTAAAACTCTGAGGTAATATTTTGGTCACATTTGTTACATTTCTTCACCCTTTTTTTTGCTTCTGAAAGGCGCCGTAGGGAGTTTTTCTGCCATACGTGTAGGTGGTGGCAACAGTTCCCGTAGACACCTGCTTCAGAATGAGCTCAGGTATGCAAAGCAGTGTCTGCTATAAGCAAAGAGCTCCAACTTCATCAGCAACAATATCCTTCTCCTTATTGTCAGGAACCACGGCAACAATTCTGTTCACCCAGAATGTGTTGAAAAAAAAAACTCTGGGTTTATAAGACGGGGTGGGGGGAACGAGTCCCCAGATCAGACAGGTACAGATAAGAGCTGCACGCAAAGTCAACAGCACACGGGGGGGAATTAGATTTGAGCACAGGTGCTGGACACGGCGCAGAACCCGTCATGAAGGGAGGTGGGGGGACAGTTCGGGACCACTCATTCAGCCCGGATGACTAATATATGAAGAGACAGACCTCTCAAACTCAGAGAAAATGGTTTCGTTGGGTTTACCCTTAAAAAACTGGAATTATGTGTTTTTAAATACATCAATGTTCTATTTATTAGGGCTGTGCATTGGCGTGAATTTGGTGATACGATACATATCACAATACAGGAGTCATGATATATCGTGATTTGTTGTGATACTGTAAACAAAAGGATATATTGCCTTGTTTTACTCCAAAACTTTCCAATTAAAAAAAAAAACTGAGTATAAAAAAAAACAACATGCATTACATGAATAAAATCTGATTAAATTCAGTTTATTTTTATATTAAATAAACACTGAACAACAGTGAGAACTGCATTTGGATTGCACATTTCTTTATACATCCATAAAGCCTTAATTAAAAATCGATACAGTGCTTTTGCAGGAAATGAAATATCGCAATATTTTAGTGTATCGATATTTTCTAATACCCTAAAACTTATGTCGTAATTAAAAGCAATGCAAACTTTTTTAAAAGGAGGATGATAGCCACAGCTAATCGACATTAGGAAACACAAAAAGTGGCTTTAATCAGTCAATTTTACAGCTGCTGAGTTACAATTTGCTGTAGTAATATGTGATATCCATCCTCTCACTGAGATTAATCACGTCATGTTGTTTTTGAGGTTTGACAAAAACAGCTGCAACTTCCATCATTCTCCTCACGAGACGATCTTAAACAGCTGATGTTTGTCCGTAGTAGAGCCGAGCTCATTCATGACAGCCCCTGAATAAAACATACACTCCAAAACAATCATTGAGTCAGCACACCTTCAAGGTAAAACCAGTCTTTAAAGTGCTGCCACATTAAGCTGTGCTGAGCTACCCAAAAAAGTGACCACCACAGCACTCTTCACCACAATAAAACCCCATCATTACAAGACAGGTATTATTTTCTCTCAGGAGAGGAGGGGGTTATTTTCCCCTGACTGGAATTAAATAAAAAATCTTCCTCGAGCTTCACAGCTACAGAAGTATAATCACATAAGCACAATAAGAGCACTAGAGAAGCACAAACAGCACACGTACCCTTCAAAATCCAAGGTCTTTCCTTTGCAAATGAAAACCTAAAGACGTTATGCCTCCATTCACAGGAAAATGGACTGTTTTCCATATCTTACATTTACACAGACGTGAATATAAAATGAGAGCGGAGGCAACACCCACAAACATCCTGGTTATCATTGTTGAGGCGTCTCAAATACTGGATTATTTTCTTTTAATTGGTGATCCGAATGGAAAATAACAGGGTGTGTAACAATACACGGGTCTGACTCATGTGGAAGACCAAACTTTTCTGTTTACATAATATCAGTGATCTGAAGTTTGCAGGAAATAATAAAAGGTGCATGGAGTGAACTGACAAACCACATCAGTGGACGTTTGATTTTTTTTTTCCACCTCACGTCACGGGGCTGATACAACCTCTATTCCAAAAACATTGGGTTGTTGTGTAAAGGGTAAATAAAAAGAATCCAATGATTCACAAATCTTATACACTATGTTTTTCGCAGTGGAACATAGTGAATTCTATATTTTTGGCAAAAAAAAGAAGGTATTTTGGTATTTTAAGGCTGCAAAACATCTAAAAAAAAACTTGGGACGGGGGCAACAAACGACTGCTAAAGTAAATGGTAAAAATAAGAAACTGGAGGATAATTTTTCATCTAATTTTAGAGAGTTTACAAGGTTCCACTTTGGGTTATAAAAGTGCAACAATTTCAAAATAAAAACTTATTTTAAATGGTTGTCAAAGTGAAAAACTGATATAAAAAAAAAATCAAACATTGAGATTTATTTTGAAAACCAGAATCTAATTCATAAAAGCCCTGCCTCTCTGATGTGTTGGGGGTGCATTAGTGCCTCTGACGTGAAGCTTGTACTATTAATGCAAAACTGTTAAATAGGTTTTAGAAGAAATGCTTTCATCCAGTTAAAAAAATGTTTGATATGTTTTCTATGATCCTTTGTTAATAAAATATTTTTTATTTATATTTTACACAACATTCCAACTTTTTTAGGGATGGGATTGTAATTTATATTCTGCACAAGCTCATCTATAATGCCTTCAGCAAACTTTCATTTTATAGGTTCAATTCGCCTGTTTGTAGTCAACAAAACACAAAGCTGGTAAGTCTGCCTAAAAGCCAGATAACAATCAACAAATCTAAGATTTTGTCTCCTTAACACATCAAATAAGAAGCAGTAGTCATACCTGACATTACTTTCTATGCTCCTAATTTTCTCTTCGCTTTAAAAGCAAAAATAAAAGAAATAAATAAAAAAACTCTGCAACTAAAAGTGAAACCTAAAAGCTCTACAAATGTTTGATTAAACGTAAAACACAGTCAGGTTACATCCGCCTGTCTGGCACAATTGAGCAACAAACAATAGTCGCACTAAAAAAAAAACATTTTCGCCAACCCACACTTCGGCTGAACACGTTGGGGGAATGTTGCGCAAGGAAAAGACAAGCTGTGAAACTTGTCTGTTTCTTCAGAGGCTGAAGGAAGTGACAACTGACGGGGCAAATGCCGCGAGCCAGCCGACAGATACTCGATTCTGATTCATTGCATTCCTTAAGGGCGATATAAGCACAACTGAACATCAGCAGTTGTCAGAGGAAGAATAGCACCAGTGTAGGCAGGATTAAAAGCATCTTACCTAACTGGATCTGGGTTGACTTTAACAACTTAATGTTTTTTTGTGCAGAGCGAAATGTGACCACGTGGGCAGCGAACAGAGTACAATGATGATTTTAAACCTTTCCGCAATTTTGCATGAAGTGTGAATTCACTTCTTCTAATCTGCATAGAGAAACTTTTTTTTTATTTATTAATCTCATTGCTCAGTCATGTAGCAGCCGCAGCGATTCTCACACAATTTGACTGTGTGTGTGTGTCATGTATGTGATTTCAAAGACAGAAGTGACTACAACAAAGCAGTTCTGTTGGGCCCTCCGGTGCAGGGGGAAGCAGAAGTGGTCTCTTTGTTTCACGCCACTGATGATCACAAGCATCATGATTTCCTACATGCTAGATGATGCAAATTCCATTGCGCCACCACACGTTTTTCTGCAAGCTTCCTGAATTCACAACAAGACGGTAGGAGGTGTACATTTCGATGCTTATAAAATCTTTTTATAGGATTTAATGAGATTGAGCGCTGGCAGGAACATTTGGCGCTTGCTGTCAATGCAACACTAAATGTGCGTGCTGGATACTGAGGGTAACAAGGATCTGCAAGGCAGCAATTAACCCAAACAATAACCCAACAACTCAAAAATGTCAAAAATACCACTTTTCTTTTGGAATATGGTATCGTGGAGTTTCTTTGTAACTCTGCCAACAGGAAGAAAAAGGTTTTTAAAGTTGCATACACCCTGTATCATTTCCTGATGTCATTACAAGAACATCTTGATTTTTTTTTTTTTTTGTTTTCAGTTTCTTGGACCACCGGCTCACAATACCAGTGAGAGAAAAGAAGCCCACGGGTTTATACTTGAGTCATAAAACTAGGTACTGATTAACAACAGGATCTGAGGTGTTAATAGAGCATGACAGAGCTGCTGAGACCCTTTTTTTGTTTGTTTGTTTGGTGAGGTAGTTCTGCTGCTGTAAAATGTCTGGAGGTTTTCTTTAGTATCTCATTCTCACACATAAAAAAAACAGGCCTTGGTTAAAGTGATAAGGTATAGAATACTGAGATCCCTGCTTGTCACGAAACAGCAGCGAAATAGGAAATGGCTAAACTCCTTCAAAAAAAAAAAAAAAAAAGAAATGCATGAGATACAAGTAGACTTAAGTAACTTAGTTAAAGTGCTTCATCAAGCCGAGGAAATACAGAGAGGACGTGAAGCGATATTAGATGTTTTCCTTCCACCTTTGTGAAGGCTCTCCGAGCAGACGCCCACGTTTTAAATGTGGAAAAGTGTCTCTGTTAAAGCAATTCATCCAAATTTATCAGTCAAACCATCTCCAAGGAAAACAGTAATGTGGCACAAAACGGGAGTTTGATTGAACGCATCCCGTCTGATTTCCGTATTACTTCATCACACTCTGTTTTCTTCCTGACGTGCCGCCGCTCTCCAACACCGGCGCCTTTTCCCTCGAGCCTGTCTCACTGAGCAGCGACTAAAACACAAATTGTGTTTGCGAGGAAGTCCCCAAAACATTTTTCTTAGTTTCTTTGTGTTAGATGCTTGTTTAAACTTTGAAATTTGTTCAAAAATAGAGCTGTAGTGGACATCTGGAACCCGTCTCAATTTAGTGTCTGGAAGTCAGAAAGTACGAAATGAGGGGGCAAATTTGGGTGGGTTTGGCAAGCTAGGAAACCAAATTGGAACTGATTGAAGACAAAAACAGAACAAATTTAGGCTTGATTAAAGAAGACATATCATGCAAAATCCATGGCTCTGGGTCAGACTCTGGCTCCAACATGTAAGGTGGAATAAATAAGTCTTTCCTTGTTGACATCTTTTAATTAATTTGTAAACAAAAGGTTTCTGCGCAGCTATATGGTCTTAAACCCCTCTATCAAACTATAATGGATCAGTCTGGAAGCTGGAGGGGGCGGGGCTTGAAGCCTCTCATTTGGATTTAAAGAGACAGCCTCAAAACGAGTTGATCTGAGACACACCTCTGAGAAAAACAGTTGAAAGAGGGGCTTGTGGAGTTACAGTAATGAGGAATTTAGATCAAAGTGTTGCAATTTCACTTTATATAAACCTCAACTAAATTATTTAATGTAAGAAAAGCATGATATGTCTCCTTTAAGACACTTTTTTGCATGTCATTTACAAAAACGTCATGGAAATAGTGCAACTGATTTGCAGGTATGTACATAAAAGCTGTGCACATTTTCTTCCGGTTTTGTGTCTCCAACTAGTCGCTGCCCGGAGAGCTTTGTTTAAAAACGTCTCCACCAGCTGCACACCAGCTACTTTCCTCCAGTAGAGTCAAGACGTTGTGACATCTTCCTGTTGAACAACACAATGAGGCAATAACCTGAATTGAAACAGCGACCTGTTAGACCCTTTAGGGATCATTTAACACCTTAATTGGCTCAAGAAAGACCACCTGCTGGGCTGGGCAAGGTGGCAGGGAACTATCGGTCGGAGCAGCTGCAGGAGGAGGAGGAACCAGGCGCAGAAACTTCAGCGGTCGTCTGAAAGAAGGATAAAGTAGAAACGACACGAGCTAATGGGTTAATCCGCTTTTTTTTCTAAACCCACATTTGAGAGGTGGAAGATTGCAAGGTCTGAGCAAACAGGGCAGAGCGATAAGAACAACCGCTAAGGGTCTAATTCCATTGAGATAAAGAGACCCACACCGCCTCACAAACATCCACATATAGATATAAGAACGGCTGCAAGCAACGTGTGGAAAGCAGATTTATGGTGTAATTGTTGCTACAATAAATGTGAAAGAATTTATCTTTGTGGCCTGTTTTTTCTCCCTAAAAGCCCATTAACAGCTAATGAAACGCTGGAATTACAGTTTACACCGGCACACATGGCGCTTTCCACATGTGTGTTAGAATGAGCAATTAAAAGGAAACTCTGAGTTTTTCACTCAGTGGGTAACTTTGTTTTCATGAGCCAGCATCAGTGCAGCTATTCATTTTGCATTTCAGCTTTTGAAAAAAATAAAAAAATAAATAAAAAACTAATTTCCTTTTATGTAGTGAAAAAAACAAACCCGCTCTTGGCTGATAAAGCCGTGTGGTTGGAGCAGAGCTGGGCTGGGCGAGGTCTTTGTAAGACCTGAAACTGGGTATTAAAATGAACGTCTGTCTGTTCTGCTCCACTGAAAATCACAGAGTCAGATTCTTAAAGCGGTAATCCACTTTTTTCACCTCCATGCCTGACGCAGAGCGCTCGCTTGTTATTTTTTCTTCCTGTTCATTTCAGATAAATCGGAGTGGATGATACAGCAACATCTTGAGCGCAGCTTGTTTGTCTGGATGCTCGGGCTAAACTTAAATTTTTAGAGAAGTCATTAAGATAAATTGTAGTCCAACATGTTTTAGCTTCGAAAACTTAAAACATGGAATCAAAACTATTATTTGATTTGATAAAATGAGTTTTACACTAAAAAACAAACACGTGATGTTATTTTTAAAAATTTGTTCCTCTTCTAAGGAGACAACAAAACTCTAAAACTTTTACCTTACAATTCACAAAAATAAAAGCTGCTGAACCTCGTGATCTCAGCTAATGCCATTTTTCGACCGCCTCCATGACAGCTTGTAATTACCTGTGTCTGTCTGTGTGTAAATAACCACTGCAGATATTAATAAAACTCATATTAGATGCACATCTACAAACTCTTACCTTAAATTTGGAATTAACCTGACTCAAGGTGGCCGCTGAGGCCAATTGTTTTTATCAAACACACTTAACTCAGTCAGTTTTACAGATATTGAGCTAATATTTGGTGTGGTAGTAGCAGAGACTCATTCCCAACATACCCTGAACTCTTACAGATAAATGGACTAGATTTATAAAGCAGTGACAATTTTCATCAGGTTCTGAGGTGGTCAGATTAAAATCAATGTTTAATAACCAGTGTGCAATTTTAATGTGCAATAAGTGTGAGAAGTAGGCTGTGCTGTATGACTGTTTATTTAATTTATCTTGTTTTTTATCTCTTTATTTTATTATCCTCCTTATATCAAGGGAACACTTAATTGTGTTGTATTTGTTACATCCATCCATACATATTCATATAAAACTCTACTTCTCTACCAAAACAATCTAAATAAAACCTTCTATTCAGATTAATCAGTGGAATAGATCACATTAAATGATCAAAGGGGTACAGTGTCTCGATACCAGTGGAATTGAACTTAAGAGTCTCTCTTTAGAAGATGGCTGCTTTAACAACCCTCTTGCACCAGATCTTGGCTTAAGCCTAAATGTGTCCAAAACACAATATTTGCATTCATTTTTAAAGTTATAGCAATTTCCTTTGATCTCTGCAAGAGAGACTTTGGGTACCACTGGGCTCCATCATGAAAAATATAAATTCTGCTCAGTTTTAACATAAAAAAATCATTTAGAAGAATTAAAGTTTGAGACATCAAAGTGGAAGTTCTTAAAACTAATTACAAAATAAACAAGCCCGAAGGAGGAAGCATTTCCACCACATCTCCTTCAAGCTGTTTTAACAGTAAGTTTGGGTTTAAATTTGGTTATACACAAACTTTTTCCAATAAATGAAGAACTAAAAATGTTCCAAATTCAAACGACATGGTTTTAATAGTGGTTAGCTGCTGTATTAAAACTTGAATTGTAAATTTCAGGCTTAAAGGCCTGCATTACAAAAGTAAATAGTTTCCAAACTGTATTTATTAAATCATATATTTATATTCAGACAAAACTAACCAGACTTCATGTTAGACTTGTTTCATAACGACTTAAACTCAGTGTCTTGAAGTTTAGAGCGAGAGCATGAGGAAGCAGCCATTAATGATCATTTCTATATTTGGGGGGGAAAAAAAAAAAAAAGAGGAAAAAAAGCATAAAAGCAAGAAGTTAGTCACTGGTGCTGGTCTTGATTATGCATCACATTCCTTGCAGTATTACCTCGTCAGGCAGTTACACAGGCTCTATTGAGCCCCAGCACAACAACAAGATCATTGAGGAAGTGTCGCACAGACTGGCAACTCATTTTCTACTGACCTCTTCCTGCAAGCTAAATCTGATTAGCCCCAGATATGCTATACATTAAGTGGGCATATAGCAAAAAAAAAAGTGTAATCCAGTGAATCGCTTCTCGGTGAAAAGTGCAGCCATATACCAAGCTAAAAGGGTCATAATGCAAGAGAAGTTAAAAGTGATTTGTGTTAGGGCCACATTATTGAGCTGCAGGGCTCAGATTATGTGCCAGCAAACGTGCAGAGTGCAAATTTAGGAGTTAAAGTAACATAAAAATGTCTAATCTCGTTTATTCCGGTTGAGATGTTAAGACTGACATACTGGCAAAACAAGCTTTGGGAGTATTGGAATGACTCAGGGAAATCCAGACACAACTGTGCTAAAGTGTGCTGAAGGTGGTGTGTGAGGCCTGAGTCCAAAGTGAAACCTGACATTGTTTTATTAAACTTTTTAGTGCTTTCGTTTTTAGACCACCGTTTGAGTTTTTTAAGCAAATCAGATAGGAGCGGCTGCTCGTCTGGTCCTAATGAGTACGTAAACGTGCAACTGAAAAAAAGAAGGGAAGTTTTCCTTCTCCGATGTGAAATTATTATTGTTATTGTTGTTGTTTATATGCTGAGCTGTACATGACGAACAGCGGGAGAAATTAAGATTTATCCTGCGCGATGCAATATTTCACTTATGTATTGAAATTTATTATGATAGAACATTGGTAAAAATTATGCCAACATTTATTCCTGTGTTTAATTCGACATCCCAACTTTATGGATGATTTTTTCTTTTTTTTTTTTTTTCTCATACATTAAGACAACATTAGACCGTGCATTCTTGTTTAGTTTTCTCTGTACTGTATGTACTGTAGGCTTATTAAAAACACGTCACAAAAGCCAGAGCCCGACTGTCAAGTATATCATTTTGGCACAACCCAGCCCGAATTTCAGGTCGGGCTCTAGCTGCGAGTCTAAACTCTACGAGGAAGTCTCCAAAATGACTTGCACTTTTCATTGTCACATCGGCTCACAGTCTTGTTACTTAGATTCTGAACAGCTTCAAATAAATCCGTGCTACAAATTTTGTCTCACAAGCAAAGATGCTGGTTTCTCAAACCTCGTCTCACGAGCTGCAGTTTGACTCCTTCACAGGAAACAGGTCTGAAAACCAGAATTGTTAAAAACACAAACATCCAGTCGGGGTACTTCAGGAGATTAAATCATAAACATGGGGGCGGCTGCTGAGGCAGACAATGAAGATATGTGCACGGCCTAGAATACAGCTGTGTGCAGACAAAAACGGCCACATTATTGGCTGCAAACACTCATTATTAAGTAAGACCACTATGTGTTCCATTTTAGTTTGATAGAGGGGTTTACAACTACATAGCGGCGCAGAACTTTTTATTTACAAATGAATTAAAAGATGTCAACAAGGGAAGAATTGTCCATCCAGCTTTACATGTTGGAGCCAGAGCGCAGCACCGGAGGAGAGTAAATTCAAATTTTCTACACTCCTAGAGACTCCAACAAAATGTATTTAACGGCTAAAAAAATAGTGAATTTTGCATATGTCCCCTCTGGAAAAGCAAAGCCAAGAGAAACGTCTCTGGTGTTAAAAAGACACAAGATATAATCTATAAAAAAGGGGTCAAAGAACATGTTTAGATCATGTCCTTGAGTGTGTTAAATGCATTTCTGCGTGTCCTGAATACTCCCAACCGTCCACAAGCTTTCCTGCATTTGCACTTCTGTCCACATGGAAAAACTTCAGCTGGAGTCGAGCGAAAAAACGTCTCTGCTGATTCAGCTGAAACGCCGCCGATCATGTGCGCCAACTCACTCGTGGATATTGACCTTGCCGTGTTACAAACTGCACCTAAAGCCTGACATGGAGACGGGAGTATTACGGGAGCAGGCGTAAATCTCACGTGATGACAGCTCTGCTGGGGAAGCACAACCCGTTTTTAGGGAGGTCAGTGAAGTCACCACCGTGAACGACTTATTATAAAGTAGAGCTTCACTCCAGCTTATGTCTCACTTTTACAGTTCTACAGAAAGACGATTAAAAAGAAACCCTTGAGACTAACTAGAAAGCAAAAACTGAATCACAACTAAACAGCAGAGGTTACTTCTGCATATCTATACAACACCATTTATTAGGTCATATAGTTCATTTTGACACAAACTCAGTTTCTGTTTCACAACTTGAAAAGGGTCATATTAATCTATATGTGGCTAAAATCAAGCTACCTAAAAAAAAAAAGACATCTGAAGTGAAATTCTTGACTTTGACATGAGAAACCAAGACTGTGGAATTGAGCTACGTGTTGCAGCCTGCAAGGCTTCAGCCCCGGCGCTACGACGGAGGCTTATCTCGTGAGGTGGAGTAGGAGGGTTTTTATTGAATGGCATGAAAACTGGATCAACTTGTTGGTTTATATAATGGCTGTGTGGTCGCGTCACTGCATTGTAATCTATAACAGCCTTTTTTTCTCCTTTTTTTTTTGACTCACACAAAGCTGAAGGATAAGCGGACATACTTTAATAAGAAAGTTCAACAAGTTCATGGAGACATGCGGCGCAAAAAGTTGGCACCGCTGTGTGAGATGTGCGTTAAAAGGTTTATGAGCAGGCAGTCTGCGTTATAAAATCTTTATTTGCTGCAAAGGAAAAATAGATTTGGTTAAATTAGTTGTGATTACTCAGGAGGGGTATGAAAGGATATTTGACGGGCATGTTGCAGCTGTGTGCTGGTATCCAGGCAGACTTGAGGAGATCGCTGAACTCGGTATCAGCTGCTGACTTTACACACGGAGCTGACAACACAGGAGTCTTGTTCAGGAACTGCAGGGCGTCCCAAACCTCAGACCCTTCCTTCCACGTGCGTCACAGTCCGCCTGGTCTGGATTCCCTTTCTACGAAGCCGGCCAAAGAAACAAAATACCGCGCGAGTTTTACCTGCAAACTTTTTGGCTGCAGATTCAGCCCCACGCTGATGTAAAGGAAAAAAAAAGAAAAAGATCAACTTCTGGCACAGGAACAACTCAGAGGCAGCCAAACCGCTCGCACTGCTTTAATAGCAGGAAAGTTTGTGGTGTGAAGATAGGACTCCCATTCACTGCGATACAGTGAAAGCTGATATTTACAGGTGGTAAACGTGTGAAAGCTACAATGTAGAGTTTAAGCCTCAGCCCACACCCCTGAGCCTCAGAAAGAGTCTGACTGGAGAGACAACCCAGTTAAGGATTATTCTAAAGTTTGAGCGTAAGAAAACAAAAAGACCTGTTGGTCTTGTCGCTGCATGTTTCCCTGTCATTAATTTACAGCGAGTAACCAGTTTAGTGGCAAACTGCCGCTGACCGTCGCTCGCTCAGCCGTGATGCCCGAAAGGCAAAAAAAAAAAAACCCCAGCGAGAGATTTGCATCAGACACTTTCTGCTCCTGGATGATCTTCAAACACCCTTGGGCGCTGAGATCCGGCGCCTGCCGTTACGGGAAGTCGGGTGGATTTCACCTCATAAATGACAACCCCCACGACCCGCCTTTAATTTGGATATTTACACTGAGCAAACAGAGATGTGAATACACAAACAACAGCTACGCAAACCTCTAAACCACTGTGCTGCACACAAATAACAAAAACAGGCAGCTTTATTCATCTCAGGTGCAGAGAGATTAACAAAAAAGGCAAAAAATCTCAGCTGCAAGTATTCTAAAACAGGAGACGTATAGTGAGTGACACCTCTTTACCTTTCGACATATTCACCTTTAGATTATTTACCACCAACAGCAGAAGACAAACGGTCAATACTGGCGCTCTGCAATCTTTGTCTACTATCTGCTTCTAACACACTTGGTCAAAAAGCTCATTTTCTTCACCTGCTTCGTCTCAGAAACCTGATTGGTTTAACGATTCCTATCCTAACCACTGTTTAACTTTCCAAATCCTGCACTTGTGCAGACACGCGTCTGGTTTATACATCGGGTCCACGATTTCAACACATCGCTTTGACTTTGCAGCAGACTCTGTGAAAACACAGGTTCTTCATTTGAAATATTACCAACAAGTGCCTTTAAACACATTCCAAAAAAGGGGGGGGCTTTAAAGAGTTGAACTTGATCGCCTTCCATGCGTTTCTAATCCACGCTGAGCCAATCACAACAGAAATGCCCCCCACCCCCTCCTGCTTGCAGCAGCAGTATTTCTCTCCACTGGACACCCTGGTGCAGAGGGCAGCACCGGTCAGAGCAGGGATACCATATGCCAGATTGGACCAAAGAGATTAGAGAGGCATTTATTTCCTAAGGTGATTGGCGCACGGCGGGGTGCGGGTGTGATAAGGGTGAGGAAATCTCTCTTGAGACGGTGCCACGTTCTGCAGTTCAGTAGCTGAAACTTTCTTTCATTTCCAAACAAAAAGAGACCGCGAGGAGGCGCTTTTTAATTTTGCTTTGGACAAAAATAAATGCTTCAGGTCCTTTTTTGTATTTATAATTACCACAAACTATAAAATAAAGCATAAAAATGTTTTATCCTGCGCTACATCGAATGGTGCTGTTAAAAAAGTTCAGTTGACAAACTTATATG
Organism: Cynodonichthys magdalenae; assembly: GCA_031762555.1. Classification (NCBI taxonomy): domain Eukaryota; kingdom Metazoa; phylum Chordata; class Actinopteri; order Cyprinodontiformes; family Rivulidae; genus Cynodonichthys; species Cynodonichthys magdalenae. Next base: position 5,165,288 of record JARVJO010000227.1, on the reverse strand, counting down.
CAATTCTTGAATTGGGGGTACGCAGTCAATGTAAACAAAGACCTTGGCTGAATCTGCCAAAACAACAAGTGGACGCTAGAGTTATGGGATTGACCTACATTAGGCTGACTGTAATCTGTGTAGGTAAACAAATATGGTGAGGAGAAGAAGTTTAAATGGAAATATAGTGAATCTTAATAAAATTAATCTACATGACGCTGCACCTTTAAAGGAACTTTTTATAACTGTGTTCCTGTCAGAAGAATGTGCTTAATAAAGAATATTAGACAAATTTAAAGCCTATATTTGTCTTTTTTTTTTTTTTTCAAATATGCTAATCTCAAAGATGGAAAAGCCCGTGGCACCATGTTTAACACGGACCCTGAGCAGCTCCACTGAAAGCAGCTGTTGTAATTGCTCTCAGAGCACACATGTTGAAGGTCATTAAGACAAAGAACTATACTCGGCTTTAAAACAAAACCTGCTTCCTGTGTCCCTGCACTCCCCCCACCCCCGAGACTTGGTGAGAAACTTTAACACTAACCACAAGGCCAAATGGCCGGCAGTTCTGGTCCTGGTTGTGAGGTTTATCAGCTTTGCGTAACCGGGACAAATTTCCTCACAAAATACACTACAAGGACCCCTTGAACTCCTTCTGGGATGAGAAGTCTGCTGACCCATTTCATGTCGGCTGACGTCACACAGAGGAAGACTTCCCACCACAGTGTTGTGGTACTGAAGGCAGCTTGTGTCCATCACTCCAATAACTCGTTAAGATGCATTCTATGCACATATTCCATTGTTGCGTTACATTTTCACTGTATAATTCAAACAATTTCCCCCACTTTGGCACAATTCTCCTACACCAATCACTACTGACTATATTTCTTTAGAAATCTAAATATATAAAATGCCATGGTGTGAAAGTGCAAAACCAAAACACAGCACTAACACAGAGCTAAATATTAAAAAAACGAGCCAAGAAATTCATTGAAGGCAATTTAAAGCCAAAAATACAACCGTTTATAAAGTCATGGCCATAAATGTAAAGTTAATAATGAGATAAAAATCAAACCAGCTTAAAAGCTATGAGGAACTAAAACAGCCACTTAATGTCTGACAAATCAACTTTGGTTTCAGTCTAATCTTTGGACCCACTCTTCCTCATCCTTATTAACCAATCTGTCACAATATTCTAACTTTATTTAACTAACTTTATATTTATTATATTTATTCATAAAGACAACCATTAGGTTTCTGCTGTGACCCTCTTTGTGACACATATGAACAGGGCAAACATTAAGTTGTATATGCAGTCACATGAAATGGCTTTTTATGCAAATTTAATGGTTCTTTGTGCTATGCATTATGCCTGGTAAAATGTTGCGTTCAATGTGTGTCGGACGCGCTACGACCGTGAGTAAAACGTACAAAATGAATTAAAGCATAGTTCTAATATTTTGTTAGTAAATCTTTAACAGCAAACGCTGGTTTTTTAAACTGTTAGTCTGTTGCAAAAGTGCTGTTTTGTAGGTAATCCTCTCGTGTTATGATTTTATGCCATTTTTTGCAGGAAAACAGGAAAAAACTTAGTGTCAGAATTCGAACGTGAACCGGTTGTAAGGTGTTACGCACAGAAGCTGACGTTAAAGCTACGTGAATGTGGTAGCTTAAAACAGACTCAGTGTTTTTTAACTTTACATATTTGTTATTTTATCATGTTTAAACACAAACAAATAGTGCCATTCCACTCCGCGTAGGTTAACATATAGACATAGGGGTGACTCGCGGCAGTAGTTGAGTCCATCCGCTACCTATGCGGTTATCGATCTGCCATTTGATAACGTAGTATCGATTTGACCAAAAAAATAAAAATAAAAGAGAACTAACTTCGCCTTTTTAGTTTACAAATCAAACAACAAAGATGACAAATTGGAGGAAGCAGCATTTATAAATGCAAATGTTTCTAAAGTCAGCACAGAGTCATACATATAGCAAAAAAGAAAGAAAAATAAGTCTTACCACATGATCAGCTTCAGTTCGATTTTCACACAGTTTGGAGCAGGAAGAAACATTCCTGTTTTCCTCCGTCTTTTCTGGATCCCGAGTCTCCCCCTCAAGATCAGAGGGGACACAAACACACTCCAAAAAAAAAAAAAAAGGCACCAAATCGATGAAAAGGAGAGGTGGCTCGTATGTTTTATCAGCTAAAAATTAAGTGGTTTCATGTGACTGGCTGCATGATAAATCCACGCATTCGGTGAATTGTGTGTTTTCAGAGTTTGACTGTCGCTCGGAGGCAGACACACAGACCGTGAGAGGCGTGGAGACACTCTCCAGCCTTCTGCACAGTCACATCATTGGTTGACAAACAGCAATCAGATGCAAATTCCTAACCTCTGAATCAGCAGGGGCCGTACCCCCCTCTCACCTCCCCACCCCCTGCAGAGGAGCATGTCGGTAAGTGTAAGGGTGGGTGTGAACTGTAAAAAAAAAGAAAGAAAAAAAACGGGCTTGGACCGGTGTTCTGTCGGTCAGGGAGCTGGTACCGCGGAGTCCGTCCATATATAAACCGGACTCGAACGCGCAGCAGGATCTCACCCAACTAACACCACAGAAAGGTAGCAGCGTCACTCAAAACCAAAGATCGTCTATTTCATTTGACGCTAGAGTAGTATATCAAAGATCGTCTATTTACTTTTGAAGAAAGAAAGGTGTTTACAAATAACTACTCATTTTTTCATCCTTATACAATTGAGTGGTATTTAAAATTAAAGGGCTTAACTTAACAAATTTAGTTCCTATAGATTATTTTTGCATTATTAATGAGACAATATTAGCGAATTAAAAAAGCAACGCATGCATACAATGTGTCCTTATATTTAAAAAAACTTGAGCAAAATTTACTAAAAAAAACATTGTTTATCTGCAGAAAGTGACTGAAAACAGGTCAAATACAGTGAAATCCATGGAAGAGCTGTTTGGGATGGAGACATTTGTGGGGTTCTAATGTGTCTGTGTGTGTGTGTTTACGTTTATATTTGTTGAGTAAAAGATGCAGATAAGTTCTTTGTTTACATCAAGTGCATACCCACATTTTAAAATTGCATATCCATATATCAGGAAAACTACTGGAGTGAATGCTTTCAAACTGCACTGTTTGATATAGTGCAGGATTACAAAACCCAACATGTTATTTTTACTTCAAACTATCCCATCAAACTGTATTTAGGTAAGATTTTTCAAAACAACAAATCTCTTGATTAATTGCTGTCCAGTAATGACACAGTTGAGGCAAAATTAGAAAAATTTAAGTAAATTTAAGGCATTTAAAGCAATTTTGGTCTTTAAAATCTACACCAATATTTGAATTTTAAATATTATTTTTCAAAACGATTCCAAAATTAATTAAAGCTGAACACATTTTGAGAGCTGATAAACTTAACACTCTCCTCTATATTACTGTTTCTTACTGTAATGATTGATTTATGATTCATAGATAGCATCTTTAGTAACTGTCAGAGCTTCACTCATTCTGTGAACCTGAGGGAGTTGAGGGGGATCTCACCATAACTCTCGCTGTCCTACTTTTAACTGTAGCTCTGAATGAATGAGTCAGACCGAAACAGATTTCTGAACATTATGTGATATCGCCACAATTACCAACATGATAAATGTCTGGTCTTGTCTTGATTTAAATTCCCCTCCTAACCTGGCTAAATTACACAAAGGTTGCTTTGTATTTTTAAACATAATCCTGAAAGAAGCAAATATAACTGGTATTTTCCATGAATTGGAAGCTGTTTGTTTTTAATAACAAACAGAGACATAAAAACCACAGTCTGAACATTTAATTTGAATAAAAGCAAAAATAAGAAGTCCTTCAGCAGAAGATTAAAGGTTCAGTTTTCATTTCAGTTGTTATGAAGTCTGTAAAAAACACTTTTTTTTTGTTCCCACTAATGAGTTTCTTGCTGAAAAACAAACAAATAACTGGGTTAGGTGCTAAATTCTGCTGGCTTGCAGCTGTTGACTAAAACGAAGAGGCCGAGATATTTTAAAACAGAAAACCAATCCTCCCATCTGCCTCATCGGATGAAACGGGATCCAGGATGTGAGCGCGTTCATCGCCCCGCTCTTTGTGACAGATGAAATTTAAGTCAGAATGAGCCTCTGTGGCGATGACAACTGCAATTTCGCACTTGATACCAAAATAATTAAAGATGACTGATGCTTTTCATCTTAAACGGGCCTCTGCCAGGGTGTGGTTCTGAAAATAACCACTTCTGTAGAAACAGTGATGCAGCTATTTTAATGAATCCTGAAGAGACATTTAATTACTTGCATTATATGATTTTAGTTATTTGTGAGCACAAACGTGATCATCATTAAAAGCAAAATACTTTATTTACAAGTACGTTGAATTTAAATGACGTGTTTTTCCTTGTAAATGTTGATATTTGTGACTGTTTGCAATGCAAATCTGTTTTTTTTTCTGACTTGTTCTGTTATATGGTGCAGCTGAACTGGACTTTAATGCTAACGCTCTGTTTAAAATGTTGTAAACCATTTTAAAGACATGAATCAGGGCGTCGATAATTAACACATCATGTAAAATGGCAATAAATTTAAAAAAAGGAAATAAAATTCTGCTGTTCATATCCTGTCATGTCAGCTCACGCCACACCGCAGTTATAAATGTTGGGTTTTGAGCTTTGCCACCTCATCGTGTGTCTGCTGCAGAGTTTCTGGTTTTCTTACAGTGGTTTTAGCAGGCTTCTTTTTTTGTTAAGTCCATTATGAAACTGCTGATTTTCGCAGTTCATTAGTGGCAAACAAATACTTTTAACTGCAAAGACATTCAGCCTGTCAAATCGGTTTACTTTACCTTAATTATGTGCAGTTGATAAATTTTCTCCTTGGTGAGAAACAAGAAAATGTCAAAAACATCCAATATTTAAAACATCATCTCTGTTTGGGCCTAATTTAAAGACCCTTCAGATCAATAATGATGTTTTTAGTACTTAGGCGCCATCCAGTGGACAATGTTGGAACAGCAGCCTTTTAAATCTGACAAGTACAATTTTCAAAAGAAATTGTGGAAAAGCTGAAAACTTTCAACTTTTTTAATATTTCGCAATTAAAGACCAATACTTTTTTGTGAGCTTTTAAAGTCCAGAAGGTTTTTTACAAATATTTTTCCTGAATTTTGGCTGCTTTTTATGTCACATACCTCTACTTTGGGTTTAGGAATTAGGGTATATAAAAAATACAAGCAGAGGGCAAAATGACACTCTCAACCTGAGAAAAACTATCTACTAAAAATTATCTGACAGTCATGTTTTTATTAAAAGTAAATAAATAAATACACACCAAAAATCTGAGATCCATCAGCTAATTTTCTAATTTAGGTCAAGTTTTCGTAAAATACATAATTTTTTAAAAACGTTTCATCAATTTAACTAAAAAATAAAAACTCTCTTTGTGACAGCCTCTTATAGTCAAAGAACATAAAATCTAATTTAAAAAAATGTTTTTATGCCAAGTTGTTAAGTGATGACATTCTCTGAGCTTAGGAGCGTTTTTGTTTTCCCTGAACCATTTAAAAATCTGATTTTATAGACCAAATGTCAGGTTTGGATTGAAAATGTTTGGGAAAAAAAATAAAAGCAACTGAAGTAAAAAAAAAAAAAAAGATCTGAAAGCTTGGAGAACTGCTGATGAGACCACTTCAAAAATAGAAAAACACAAGAAATGAGATGACTTAAGACTTTTGCACAGTGCTGTAGGGATTTTTATCATCAACTTCCAGATTAAAATAATCTTTGAAGAGATTTATTGGTCAGTCTTTCAGAAAAACCCTGATCAGATTTTACATTTTTAGTCAGTAAACAATTTAAATTTAATTGAAACTGCTTCCATTTCTTCATTTATTTGTATTTTTCTGTTGTTTTTTCTGGACAAATACACAATTGTTACTTTCAACCAAAACTTTGATCAGACTGATATTTATAAACTACGAGTCAGAGCATCAAGGATAACCTGATAATATATTTAGGCAGAAATAAGAAAAGAAGGTGCAACTTAAATCCTTTAATAGCTGCAGGAAAGATTATAAATACGCACATCATACAGTATTTACACAAAGATGTTTCAGTAGCGTGTGTAAAGCTCTCAGACCACCGGGCTTTAAAAATGCCCACATTTTGGCACGAGTCAGGTAAAAACTTCCACCATGACTGCTTGTTTTCAAAAAGTTGGTAGCACTGAGCTGAAGTCAACACGATCAAACACACACAGAGAAAAAAAACAACAACATGTGAAGTCACTATGTCACATTCAAGAGAAAAATCCAAAGCCTGAGAAGTTCAATATCATCGCAAACAGACAAACTTTGGTTGTCGACATAAACAGGTCAAGTTCTGTTGAGCTGCTCACAAATGTAAAAATTCATGTACAGACATAGAAACTGTATTTTATAAGGCAGAAGTGCTTTTTCTCAGGTGTAGGTGTTGATATTTAAACAAAAACCCGTTTAATCAAAAAAACAAACAAAAAAATTAAATACGGTTACATACATGTCCGTGTAACATAACCCCAATCCTAATGAAGCTAGGATGCTGTGTAAAACATAATTATCTGTTTGAACATGAAATATCTCATCTTTATAAGTTGAAAGGGATTTGCAAATCTTCATATTCTGTTTTTGTTTTACAAAACATCTCAGCTTGACTAAAACTGTGGTCGTACATCTACTGTACACACAATACAGTATATTAATATACATTATTACCAGGTCGATTAAAGAAGCAGCTGTACGAATTACATCTAAGTGTAAACTGTAACTTTCTAAATGAGCATACCTATCTTTGAGTCGAGACCGACACTGTTAATGCATCAGGCTGATATGAAGCAAGCAGAAATCATCTAACACTAATTAATGCACGACTATAAACAAGAACTTTGTTTTCCCCACACAACAATAAACGACATCTATGTTTTCATCTGTGATGAGCGCGTTTGTTCTGGTCACCAACATTCATGCTTTACTAACAGATCCAGCTGCTGAGTCTCTCAGGCAGTGATAAGTTTCAGTTGTTTGCAACCGTTTCATGCAGAAAAGAAAAGTTTCCATTATTTTTTTGAGCTTTAGGGTAAAGTCAACTGTTGGTGAAGTTTGGTTTAAAAGTTAGATTATTTAAAGAAACCTTTAATTTCTCACAGAAAGTGAGACGAAAGAGTTTTTTTTTTCTTTTATAGAGCATGCGTTTTCCACATTGCAGGGTTTTATGTGTGGAAGTCTGAGGAAAAATTAAATTCATTTTGGAAGAAGGCTTCGATGTGACAAAATGTGACTTTCCAGATTCCCCGCACATAAACGTTTAGTTTTGAGTTCAAATTTAATACATGTAATAAATACAAGGTGGTATTTATGAAGGGTTTTTGGTCTGACTTAGCACCTGGTGGTAAAAAGGTCTGTGGAAGTGCTGTGCTTTGGGTGCTCTGGTTATCACACTGACGCAATTTTTTTACTTGTTCCTGATAAAATAATGGAATATTTATTTAAACAGAAGCGCTGTGTGTCTGGACGGTGCATCGTATCTACATTTCCCACAGCTCCCGTTTGTGGTTCTGGTCTCGGCTCATCTGCTCCAGGTAGGCGGACAGCAGCAGGTTAGGAGGCAGAAACGCCTCCTGTTTGTTCACCACTTTGGTCTGACGGGACCCGTTGTAGTTGATGCCTGCAGGTCCAGAACAAAGATACAAGCAGATTGTCTTTAAAGGCCCGGTCACTTTACGTTTTAGACAAATTAAGCAAATTTTATTCAAGTTTTGGTGTAAGTTGCATAAGTTAGGTGTAAGTTTTTGATACGTTATCAGCCTAACGGCAAGACGATAAGTGAGGCACAAGTTACAAGTAAGTTATTCAGTCATAAGTGGACATTTGTGCGAAACAAGCAGTCAATTCTGAAGCAAACACGCATCTTTTTTTTTTTTTACCTCTGACTACCTTTACTTATACAGAACTTATATACAAAGTCAGTTTAACTTATTCATAATGATTATTATTAATAAAAAATACAGGTAAACAGAATCCATGCCAAAAAAGATTCTTTCATATTTTATCAATAAATCCACTGATCAAAGTACAGAAATGTTACAGGAAGGTAAACAGGTTTAGCACAAATACATTTGTTTAGAATCTTGTAATCCTGGGTCCAATTCAAAATCAAACTATTTCAACCTGACAATTTGACAAGAAAAAAGAAACATCGAGCTGTTGCAAATAAAAACACACAATTACTTTAATCCTGGTCAAAGTTTCACGTTTTACTGTTTAATTCTCAAAAGTAAAACAACGTAACCCAACAAGCTGCGCTTCATATTTACCCAGCTTGTTTCCGACATATGTCCACTTATGAGTAACTTTCATGTGTGAACATATATATAACTTATCTGTAACAGATATAAAACGTGTAAAAATCCAGAAGTTACACTAATATTGCACATAAGCTCCACAAAACAATTATAATTCATCCATGTTATGTATCAGTTTGTAGGTTTCATATTTGTTCAAGTCGTTAGCATCAAGGTATGATCACACCAAAAAAAGGCTTCTAATTTTTTTTCCTCTTTCTCACCATGCTGAAAATAAATTGCAGATATGTTGGCATAAGTAGTTTGAACCGTTAGTGTGACAGGGCGTTAACATTTCTGAAACGTGTGCTTGGTTGGTTTGATTTCCACTCACTTGCAGAGACGAGGTCCATATACTGGCAGATGGCGTGAAGCAGCAGTCTTTCAAAGCTGGTTCACAAAAAAAAAATAAATAAATAACAGAATCACGACTCCTCTGTGTCAGCTCATCAATTATAACCAATTCAAGTATTAATTTAGCTTTTGTTCTGCCCCGTTTTCCCTGCACAGATCAATACATTTTGTCTATTTAGGGCTAATTACCTGCCATTTCCTCACATCCTGCTTTTGTTTGCGTCCTGCTGCTGGGATGACTCAGCTTTTCTGTGAAGGTTTTATCTAATTGAATAGAAACTGCCTTTCCAGGTGGGTAAATAAAGTTACAGTCCATCAGTGCGGGTACTCAGCCTGCACTATTTGTCAAGTGCTCGGGACATAGAAATGTGTTGACGAAGTTTAAAGAGCTGCGGTGGTGGGAGTTGTGTTATTTGGAAAACTGATGAGAGGTGGAAGGCAAGTCAGGAGTTAGGTCTGAGCGAGATATTAATGGGTTATTTGGCGCAACGAAATTGCATCATTAAGGCTGATGGATGAACGCTGATAGTAGGAATCTGTTATCTTTGAGAAACACAAACATCGTTCCTGCTGTATTCTCAACAATTGAAGAAATGTCAGCGTTTTAGAGCAAAAATAAATGTGGAAAAATTATTTACTGTTATTTCCAGTGAAGACTGTAAAAAATACAGGGGTTCTATTGGGTTTAAACCAACATAAAACAATAAAAAGCACTTTTGAATAATTCAAAAATGTATCACATACTGCTCTGTATAAACACTGATTCATTCATTTGCTGTGCAGCACTTTGGTTGCCTTGGGGTATGTAAAGTGCTATATAAATAAAGTTTGATTGATTGATTGATTGATTGATGATATAAATAAAAGAGAAGTGGTGCAATGACCCCACCGTCACAGAAGACTTAACTTAGCAGTTTTTATTCAAAGAAACCGATTCCAGTGGAGACCTGTGAATATTCAGGCAACAGAAAAAGGATTTCTACCTGCTGCTGAGGATGGTTGTGTAAACGGAGTGAGGCTCAGCGCTGAAGAAGCTGAGAAGGTTTTCCTCAAGAACTTCCAGCTTTCCCTGAGAAAAGAGAAAATAAGAGGTCTCATCTTTTAGAGCAATCTTGGTTTGTGCTCAAGAAAAGTAGAGAGCTTCAGCAGATTTGTAAATGTTAAGATTTCTTCCTCTTCTCACACAATCTTTTAAGTGTTGGGTTTGCTGTTTAGATAACAGGAGTCTGCAGATGACGTACATCCTGCCACGACTCGACAATCTGAAACTGAATCTAACAGAACGTCTGAAGCTGTCAGATATAAGAATCCAGACGCACAAAACAGCTCATTTAGATATATGATTGTAAGGAACTTTGACTTGCACTAGAAATTGACAGAAACTCATTAAAAGTATGATTAAAAATGTCTTTGGATCATATCATTCACTTTGTCTTTAAGAGGCAGATTCACTAAATCTTTATGATCACATTTAAACCTCCTGAAGCAAACAACTAATAAACATTAACTTTCTAACCTCAGAGGGAGAAATGATGACGAGATGACACCTACCATGGGTATCTGTTTCCGTCTCAGAGTCACCCGAAGCCGACGATCGATTCTTAGGTAGCATTCCTGAGCAGCAAAGGCAGGATATACTGTGGAGAGATGAGCGCTTGTCAAACAAACCACTGTGTACACAATAAACTACCTAAACAACCTGAGAGGCTCACCATTCCTTTGGTCTTTGAGGTGCTGGTTGGTGTTTTTCCTCCGGGCTTCCTCCTGCTCCAGCAGAGACAACAGCCTCTCCTGCTCCTCGCCGGAGCAGTTCATGAAGTTGTTCCACGGCTAGAAGACAACAAAGTGCAGTTTGTCTTTCACAAAATGGTTCATAATATTGGAAAAAAAAAAAAAAAAGATGTAAAACTGCATCTGAGCTCCCAGATAAGTGAGTCAGAAGAGTACCTCCACATAGTTTTCGTTGGTGCAGGCTTCAGTGAAGATGGACGGGATGGCTGGGTTACTGCAAACCTCCAGATCATCTTTGGAGCACTCATCCTTCTCTAGAAGATTGTCAAGATAGCGCGCTGAAAACAAAAACAAAACACAAAGACAGAGGTGTCGTGAGTAAAGCAATGATTTGTTGATGTTTTAAGTTTAAGAGATAATAGAAGAGTTCAATTTTAACTTTAGAATCAACATTTCTAATTTCATCTATCACACAAGTGGCGTGGGGGCAGCAGTAGCAACAGGTCTTCAGCGAATTTGATAATCAGATCAGACGAAATGAGAACTTACAGTTTTCCTGTCGACGAAGACTCTTCTTGCCTTTGGCACGTGGGATGAGTTCAGAGTTACGGATGGCTTGATTGATGTAGAACTGCTTCTTCTTGGCAGGAGACACTCGCTTGGCAGGAGAACAAGGCAGCGAGGCGCACTTACGCTCCTCTATCAGGCTGGAAGAACAGAGGACAAGAACATCTGAGTCTGTTTTAATCACGCAGATATTTAGAAGGAAATACCAGCTGCGTTTTGCCTGTATTTATTTAACTTCAGCTGACCATCAATTGTGCTTCAATCAACTGGTTTGCAACGTTTCATTATCATTGACAAAAGCTTTCTTAAGTTATAAGCAAGAATGATTTTTAAACGTCTTAATTTCTTCAGTGTTTAGGTGGCTCAAAGTGGAGAAAACTGATCTTGCAGCAGATTCAGATGTAGGTCAATAGGTATGTGTTTCTGTCAGATGCTAACTTTACCCACAGCTGATCCCTTTTTAGTCTGAGCCATGCATCTTATTACTATCAAAAATATAATTATAACGGGGTTTTTTTCAGGTTCTACACAGATCTTAACAGAGAGTGTGACTTTAAATTAGCTTTGTGAAGATTTATAAAACATGAAAAAAACAACACATCTTTGACAGATGTCTGCTTTCTCTTCCGTGTTGTGAAATTGCTAAGTCATTAGTTTGTTTAGTTTACATTATGTACTCAGTGTATATAAACTATTAATTGAAATACAGAGTAAAGTAATTTTAATTTTTTAAAAAACAACAGAATAAAACAGCATATTAGACAGCAGCTATTAGGCTAAAAATATTAATAAAAGAGTTTAACTCTGTCCTGTGTAAAACATTAAGGTGTGCGTAAAACACACTACTGAAAACCTTCAAAATTTATTTAATAATCACTCAACATAGGAATATTTAGGCTGAAATAAATCCGAACAGTATTCGCTACAAATAAGCTTAGTTCTGGCTAATGCTAACTAGCTAGCTCCATAGCATTAGCTAGAGAAATTAGCACTCACATATACTCCTGTTCTTCATTGTTGTCAGTCAAAACGACCATTTTATTCAAGTTTTAAAAAACCGAAAGGCCTCGCAGACAGTATGACAAAGAGTACACAAAATAAGCGCTAAAACTAAGGTCAAAACATCGAACAGTACTCGTTAGCTTCTAGCTTGGGAGCTAAGGAAAAGCTTTGATCAGAGACAAAAAAAAACACAGAGTGCTCACTCCGTTTTAGTTTTCAACATTGACCTACTTTCGACGCACATAGATCATTTATTAGACAGATGCTTAGTTAGGCAAAATAACATAAATGAAAAGTGAGTCTACTGATTAAATCAGGTAAAGAAATCAGGGTTTTTATTTTCTTTCAGAAAAAAACACCATTCACAACATATACAACTTTTATTATATATATCAAACAATAGTGTACATTCAGTAGTTCACCCTTTGATAAAAGATCCAGCTTTAGTTTACTTAGCCTAAACTTTTAGTTTTGCATCAATTCAGCCCACCTGTCTGGAGATGACATTTTATGCAAATGATAGGAACTCAGATTTAATCTTTAGGTCCATTTACAGACAAAAATGGTGTGCCATCACTTCAGTTACTACAGCAATAATCTTTGAAACTATAACGGTGCATTTCAGTGCAGGAGCAGCTTGTTTTCAACATTCAGCAGATCTGTCACTTAGTTCCCAGAAACAAAAAAGTAGTTTATCACAAAAAAAAAAATCTTCAAAGGCCATACATTTTTAATAGTTTTCAATGGATCAATATTATGTCTTTGATTGTATTTGGAAGGTTTGATTTATTATAATAATACAGCTGAACATCTTGAGGTTTGTCAGGACAAGAAAAAGCCCCTGTTGTTTGGTTCAAAATAATGTGAACTACAGAGAAACTGATAAATAACCGCACAAATAAAAAACAAAGAATCGAGTGAACTCTCGATGTCTAAAACTGTGACGCCATACACACACCCCACGGTATTTTTTTTTCACAAGATAAAATAAATAAAAAACAAGGATGTTAAAAAAGATAAGAGAACGAGTGAGTTGTCCTGTAACAGCCTTTAAAATGCTCATAATATTTATATAAAAACAGGAGAAAGTAACAGTTTCTTTGTTAATAAAGTGCTGTCTGGAGAAAAAGAAAACTTTAAGAAACCAACTTATAAAGTCCTGAGAAATATAATTCGTTCTTTTTACACTGAGCACTGCATAGTATTCTTTCAGGATTAATAATCCACAGATTAGGAGCCATGACTCTGATCAATGATCCTGCATTATGGGTAGAAAGCTAAAGATGTGTGACGAGGTGAACAAGGCACAAGCAGCCGTCATGAGGAAGAATTTGTTTCTTTTTTTTTAAAATAAAATTCAAGTCTCTTTTTAATAGTTTTTTCATGCCATACTGCAGCAAATACAGCAGCTTTTAAATAAACATATTAAAAGAGAATAAATAACTTCTTTGTATCTTTGGTCCGTTTGAGGTGCACCGATCGGCTTCACAGCGAGCTGTCCTGAGAGGCGGTGCCGACTATAAAGAGCGCAGAGGGATCTTTGTTGGAGCTCTCCTTTTTGTGTTTGGAGCCTCGGCGTTTACTGGACTTCCTCTGAACTCCACTGGTGCTGCTGCTGGACTCCTGGGTCTTCTCCTCGGTCTGAGGGAATCTGCTCATAGGCAAGCTGCTGCTTGTGTCGCCGTCGGGCTCGAGCTTGCGGACTTTGGTCTTTTTCTGCTTAGCTGCTTTTTGATTGGCATCGGGTGATTTAGCGGGAAGCTGCGGTGATTTCTTCGGCTGAGGAGGCGTGGTCGGTGCTTGTGGCTGGACGGCGGGGGGGTTAATCTGGGGGATAAAGTTGAGTTGGGCTCCACCGTTGCTGATGACCACATCTGTGAGACAGTCGTCATCAGTCTGCTCCTTTGCAAAGCTGATAAATACCTGCAGAAATGAAGCAGCGGTGTGAAAAATTATTTATTTGTCAACACAAGTGTATCAGTCTGATTAGCTTGTTTTGAAAAACTGTATTGTAGACCGTGCACATTATTTTGTTTCCCACCTTTGCTCACATCACAACCTGCCTCGGATTGCTTTATAACCACCTGGGCTGCAGCCCTCACAGTTATTATTTACTAGTTAACTACAATTATTGTTTATCATTAGTGTGGTTTTTAGACCTGGACCTGGCCTTGAATGTTTTCTGTCAGCACCACCTAAAAAAATTAAAAAACAAACTCTAGCACCACTGAAACTGGTTGCAACAAAACTGAGATGGGTTTGAGGTGCTTTAAAGTCAGTATCTCACTATGTTGAATTAAACTGCAAACACAATTTGGAAGGGAGTATTAGACTGAGCCACAGATTCTCAGTGTAGGTGTTGAAAGACACAGTGGAGGTTGGCAACACAGAGACGTAAACAGTAGGCGTGCAACAATACATGCATCTGTATTGAGTCATTCAATACACACTATGTATCGAACTATGCAGATTTATTAAATTTATTTTATCAACTTGTCTTCTGAAGATGAGCTGTGTTGAAGGCTCAGTGGATCTGGGTTCGACTACTCCACCTAGGCTGCATCGTCGAGTGCAGATCCAATGAGAAACTTGCCGTTTCAGTAACATTTAATTTAAAAACTGTACTTTTGAGCCTAAACAAATGTTCATGATTAATTTCAATAAATTACAAGTTAAGAAGGGCTGTGGAAAATTCTCTTTTTTGTATTGAAAAAATATTGAACCACGACACTAAAGTATCGAACCGAACTGAATCATTAATTTTCTGTATCGTTGCACCCCTAGTAAACAGCTTAAATTGAGTTTTTCAAGCTGTGTGCACAAAAAAAACCCTACAATTTTTAAAAAATTGCATCTGCACAGCCTGCTGGTCACTTGGTTGCAAATACTCATAATGAAAGAAGACTGCAAATATTCACCTATTTTATTGCATCTTTCTCTCATTTTGAATTGACAACTAGTCACTAACAGTCACATTCAAGTGATATATTTGCTTAATGTAGTGAAATTTAGAGATATGTGACATGTTCAGGCTCCAGAACTCTGGTTAAGGTATCATTAAATTACCTTTTGTTAAAAAATGTACTGGTAAACTTGTGTGAGCTTTAAACCCTTTACAGTGGGAAAAAAAGTATTTAGTCAGCCCCTTGTTATGAGACAGGTAATGAGTGGAGGACAGAGGAGCCTCTTAAAGAAGAAGTTACAGATCTGTCAGAGCCAGAAATCTTGCTTGTTTGTTATTGACCAAGTTTTCCACCATAATTTGCAAATAACTTCTTTAAAAAAATTAGACAATGTGATTTTTCTAGATGTTTTCTCATGTTGTCTCTCATAGTTGAGGTCTAACTATGATGTCAGTTACAAGCCTCTCTCATCTCTTTAAGTGGGAGAACTTGCACAATTGGGGGCTGACTAAATATTTTTTCCCCACTGTACGTCTCTGGTGCATCATCTTCCTCACCTGGTCCAGTGTGGTCTGTGAGACGGAGAAGTCGATGATGCCGAGCTCGTCGTAGTTGTTGGCCAGCGCATCAAAGACGTGAGCCAGCGAGCAGTTGTGTGAAGCCAGCTGGTACTGCAGGATGCTCTGGTGCCGCTCCTTCAGCTCGATGCTGGGAAAAGACGTCTTCATGTAGTCGTCGACGGGACAGGAGTCCAGGACAGGTTTATTGTCCGTTAAACGGAGGATGATGGTGTAGCCGTCGCCAAACCTGAAAACACGACTCGCGTGTTCTTAAAATGTCACGTTCTTATTTAGTGAAAGGAGGGAAAGCGGATGGTGCGTGGTTACCTGTTCTTCAGGTGTTGCACAGATCCAAGACACTGAAACCTGCCGTTGACCATGATGGCCATCCTGGTGCAGAGGGCCTCACACTCCTCCATACTGACCACACACACACAGAAAAAACAAACATTAACATCCCTCTAAAGAATCATTTAACTTGAAATTTTTATGTTTTTGTGGTTGTAGGTGCTCCACAGATGGACCAGAGTCCCGCCTCTCTATGGTGAACCTTCAGCTTTCTTACCTGTGGGAGGTGAGTACAACCGCTCGGCCCTCTTTTGTGACACTGAGGATGCAGTTCCACAAAAATCTTTTGGCTTTTGGGTCCATCCCAGTGGTGGGCTCATCCTGATGATACAAAAAGAAAACTATAAAATTAAATAAAGACCAAGCATTCCTGCAGCTTTTTACGGCAGTTTTAAACTTGAATCAACTTGTACTGAAAAGGGGCGGAGTTTTACCAACTTCTGACAAACATTGTAAATAACTTTACAAATGATTTATGTAATATTATATTATAATTTAATTTATGGCATCATTTGCTTTTTTGTGTTTATTTTTTATTTCACTGTATATAGATTGTTTTTTTATAAATGAAATAAATAAATTGGCTTTATTTTTTAATTTTTCAATTTTCAATCATTGTAAATGAGAATCACCATTCTGATGTGAATCGATTCTTTTTGGTACACCCCTACTAATTTAGAACCTTATGTTTAATTTTTAAAAACGAAATCTTTGTAGGAGGTTTTTAGTCCTCACCAGGAATATAACAGGCGGAGACCCGATGAGGGAGATCGCTGTGGAGAGTTTCCTCTTGTTGCCTCCGCTGTAGCCTCCAGCCTTTTGATTTGCGTACTGAGCCAGCCCCAGCTTCTTCACGCCCCACTGCGCCACCTACAGGGCAGCACAGAAACTTCATCACTGACAGTTCGGTTATGGATCCACAAAGCTAAACAAAGACGACACTTCTGATGTTCCTGTTTGTCAGTTTCATTTTCAGGAATTGTTAATGTTTAGTGACCTTTTTGACGGCCTCCTCTGGCACCCCCCGCAGGCGGGCATACAGCTCCAGGTGCTCCAGGCCCGTCAGCAGGTCACTGATGGCATCAAACTGTGGACAGTAACCCATCAGCTGGTGGACTCGCTCCATCTCTTTCTGTACGCTGAGAAGCACACAAAGCTGATTTAGTGGACAAATCTTTGGGAGAATTTGTTAATTTGAGTATGTTTTGTACCTGTGATGATTAAGGAACGCCTCTCCGTGTGTCATGGGTGTATCACCAGTCAGCATGCGGAACGTAGAGGTCTTCCCTGCTCCGTTCACCCCGAGCAGACCAAAACACTAGAGGGTAGTAATAAAATGATCCATGTGATATTTAACAACGAGATAAACAGATTTACCAAAATGTGTCTGCATCAATCATTACCTCACTGCGGGGAATCCCTAGGCAGAGACGGTCGACTGCTGGCTTTCTGCCAAATCTATAAACCTTAAAAACAAAACATAATTTGATATAATAGACTGCAAATCCATAATCACGCAGCTAAAAGGTTAATTTTTAGTAATTTTTGTATGCCTCTGTGCAGTTTTCATTATGTTCAGTTGCACATAATGCTGAAAAAAGGAAGTTATCCCTGTGAAAGTATCAGTTATGGGTCATCTCGACAGTTTCAAACATGTATTTTTGGTTTATTAGACATACAATACCAGACAAATTTACTTAAAGGTAACTAGAAGCAGATGTTGTTTGCACCTTGCTCAGGTCGATCATGGTGAGGATGTCCGACTGAGCTTTCCCACTTTTCACCCTCTCTCGTTCTCTGCGAACATCCTCATCTTCTGGACCGAGAGGCGGCAGCTGAGGAACGCTCCACCATGGCCTGAACAAAAAAAAAAAAAAAAGATTGGACTAATGTGACATAAAATATATATATTCACTTTGCATTAATAATATCTGTTGTTTAAATTAGGAAATGAGAGGCAGTTTTACCTGAAGTAAATGAAAAATTTGTACTGCAGGAGTATGGTGAAGATGAAGAAGATGAGGCCTTCTACAGCCATCGCAAACAGATTCTTCCCCACAAAGTCCCACTGAAAAGGGTCAAGATTTGGTTTGGTTCCTGCAGCGGGACACAGAGATGTTATGAAAACATAGATTTATTTAAAAATTAAAATAAAATAATACATTTTAAAACAAAGCTCCACCCACTTATTTATCAAACTTTAATGCCAGTATGTTTAGCTAAAATAAAAAAAAATGATTCAGTGTCGATAATTTCAAAATCCTTTCACAGTCCTAAACAATAAATAAACAGAAATAAAATAAAGAAAAGGTTGATAACATTCATACCCAGTCTCTGGAAGGCATTTGCCATCGCCTGGTTTTTAGCCATGTCGATCAGTCCTCGTCCCAAGCAGAAGTGTGGGAAAATCAAAAACACTTTCTTCAGGATCCTGTTGATCTCATTCAAATTCTGTGAAAACAAAACATCCACAAATTTGAGTAAAAGTCGCTTCTGTTGGTCTTTTTTTTTCTCTACATTTCTATGAGGAGTCTGAAATAATCTTTTTATTTTGCTGCTGATTTGTGCAGCCTGTACCTCATCTACAAACATCTCCAGGACGAAGGTGGCGATGCTTCCATTAATCCCGATGAAGAGGTTGATGGAGGTTAGAAACACATACGCTGTGCTTGGGATGGAAAAAACAAAGGATGCTGGGTACATCAGAGGTGTTATGGACCACCTAAAAAACAACAAAACATTTGTGTTTTTAGAGATGAAAACCAAATTAGTAAGATGGAACACAAATTAAATGTTAAAAAGGAGACATATGCTTTTAAATCCTTCTTTTTCACATTAAATCAGTCAGTTGGGGTCTATATAAAGTGGAACTTCAATGTTTTGGTCTGAATTCCACCTTATTGTAACTCCACAAGCCCCTCTTCTACCCATTTTCTGAGGTGTATCTCAGATCAACTCGTTTTGAGGCTGTCTCTTTAAATCCAAACAGTGCTGCACTTCTGCTGAACAGGTTGAAACATATGACCCAAACAGAATATACAAATATTTACGCAGCACCAAGAGAAACTAAATTAAACTTTTCTGCAGTCATAGAGACTCCAAGTAAACACAACTAAATACATTTAAAAGTTAATTTTGCATATGTCCCCTTTAAATTTACTTTGTGTGTGAACAAAATCATATGTAGCTCAGATCATCAGATCAAAATTTCAGTATTAGATCATTTAAAATCAGTTATAATAATAAAAAAACATAAGTTGAAAGTAATGCGAGGCATCTTAAATATGTGACAATGTGGGCGGAGTTTGCTTTAACATACCCGTAAAGTAGAAGAAGGAGGATGAGCGCAGGCAGGTTGGTTTCAGAGACGTACGCCTCCTGCTGAAAACTGATGAAGATCAACACCACGATGAAGGCTGGGACGGTGTAGTTCAGCTGAGAAAATAATAAAAAGTATTTAAAGGTTTAGCATTCCTTAAAGGAATCCAGATCAACTGAGATCATCTGATGTTGACAAATTATCAAGTAAAAGCTGTTCTGGTTTATAATTATTTATTTTTTGGATCTTATAAGTCTGAGGCTGCTGTCAGAGAAGAATAAACACCGACCATGTCCCAGGTAAAGTTGGCCAGCCAGTAGAGGATTGGTTTGACGCCGCTGACGAACTGAAGGTGTTTGGCTTTACTGACTCGCTCCTCGATCAGAAACAGGACGAAGCTGGCCGGGACGAAGGACATGGCAAAGATCACACAGATGGACACCACAACATCCACTGATGTGGTCATCCTAAAAAAACAAGCAGGAAAAAAATACAAATTTGATGGATTTTTTGGCAACTTTTTCACCTTTATTTTCACTCACGCTAGTGCAAAATTTACCCGTTATTGCAAGTTTTTATTGTCTACCTCCTCTTATAATCTTCTAGTTAAACTTCCTAACTAAATTTAGCTCTTCATCCAATGAATAAGATCAATAGAAAATAGAAAGCAGTAAACTAACATGGCTATTTCAGTGAGTTGCTCCTTGCTGAGGTTGAGAGGGTGATTGTAGACGGTGATGCCGTGTTTCCTCCTCTCTGGTCCTGGCAGGCTCGCTCTCAGCAGGCCGTTATTCATCACGTTGATGAAAGACACCATGGCGTGCCAACCTTTGTTGTTGTACCACACCTGAGCACGAGAAAGAATAAAAATTACATTTATGCTACCAGAGTAGTATTCAAAGTCCTCCACGTCGAGAGGAGCCAGTTGAGGTGGCTCAGGCATCTGGTTAGGATGCCTCCTGGACGCCTCCCTGGTGAG
>JARVJO010000227.1:5095919-5143031 GCA_031762555.1 Cynodonichthys magdalenae | reverse complement strand
CAGGACACGCTGGAGGGACTATGTTTCTCAGCTGGCCTGGGAACGCCTTGGGATTCCCCCAGAGGAGCTGGTCCAAGTAGCTGGGGAGAGGGAAGTCTGGGTTTCTCTGCTTAGGCTGCTGCCCCCGCGACCCGACCCCGGATAAGCAGAAGAAAATGGATGGATGGATTTACGCTACCAATAGGTAGGAAAAGTCAACAAATACGTCTGCTTTTAGGCTGTGTGTCAGAAAAGGTGAAGATCAGACACAATACTCACCTTGACGCTGTTTTCACTGTGCATTTCTCCCAGAAACTCTGGCAGCTTTTTCAGCAGCTGATCCAATGAACTGTTCTGTGATGAACAAAACAACATTCAGGCAGGAGAGGTTAATAAGCATGAATTACACAGAAGGCATTAATGCAGCATTGTGAAAACAGTACCTGATCGACTTGATAATGAGTCCTGATCGCCATGACAGAGTCCTGGAGGTCTTGGGATCTCGATGCACTGTGTGTGGTGTTGCCTCCGAGGGAGAAGCCTCCGTATCTGAAACAAAGAATAAAATATTAACATTTGAAAAGAGTCATGTTTTGTGTCTGAAATTAAAATGCTACAGTTTACCTGAATTCATTCACCCACTGCTTGGTATTTAAACTGGAAGGACAAAAAAATAAAAATTAAAGTTATTAAAGTGATAGACACAATGATCAACAATGAGGTATATGAGGCAAATAAAAAAAAAAGAGTCAATTATTCTGGTTTGTTTGTTGGGTTGTATCATCATCAAATTTAAGAATTTGATAAAAATTGTCAGCTTGGCTCTAAGTGCATTTTACATTTCTAACTGAAATAGATGAATATGCCATTCTTTTTTTATCTTGTGCTTCTGAACTGTAGAACTTAAAGGACCAACATTACTGAGTGACTGCTGTACCTTTTCTTGATGATTTGTGAGTAGGTCTTCACCAGGTAATCAGAGATGTTATAACTTGTCAGATTTTGGAGGATGTCTCCTGTCCCTCTCTTATTCTGAAAATGGTTTAATTTACAAAATAAAAGCCCACACAGAAACACGATACCATGTTTTTCCACTGTAAAACATGTGAAAATGTTGAAATAATCTTGTCTTTGTCAGTGTTCAGTTAACAGAAAATCAGCAGAGGATATTTCCAGTTCTGTTTGATCTTCTCATAAATAGCTAAGCTGTTAATGATTTAAAACCAAACTGACCTGTGGAGGAGGAAGACCTCCGGCGCCCTCTGGACACTCAGGAAGCATCCGGCGGATGTTCTTCGTGCTGCACACACATTCTGGTAAGAGTTTGTTTCTGCTCCAGTTCCCTCTGCTGAACATCTTCCAGGTGGAGAAAGGTACATGTGGCCTCATGAACATGGCTCCCCGCTCACTTTCACACTGAGGACTTCTGCACACAGAATGTTTGACAGTTCAGAAAATATAAAGTTGTCAGTAAAGATTTAGGATATAAATGGAAAATCCCTGTAGCTACACTGAAATAGATGCTGTTATGTTTTCAGATCTATACATGAACCTTTACGGTGTTTATGTTTTCCACTACAAGTCACAAAGATGGTCATTTGTTTACAGAGATTATCTTATTAATAATAATAATAATAATAATAATAATAATAATAATAATAATAATAATAATAATAATAATAATAATAATAATAATAACTATAGAATTTGCATTTCCTGGGAAAATTCACTATGAATGCTTATTGCAGAAAGATATTTGCCGAAAACTGCAGAAGAAGCTGAAAATGTTTAAAGGCAAAACTGTTAATGCGAGTTCAATTTGAACAGCTGACATTTGATGACAGCAAAAATGTGTAAAAAAAATCTGAACAGAGTAGAAATGTAACTAAAAGAGCAGAAACTATGGATTAAACAGACAGATGGTAAAAGGACAATAAAATAGTTTACATTAGCAGAAAAACAAGAAAAGATGAAACAAGCTGAAAATAGCTAAAGTACCTGAAAAGCTAAAAATTGTGCAAAGAGGTAGAAAGAGCAAATGTTTGCTGAATTAGAGACAGTAAGAAGTCGAAATTATCGCAAAAAGGTGAAGTTTGTAGAAAAAAGCTAAAATTCGCTAGAATTAGATAAAAAGTAGCTTAAGAGGTAGAACATAACTGAAATAGGATAAAAAATATCTTAATGGGCAGAAAACAGCTTAAATTAGTATAAAAAAGCAGAAACAATGAAAAGCTAAAATTGCAGAATTAAGCTAAAATAAGCAACAAAGAAGCCAAAGGAGGCGGAAATTAGCCCAAAAAAGCAGAACCATAGTAAAGTGTGTCATCTGCATAGCAATGAAACTAAATGTTATGTTTATGGAAAATGTAGCCAAGTGGGAGGAAGTAGATGATAAATAGGAGGGGTCCAAGGATAGAGCCTTGGGGAACACGTGTCTTACGTGTCGTTGTCTTCCATCTCTTTTTGCATGCACTTGGTCCCAAAACCGGGTTGGTCCAGCAAAGCTTCCAGCAGGTTCTCTATGACCGGGTTCCCAGGGGCATCGTTACTGTAATTATTAAACAAGTAGTGGGTAAATATTTAAGGCAATAAACCGAGATCAACCATTAGTTTGCTAAGTTCTGACTGGCTAATGAAGCATGTTTTATCAATGAAATATTTTCTCTGCAATTTAAAGAAAAAGGGGAAAAGTTGCATAAAGACTTACCTGAAGAAGGTGAACTGTTCTCCATACATCCAGGGCTGCAGCTCAAGTGAGGGGTACTTTCCAAATGGAGGAACAATGAGGCTGAAGAGCAGAGCAATCAGCACAAATATAGCAGGCAGAACAATCTAAAACAAAAAACAGAGAAAAACTCAAAACCTTTTATTCAAATATTTCAGCATACTTTGATGAAAACATAAATTCTCTGTTTCAAATTTTTTCATAGTCCATTTGTCCAACCTGAGCAAAGATGCCGCGGTGGCTCCTTCGAGCGTAAAGCCAGCGCTTGATGAAAAGAGCTTTGAACTGTTGCCACAGCAGCCACCAGCCTGTCACAGACACACCACCCTGAGCGTCTCCACTCAGCAGGTCTGTCTCCTGATGCTCTGCAAACAGACACCAACAATGAGAACCACAAACCCGTCTGACTGAGAAAATGTGGACGATGAACACACTGGATGGGATTAACACTAATAGGACTAAAAGTATATAAGGTAGTTATTTTCTAATAAAAAGTGTCTCAATTTGTTTAGCTACAACTCAAAAGTCTTTTTGGTCTTTTTAATAGAGAGAAAATACTTGTGAACAAATAAAAATCCAATTAGTTGATCTATTCTAATTTCTTTTATTTTGTAGACTAAAGGTACCTTTTTTACAGTGTCTTTTCCTTCCTGGCAGCGTTATAAAAGCAAACAGTTAGATTGAGACGACAGAGGACCACAGCCTGTAAATGATGACGGTCTGAGTTCATACCTGTCTCTGGATCTTCATCCAATCCTCCCTCAGGTTTTTTTACTGATGTCTGAGGGCCGCGGGGGGGTTCTGTCAGCTGCTCTGGATCAGCGTCAACACCGGTTTCCTCCGCCACTCGCAGAAAGATCTGAAAATTATTAGGATTATTGATGTTGAAAAAGCTGCGAGAAAAAAAATCTAATTAAAGTAAAATTAAAATAAAAACATTAAGAACTTCCTCGTACAAATAAAGCAACAAAACTGGTCTTTTTAGACACCAGGTGGCAGTAAAAGAGAACTTGGTAATAATTTCACACCGAGGTCAAAGGAGCACAGAGTTTCTGATTCACGCAGAGTAAACCCATTAAGCTCATTATGAGCACGGCTGCTCCACAAATATCCAGCTTTCCTGATCAGACTTGAATGGTTCCTACATGCACACACAGAACAGCCTAACACAAAGTCTTTACAGACATAAAATCCCCCCCTGGGTCATGATGGGATGTTTGGACATGGCTGCAGCCCGAGTAGAATTAGGTTTAAATACATATTCAACCTAAATCCTGTTCCTTTACGTTAGTTATTCTGTATGAAACAGAGATTTTAAGCAAGTTTAGACACATCAAAATTATAGACTTACCAGCACTAAAATTTCAGCATCATAAAAACATAAAAACAAGCACAATACCACCTTAAAATGTGCAATATTTAAAATGTATTTATCCAACTGTAAGGTAAACAAACTGGACATTCAGTTTAATAATGAGGTCTTTGTATCTGCCTTTCTAATCTAATTTTATCTTCAAAATATGTTGGAGATCCATTAATTGGTTACCTGATTGTAGCAATTCTGTTAATTTGTGATTGTTAATTCTATACATGTGTACATATGTGTACTATACATAATTCAATATAAATTTGTACATCTATCTGAATGTGTAGGTGTACATAAAACAGTGGTAATGCATAATTTCACAAGAAAAAAAGCATCTAGAAAAGTAATATACTGATGATATGTGTGTGTATGTACAGTATGTAGATGTATATTTACGTGTATGTATTTTTTTGTAAGTGTTATATAATTTAGTAGGTGATCTGATTGTTGTTTCAGTCTTAACAAATTTAGGATTTAGGAAAAGGAAACAAAATAATTTATTGTTTTTAGTAAGCTTTGAAAATAGGGTGGGATTAAATAAGTTTTGACTTCTTCCCATTCCTTTTCAAATATGGTAATTTTGTTATCTTATTTTTATTTAGTTTTTCATACATGTTTAAACTAAACTAAACTAATTCAATACAAGTACAGCAAACAATATACAAGCTACTTGAAGCCATTTTTTCCACGTTTGTATACCTAAGATCACCGCGTTTGATGTCGTGGTGCTTTTTTATCAATGGCATTCACATTCTCACTTTAACTCTACAATTAAAATAGTTTTCTAGGAAAATATTTTGTTAAAGTTCATTTTTCGCAGTTTGAAAATGAGTTTATAGCAGTATCGGCTTAGTGAAAATATCATTGTCTCATATTAACCAGTATCTGTTCAAGTTAGCCTTCACACTTTAATTTCTTACTTTTTGTATTGCTAATTTTGTGTTTTTAATGTTGTAAAGTTTGGTGTCTTGAAAGAGGCTAACAAATAAAATAGATTATTATTATTATTATTATTATTTATTCATACATCGGTAACTCACTTCCTCCAGTGTGCTGTCTGACAGCCCGTAGCTGCTGATGCCGAGCTCAGGAAGCTTCTGGTCCAGTTTGGACAGGAAGATAGCCAGGCAGCCATTTTTGGCGGCCGATTGCGGCACATTGATCACCGCTTCTCTTCTAGACTCCTCCACTAACCTCGCATCTGGGATGTGCTGATGTGCCAGGGAGATCAAAGCTGCCACAAAGACAACGAGTCTGACGTTATTATGGTTCTGTCACAAAGCATAAACACTGCTTTAAGAGGTCAAACACTTGTTTAACGCTTACAGGAGGTGCTGTCTTCACTTCCTAGTCCCGTGTCCTCACTCAGAGCTGAATCACTGTCCTGAAACGCGCAGCAGAGTTCAGGAAATTGCAATAAATATTTTTTTTTTATACTGAAAAGGATGTAACAGTCCAATCAAACCTGAACCAAAGGAGGCAGCTTGTTGGTGCTGATGCTGGTACCGGTGCAAATGCTGGAGTTACTGGGAGTGCTGACGCTCAGATCCTCCCTCTTTACCACGGTCAGGTAGTAACCAGATCCCAGCTGGGATTTTAGGAAGAGCGGGGATCCGCAGCAGCGCAGCTTCCCTTTGGAAATGATGGCGATCCGGTCGCCCAACAGCTCCGCCTCGTCCATGTAGTGAGTAGACAGAATGATGGTTCGGTCTGGTCCAGAAGAAAAAGAAAAAAAAATTGCACAAAAACGAATTTTAAATTAAGTTAAGATAAACAACAAACTATTTGTTGGTTTGACAAGTATTTGACCAGCTGATCTCAGCGTGTTCAAGTAGGGGTTTAGCTTCCTCTTCTCTCCATATACTCAATGGTGTTCCTCAGGGGTCAGTACTGGGGCCGCTTTTGTTTATTATATATATATGCCTCAGGCAAAATTTTATTTTTATGCAGATGATACGGTTTTATATTGTTCTTGTCTCTCACCTAATAATGCTTTTAATCAACTATAGTCAGCTTTTAATGCTTTACAGAAAAATCTTTATCACTGTAAGCTTGTGTTAAAGCAGATAAATTGAAGGTGATGCTGTCTTCTAATGTTGATTTGAACATAAGGATCTTCCAGTCATTATTGAACATTGAAAATGAGTAACAGAATAAATATTTAGGATTTTTAATTGATGATTTTTTGTCTTTTTCTTCTAACATTCAACAGCTAGTGAAGAAGCTGAGATTAATATTGGGATTTTATTTCAGGATTAGATTGTGTCTATCTTTTGATGCTAGAAAGCGACTGGTTGATGCAACTTTTATGTCTGTACTGGACAACGGTGACATTTTCTATATGTATGCTTCTTTTAAATGTCTTTATTCACTGGATACTGTTTATCATGGAGCTCCAAGATTTATAACAGGTTTAAAAGGTTTTACACATCATTGCACATTATACAACAGGGTTGCATGGACGGCCTTGGCCAATCGTAGATGCCGTCATTGGCATCTTTTTATTTATAAGGCCATACCAGGACTTCTTCCATCATATTTGTTGGTCAATATAAATAGAAAGTCTACCGGAGAATATTCTCTTCATTGTGAGAATTTATTTTCACTTTCAGTGCCTAAAGTCCGAACTGAACTTGGTAAGAAATCTTTTAGTTTTCTGCTCCATCTTTTTGGAACCAGTTGCAGAGATACGTGACCCTAAAGGTGCTGTTGTCTCTAAATGTTTTTAAGACTGTTCTTACTGATTTTGGGAAGGAATCATCTGTCTGTAAAGATTTTAACTGAGGAATCTTAATTAAGACGGTGCTAACTTTTTCTATTTTTGCTGTGAATGTTCTGTAACCTCTGTGTACCACTGACAGTCTTGGCCAGGATTCCCTTGCAAAAGAGATTTTTAATCTCAGTGGGATTTTCCTTGTGAAATAAAGGTTTAATAATAAAAAAAATTAATAAAATAGCAGTTTTAGTTTACAGAAACTCATCTCATCCTACACAACGTGGCACTCGACGTCACCTTTACGGTACTTAAGCAACAGATCCCAGATCCCTCTGCGGGAGTACGGGTCGACGCCGGCAGTGGGCTCATCCAGAACGACTACTTTCGAGCCCCCGACAAACGCTATCGCCACCGACAGCTTTCTCTGCATGCCACCTGACAGACAAACAGAAAAACACAACATGTCGAGTTAAAAAGCAAACATTTTCCAAGACACTGAAGGTAAACTCGTGCCTTTACCAGAGAGGTTTTTGGTCAGATCGTGCCGTTTGTGCAACAAGCCCACATCCTCAAGCAAAGTGCCGAGTTCAGCCTTCACCTTTTCTTCAGATAAGCCCTTCAGACAGCCGTAAAACCACACATGCTCCTCCACCGTGAGCCTGATTGAGAAAGACAGACAGAAAAATTAAAGATCAGGTAAAATAAAAAATAATCCTTAAAAGATGTTTGATTTCAAGGTAAATCTCACTATTTTTTGTTATTTATCAGCCGAATTTTTTCCTATAACCTACATTTTATTACCTACAATAAAGTTAAAACTTATCTTTGCAAACCTGGACTTGGGCATTAAAGTTGGTAGAATGAAATATAACCGGACTACCTTTCTTATATCTTTATACGGAGCCCGCGAGGGGATGTAGAGGGATTTTTTTCTTTTGTGTTCCCTCACAAAACTAATTTTTTACTTTTGTGCCTGCTGCTTTATTAACAAATTCACATGCTCGCCATTATACAGGACTTAGCCTACTTCTTTAATTCAGCTTTGGAATTACCACCCATGAATGGAATAATACATAAAATGCAGATATTTTAACTCTAAGCAGCCACACAACAACCCCGTCAATTTCCCCAACTTGTAGTGACACATCCTCTTTAGGTAAACACATATTATTAAAAATAGTCTCATTCAATACATTTAATACAAAAAATTTAATTTTTGTGAGGGAACAAAAAAAAAAAAGAAAAAAAAAATCCCCCCAATGTCTCCACGCGAGCTCCGTATCTCTAAAATGTTTCACTGCTCAACTGGACCAAACCGAAAGATCTGAATACTTTTTAAAATGACTGAAGTCAACTTTTCATCAATAAAACTGCTAAAACATTTTAATAAATCCCTTACTCCTCATTGTGGCCTCATAAGGTCAAAATAAGAAAAAAAATGCCAATTCTATTAACTTTACACTAAATATTTAAACAAAAAAAAAGTTGCACAATCATGATTTTTTTAAGCTTACGTGTCAAACAGGACATTGTGTTGCGGACAAACCCCCAACGTCCTTCTGATGATGTCCATATCGTAGCGGATGTCCATGCCCTTGATGTACACGGTCCCAGAGGTTGGAGGGAAGAGTCCAGTTAGCACGGATCTGACAAACATCAAAACATGAAACATATATATCACGAGTTTATACAACCAGGTTGGGATAAAACAGGACAGGCGACTCCTCTTACATGGTGGTGGTTTTGCCGGCGCCGTTGTGGCCGAGGAAAGAGGTGATCTGCCCCTCGTAGAACTTCAGGTTCAGGTGGTTGACCGCGAGTTTCCCACCTTTCTTGTAGAGTTTCACCAAGTTTCTTATGTTTACACCGAGGTTCAGATTAGTGGGGTCTGGTTCAATGTTGTCTAATGACAGACATAAAGAGGCAGTACAGACACTGAGCATAAAAATTGATACACGTGAGGATAATTATTGATCTAAATTAAAATTTTCCTTTTCAAGAGCTCATGACTGGAGTGTTCTTGATCTTCAAGCCGAATAATTAGGTTAAATACAGAGTATAAGCAGAACTAACAAAGTCGTGTACCTTCGTTTTGGTCTGTGGGAGCTGGTGGGATTGGCATGCCTGCCTCTAGAGGAACTCCACCCCAGTAGTTGATTTGGAAGACAAAGTACCAGGGCCTGGGGATCCCGTACTCACCTGGTGTAAAGAGACATGGACCCCAAACAACAGAAAGAAAATGTTGGGATTTTTCCAACATGAAATAAAGTTCAGCTATCCTGGTTGGATTTTCCTGACATCAACTCAGCTACATTCATTAAGCATCAAAAGGATGTCACTGTTGAAAGATATCAATCAAGAGAAAAGTGCAGAAGATTCCTCAGGATTAGATATTCAAAGGAAGACAGTCATCATGAAGTGAAGAAAATATGGAATAACAATAACTTTGAGAAGTGAACATTCCTCCAATATTGAAGAAAAGACAAGCTGGAAACTGGTCAAAGAATCTCTCAAGAGCTCTAAAGCTATATAGTAATCTTGCAGTTAGAGAACTAATTGTGAAAATAATAAATAAATCAAGTCATACCAGGAAAAACAGCTTCGATGTACCATGCTGCAACAGCGTAGATGAGGGCGTCCACATAAAGCATGACGATAGAGACGGTGAAGCTGTAGGTGTCTCCTTCCACAGGGCTGAGCCGCAGGTTGAACCACTGCATACCGATGCCTTGCTCCTCATACTTGGCAAAGTACTCGCAGCCAAAACCGAAGGCCACAGGAGACAGGAAGCTCTGACACAAACAGAAAACAAAATGTTTCACACGATTAGTCCATCATCTAGAACATTAACTGAGGTCATTTAATGATAGGAATAAATTGCTTACAGCTAAGATTCTGTGTGTTGAATTGAGGTAGTCTCTCCAGGCGGTGCACAGCACATAAGGCAGATAGAGGCTGAAGTAAATGATTCCGCCACAGGCAGCAGCCAGGTTGGCCTTGGAGAAGAACGTACTGATGAGGAAACACTGCATGATGGTGGCGGTGGCAAACGCCATGAGGAAGAAGAAGACCACAACTGGGTCGCTGTATGGTAATATATCCCCCCACTAGGAAAAACAGAAAAATGAACTATTAGCAGCAGAGTTCGTTGTAGTTCTGAGTAGATTTAATGCATGGAACAGAAAACAAAGTCATCTCACCCGGAGAAGCCCGATAAGAAGAGCGGCAGAAACCAAGAAGGGAACTACGCTGCTGATGAACCAGCTGAGCCACAGAGTTCCTGTACTGAGACCCATAATCCTCATGGTTTCCTTCAGCCTCGCCTCCTTCTCGTACACCACACCTTTGATGATCATGGCCACTGAGTAAATCCAGGCCAGAGTCATGAAGAGAGGCAGGGATCGGTTCAGCACACGAAGAAAACTGTCGAAGAGGAAACCAAAAGCTTTATGAGCCGATGATACAAGTTGACTATTTAATAAAATATTAATTACTATTAGTTTTGTTTCCATAAAAGCAGCTTAAGATTAGATTTAAAGAGTAAGTAAGTAACTTTATTTGTATAGCAATTTTCCAGAGGTTTAAAGTAACTAAGTACATTTACTTTGTTACAGTACTTCAGTAATTGTTTAGAGGATTTGTAATTTTACGGAGTATTTTTTTAAAATTGTTACTGTATTTTATTTTATTTGTTCATTTTATTTCATTACATTTAAAACCTAAACATGATACTTCTACTTCTTTACTTCAAAATTTAACACCTAGTTACTCATCACAAAATTAAATACGTCCAAACTCATCTCTAAAAGAGTTGTTTATGCACTCAAAAAAATGAGGTGTTGAATTTATTTAACCAAGTCATGTCAACTGGTTCCACTAAACCTAGTACAGTAAATATAAAGTAAAATACATATTTTTTCTTTAAAAGAAAATATGTATATTGCTCAATTTACTCAACTTGATTTAGTGGAACCATTTTGTTTAAGTACAATCAACAGTTTATTTCTTAGAGTGTGTAAAAGTACTTTTACTTTCCCAATTTTTGTGAGCAGTTTTATGACTTTTACTTAAGTATATTTCTCATTCCTGAAATTTGTTTTTACCAAAGTAATTTTCTGTTAAGGTATTTTTCCTTTTACTTTGTTATTTTTTTATAGACCTCTGCAATTTTCAAGTAGCCACAAAGTGCTTCACAATAAAACAAAACACAACAGAGCATAAAAATACATTTACAAACAATAAAGCATTAAAACAAAACAATAAAACTCATTCAGCCACGTTAAAAACCTGCTTAAAAAGGTGAGTTTTTAGCTGCTTTTTAAAAATCTTCACTGAATCCACAGCTCTTAGAGATTGAGGTAATGTGTTCCAAAATTTAGAAGCTACAACCTGAAATGCTCTGTCCCCACGAGGCTTTAGTCGGGACCCAGGAACAAGTAGCTGGTTGGAGTAACTGGACCTAAGCATAGGTTGGTACATAAGGGTGAAGTAGATCTGCTATATTAGTGAGGGCCTGGCCATGCAACGCTTTATAAGTGATTGTGAGAATTTTAAACTGGATATTAAACTCCACAGGAAACCAATGGTGTGACTGTATTAGGGAGTGTCTGTTTGACCTGGTCTATCTGCAGCATGAATAAGACCCTGAGTGAAGAAGAGTGCATTACAATAGTTAGTCTGAGAGAAAATGAATGCATGAATGAGCATCTTTAGCTCTGGTTAGATGAAAAAAAAACAAAAACAGGATCTTATCAGCTGTTTAACATGTGCATCACACAACACAGATTGATCAAAAAGAACACCTAAATTTTGCACATTTGAGTGGACGACAGAAAAGAGTTGGCCTAATCAGAGTCAGGAGCAACAATCATTACCTCTGTCTTATCAGCATTAAACTGTAGGAAGTTTTCACCAATGTGTTCAGAAAGCCGACAATAAAAACTACAGTCCCACTCACACATCGTCCACGTAACAGGGGTAAGGCATCTGCTGGATATAAATGCCGGTGGTCTGCTTAACCCCAGTGAGAACGTAGTTCACAGCTTTCTCCACCAGGTCCTGAATGTAAACAAACCCACCCCAAACGTAGCGCATGTCATTGAACGGGTCGGCAGATGGACCAGGATCCCAAAACCTGAAAAAGAAATCAACAAAATTAGAGAAACTACTTTTTATTGAAAACTGTGAACGCTGAGTTGTAAATGAGTTTGATGAAAGTTTTCTGAAGAAGCTAAAACTGAGCTAAAAGACGAATCCACAGTACTTGTCCTTGATCTTGTTGGTCCGGGTCACATCATCGATGTCCATTCGGATCTTGTAGGCAACATGAGGCGGAAGCTCAGTCGAAGATGTGTTGGGCAGCTGGAAAACCACACCAGCCCAGAACTGTCTGTCCTCCAGCAGCTCCAGAGCTCTGTTGATCAGCTGACCCTCCGTCTCCAGACCCTCCAGTTTGTCCAGATTGAAGCACTGAGGACGAGATTGTAAACAACAACAACAAAAAGGAGGAGAAATTAATTTGCAAACCTACAATAATAACGGTCAAAAAATAACATTCAGTTCAGAAATAATTTGTCAACATTCTGCGTGTTTAAGAAAAAAACTTTTAAAATAAAAACTGATTAAAGTATATGTTGATGCTTTGCCAACTGGATTCATGTCCTTTTCTCTAATACAACAAAAGATGAGGAACCTTGGTGACGTGTGCCAGAATGGTGATCGTGCTTTCAACGTCATCGTAGACGTCCATCCACGTCGCCGAGACTCCGGACGCTCTTGGATTATCTGGTGAGGGTGTCGACAGGAAACGAGCGATCCGTGAGGCCGTCCAGGTTGTGTTTTCCAAACGCATATTAATCAGAACTGCGATCTCTGGACGCCTCAACATATCCTGTCACACACACATTTTAAAAAGATTTAATTAAAAAAAACTGTTTTTCTAGCCTCAAATGCGCCGTAACACACTCGTCTTGTGCAGAGAAAGAAGAGCAGATGAATCCCACCTGCAGCAGTTTGATCTCCACGCTGGTCTCCATGTAGTTCTTGATTTGTGGTCCCACCTCCAACCAAGCCTCATGTAGATCCTGAAGAATCTGCAGGTCTTCAAACGTCCTGTTCAACTTCAACACACATTTATTTTAAATTTAACAGATATGCCTCTTTAAGTTAAACCTAATGAATGAAGATCATCATTTTAGCCAAACTATCCAGCTTGTGTTTCATCACGGGATCGGTTTCTCCTTTGTGTCTTTTGTGAATAAAAATGAAATAATATCCTAATTATATGTTTACTCCAAATACAAATTTTTGTAAAAAAAAAAAAAACGAGAGAAACTGTTGCTTATTGTACCTCCTTCATGACTTGCCGTACTACAGGAGTATCTGGAGTGTAGAGCAGTTTTCCTTTGAAAAGCGGTTTGATTCCTCGCCACACAATGCGGGACAGAGGGTTGGACTCCAGACTGTGGATCAAATTTCTACAAAACGGAGCTGTGGAAGCGACAAAAACCAAGAACACAAAGTTTGTTCAACATCAAACTGCCAGACAAGGAATTATCAGCACATTCACTCAAACTTACAAAAATTAGAAAAAAAAACAAAACAAACAGCAAAACTGCGTACTTGTGTTGTTGTCACTGTCCACCTTCACATCCTCGGTGCCGTTTCTGTCGAGGAAAGATTTGATGCTGTTGTCTTCGTACCAGTTGAACGACGGGATGCGCTCGCCGCCGGTCTCGGGGTGACCGCACATGATCCTGGAAAAGGCTCGAAAACTCTCTCGGGGGTCCGCCGTGTGATTTTCAGGAGACAGAACACTGAGAGCCACACTCATCTCTGCGAAACTGGAGAGGGAGGAGAACTGACGGAAGGCAGAGGAGAAAGAGTGAGACGATTCAGAGGAAGAGCAAACAGACATACGAAGGCTGTTAAATTAGGATTATTTTATTATTTAAAAAAAAGAAAGAAAAAAAAGTTCTCACATCATTTATGATTACAGCGAGCTGCTGGGAAACAGAGGAAACAGCCTGAGTGATGGTCCTGAGCTCCTCGGTGTTGATCATCAGACGGTTTCTCTGCCAAGGACAAGAGTTTGATTTAAAATTTCATGAGATAAAGTGCAGGTGAGTTGATCTTATGTCTCAAAACATGAGGTTTCCTGTGAACGGCTTTTTAAATATTAGCAGGGAAAAGATGATTTCATTTTCACAGAAGCTTTTTTTTAATGTATCTTTGTCTCAATTCAGGTGCAAGTCCATCCATCCATCCATCCATCCATCCATACATCCATACATACATTCATCCATCCATCCATCCATTCATGCATACATCCATCTGTCCCTCCATCCATCCATCCATCTCTCCTTCCATTCATCCATCCATTAATGCATACATCTATCCATCCGTCCATCAATTCATTCGTCTGCCCTTCCATCCATCCATTCATCTGTCCTTCCATTCATTCATCCATATGTCCTTCCATCGATCCATTCATTCATTCATCCCTGCATCCATCTGTCCTTCCATCCATCCATTCATCCATCCATTCATCCATCCATCCGTCCTTCCATTCATCCATCTGTCTGTCCATCCATTCATTCATCCATATGTCCTTCCATCCATCCGGCTATCCATCCCTCCGTCCTTCCATCCATCCATCCATCTGCCCTTCGATCCATCAATCCATCCATCTGTCCGTCCTTCCATCCATGCATCTGTCCTTCCATCCATCCATCCATCCATCCATCCATCTCTCCTTCCATTCATCCATCCATTTGTCCATCCATTCATTCATCCATCCATTCATGCATACATCTATCTATCCGTCCATCCATTCATTTGTCTGCCCTTCCATCCATCCATTCATCTGTCCTTCCATCCATCCATCCGTCCATCCATCCATCCGTCCTTCCATTCATCCATTTGTCCATCCATCCATCCGTCCGTCCTTCCATCCATCCATCTGTCTGTCCATCCATTCATTCATCCATATGTCCTTCCATCCATCTATCCATCCATCCATCCGTCCGTCCTTCCATCCATCCATCCGTCCGTCCTTCCATCCATCCATGGTAAATGGTAAATGGTAAATGGCCTGAACTTATATAGCGCTTTATATGTCCTTCCGGACCCCCAAAGCGCTTTACACTATCCATCCATCTGTCTGTCCATCCATTCATTCATCCATATGTCCTTCCATCCATCCATCTATCCATCCATCCATCCATCCATCCGTCCGTCCTTCCATCCATCCATCTGTCCATCCATCCATCATCCACCTCACGCACAATAATCAATTCGACCAGTCACATCTTTAACAAACTCCTCCCACAAAAGTCAAACAGACCAATCATGCATTTTCCAAACTTTGTCCACACACCAAGAAACTCCCTTATTAGTGACTGCAGCGACTGCCTTGTCCAACATGTAGGCATAGAAATAGAACCTGTGACCCTCTGGTCCCAGGACAAGTGTCCTACCAGTGCCACTCTCCAGCTGTTACCAAGGCATTCCCAGGTAAAACAGGTACATCATCAATCCAGCAAATTCTGGTTCTTGCTTGGAAAGTACTTGGAAAACCAGCAGAGGGCACACAGGAAGCACCCGAATCAGTCACTGGATCTCATTCTTTTGTGAATGATCAATCCAAAAAAAGTTAAAAAACAAAAACTGGACTTTTATTCTGAAGCTGAAGACATTTCAATTCCCATCCAGGAAGCTTTCTCAATTTAAAATGCCTGGAGTAGTTTGGAGTTCCAAGCTTTATAGACCTGCCAGAGAGTCCTCATTTGTTCATGATCCACCTCTGACCACAGCTGAGAGTTGGAACTTCATTTCTCAGTTTAGCTCCTTTTTTAGACCGGAGCAACACCCTTGTTAAAATGGACGACTCCCTGATTCATTAATTCATCTCTCAATATTCTCCCATCACAAAACTCGCAGATATGATCTTTTCAGCTTGAGGAAAAAAATCTTCCCCAAACATCGAGGGACAATTTTATGATTGAGAACTATGGCCTTGCACAAAAACAGTGTTAATATTACTAGTTCCTTTGTATTTTACGTAACAAAACTTACCAAAAAAATCTTGGTCAAGTCAAGCTGAGAGAAGAATTGACGCTCAGCCTCCTGCAGGACATCAGCCGGTAGGTCACACAGCTCAGTCTGAACAACGGTCATGTTGGCTGCTCCGCTGTCCACCTTCAGAAACTCTTCAAACATACTCGAGTTGCACACCAAGACTTTCAGCGGCATCCGGACTCCTGCTGTTACAGCCTGGAAGGGAAAACGCTGATGATAAGGGAGAGCTGGACCATTAATTTACATTCACCAAAACTAATTTGCATGAAACGTGTGCATGGACCAAAAGCTAAAAGCAATGCTCACAGAGAAAAAAATGCATTTTTACACACAAACAGCAAAAGATATGGACAATTTAGTTCCTACTTAACATAAAATCTAAAGTGAATTCTGCAAACTGTTTCAGTTAATTCTTGTCATCTCTTTTAGAACACCTCTGTAAGATTTTAAGACTTTTTTGCATTTGTGAAATCAGCTTTAGATATGAATCAAAGTTTGTTTGCATAATGTAACAGCTCAGAAATACAGCCTTAAACTTAAATAACGGACAAACTATCAGCAACTACACAACACTTAGATGCTAGTAGAAAACTTGATGGTGACAACCAAACAGGTTTTGGGTTTTCTTTCTATCTAGTGGTCAAACGTTTAGCATGATTAGTAACTGTGATTACCACTGAATGGTTCTGATAAATAAGATGTTAAACCTGAATATTCAGACGGGAGTTCATCAGCAGGTCCACGGTGGAAGGCGACAGGCTGCCGTTGGTCAGGAGAAAGTTGGAGAAAGTCTCGTTGGGTATCAGGCACTCTTTAACTTGGAGAGCTACAGAGGAAACAGTGAGAAGAAAAATGTCCGGTCAAACAAATAAAACACAATATTCCACATAAAAAACAACATATTAAAATAAAAGGAGAAGAAGCTGTAAGTTAGTTTGTGCATGGAAGGATACTGACAAGTTTAAGCTTTTAGGCCTAAATGACACAAACATTCTTTGTTGCATAGATAACAATCTATGCAAAAATACATTTTCATCTTGGCTAAATAATCTGAAACTGTGAGAAATAAATTGATTTAAACTACATGAAGCTTTGAGAGCAGAATTTTGTATTGTTGGGCATAAAAGAGCAGGGAAGTTTCAACAGCAACATCATTTATAATTAATGAGGTGTGCCTGAATGCTTGACTGGTACTGTAGGACTTTCATCTGTCTGACACAAAGGCTTTCCTGAAGTGCTTCTTCATGGGTATTAATATACAAACACTGAATTTTGAGCTTGATATTCATATCAAAATGTGACTCAAATATTTATATTTATGGTATCAGTTTATCTGGATTCTTTCAGAGCCAGGAGACAAAATGTTTGTCAAGAAGGCTTTGTGTAATTTAATCTGTCCACAACAAGGAAGAGCTCAACTGACACCAAGTGGATCTTTTATAAGAGCAGGAATAATGATTGTGTTTGTCACACAAACCAGTTTTGTGGAACAGAGGCTGATTTCTGGACAAAATAAAAATCTGATACAAAAGTAATTTCCACCAGCTGCATATAAATGTTACTGATTTTGCTGATTTAAAAATAAAAGAGATTTAAACAAGTACTTGGCAATAATCCGAGTTTTTCCTCCAGCAGCTGAACGCTCTCCATCAGGTCCTGAAAAGCAGAGAAAGTCTGGTTTCCAGTGTAGGACAGAAGAGCCTGAGCGTCCAAGAAAAGACGAGACAGTCTGCAGAAGAGGCACAAAAAAAACGTTGTAATCGGACAAATGTGCATTTCAACTGCTGTTGACACTTACTTTTAAAAAATCACTAATTGTTTAACAAGCATCTGTAACATCCTAAAATTAAACAGGTTCAACTATTCCAGACCAACTCAGCCGTGCTGATTGCTAATCATAAACAGTGTCCCTATCAGGTAATGTAATGTGACCTCAGTAAAAATATAAAACCAATAAATTTGTAAATGATTTAAACAAACATTGGCTGTGAGTGTGATGAATTTCCCACATTATTTTGCATAAAGCAGTGGCACAAAATGTAAACAACTACTGGCTGAAAGACAACAAAATAATTTTTTTGTTTTCTGGAAAACTCAATAAAAAAGAGCTTAATTTTTTTAATTATTATTATTATTAGTTTATTCATATAAACTCAAACTCTCCTGTCTTTAAGGATTATGTCTGTCTCTGTTCCACCTACATGGAGTTGTCAAAATTGCCAACTTGTCCTGGTGTTTCCCCCGGTGTCTGGCTGTGGAAACAGGGGTTGTTGATGTTGCAGACGATGCTCTGAATCCAGGGCAGGGTGCCCACAGATGGCAAGGCTTTGTTTGGGAAGTGACCTGCAAGTAAATATATATATAAAATTAAAAGCCAAGAAATTAACCTGATTATAAACAACAAAATGAGACAATGAAAAGGTTTGGAATGGATGAATCTACAGAACGCAAAGTAAATCCAAAATACAAGACTCATCAGTTTATCAGTGATGAATGATTACATTTAATAGTACACAGTTCTTTCCTAATGTGTTGTTATTTTTGACTGGGATAAAATAATCTGAATAAAACTTTATCAACGGGCTATGTTTCTATTAATAAACGTGGTGTTTTATATAACAGTTCAAACACAAGAACTCCTATAAAATGGTCCAGAACTCAGAGGTTCGTGCTCGGCACAGGTGACTTACATTGCCCTTGTTTGTAAGGCGGGTTTGAATGACGAACAGAGATGAGGATTAAAAAGAGGAAGAGCGGCCAGAGAATCTCGATGATCAGCTGGATCTGCAGAGAAAGTATAAAACAACTCAAAACATTCAGCTCATACAGGAGGTGGGTGCTGTGACTTTTAGTTTTGGCAGCTTTTACACTTTTCTAAATATTTAACTATATTTTGAAATATTAAAAATTTGCTTCAGCATACTTGCTGTATGTTTGTCTTCTTATGCTGCTTTTAGTTTTCTGCTAGGCTAGACTTTTAGCTTTTATTATTTTGCTACTTTATTTATCTATTTTTTTTAACAACTCAACTTCAGCTTTTTCATCAAATGTCAGTAAAATAATTTGTCACTCAATATTCATGCTGCATTTAAAAAAAATAAATAAATAAATAATAACCTAGTTCTTAGATAAAACTACAAATGTTGCTTTTGCAATAACATACACTTCTAAGAAGAGGAATACAGTCCAACATGTATCTCATCAGTAGGCCTATTTGCTGAAGACCCCCTACAATATTTTCAAGCGCCTCCTCCAAAATTATTTGGTGTTTTTTCAATTTTTTTTCCAAAAAAGTGCTGACAAATTTAATGTATTGTGGCCAGAATTTGAGTTTAAATAAAAAAATCATAAAACCATCATTATTAGCTCAAATATGATCATAAATCTGTCAGTTTTCCTTTACTTCGCAGTGTAAGGTAGAGCATGAATTTAGTAAAGAAGGAACCTCCAACCCTTGTTGATCCATTCTTGAGTCAGTCATGCTTGAGCAGACATGTAAAATCAAAATAGATAATTTGAGGCTTGTATTGTTGAATTTTTTTTCACTAAAGTTTTTCTCACTTTTTTTCTGGTTATAGTTGATTTAGTCACAAACAGTAGAATGATCACTGGTTACTCAAGTTTATGAGGGTAACTTGTTCTGTGGGTTTCTCAGCTGCTTTGTTACTACATGAGGTGCAGAGGATATTCCATGATAAAAGTATATGATGCAGTCAAGATTAACTACTGGTGCTCAGTGGGTAAAAAAAATAAGGGTAATGCATTTTTTAATAGGATGTTCAGATAAAATTCAGGTTTGACTAGTTTTTCGTGTTCTATGTTTTTATTAATCCTATGAATTTAAAAAACCTTTTCAAATGGCTGAAAAAAAGCATAGTTTTTAGTCGATTAAACAAAAATCCAAGGGAGCATCCCCCTGAATCCCCCTAGGACTGCTTCACTCCACAGCTGCTTGTTAACATGAATATTAGCAGATGTTGGCAGGTATGATGTAGGCTTCTGAGATTTTGTTTTAAATTCAATATACGTTGGACAAAACTATTTCATTTTGTATGTGAATTTAAAGTGAGATTTAGAAAATCTGCTGTGGGCTAAGCCCCCCTAATGGTCAGATCCTAGAATCAACCCTGTATCTGATAAAAGTCTCAGTGCAGAATCAACTTTTTTTACTATCATGAAAGGTAAAAATGTGAGCACCTTGTTCCGTCTTCGATATGTGATGTTTTTCCAGAGCAGGAGGTAGAGTTGTTTGAAAAAACCCATGATGTCCAGCAGCTACCTCACCATCCTGGATAACAAATATGAATCTGATTAAAAAACATAATAAAGATGGTACAAGAGAGCACAAAAGCTAATGATCTATTGTTATGTCTTAACAAGCTGATGATAAATAAAATTTTATATCCTTTGTTTGGTTTAGTTGTTTCCTGTCTTGCTTTCTTCCTTTTTAGAAAAACAGAAAGCAAGTTTGAGCAAAACACACAAAAACTTAAATATGACTAAATAAATATTAAGATGAATAAATTCAGTTTCGGTTTTATTGAGCTCTGTAGAAATAAAACTTGAAATTTGACAAGGAAGGCATGACGTTAAGAACTACTGATTTGTTATCCTAAAATATTTATTCCTGCATTTGGACAAAACTCTCAGAGTTAGATCTTAGACTGGGTGTCTTTGTATGCGTGTGTGAGTAAAAGTTGCCTTTGGTGCCCTTGTAATCTGCTCCACAAAGACAATCCCCTGCTTCTTCCTGAAATCCTCCTGATCCAAACAGCTTACCTGTCTCACTCTAAGACACCTACTTTTGATCTGCCAGAGGAAAGACTTAAAAAAATGTAAATAAAGTAAATAAACTGCAAAATGCTCAAACTAATTCCTTTGCTATGTGTCATGGATGGTGGATTCATTTAGGACATCAAAGCTATTTAATTTTGTCCATTTATTTAACTATTTCCACACCTTTGTTTTAAAGCTGTAATTACTGCAAATACCAATAAACATCGCAGCATGTCAGGTAGGTACTTGATAAAAAAAACTACAATTGCTCTAAAATGAGGAGGAAGACAGCACATTTGTTGTCTTTAATGTTAGCTCCCTACATTATTAGCATCGTACACTGTATAGTTGGCAGAATCTTTCCGAAAGAGACAAAAATACAAAAATTATTTTAAAATTTAAATATCTAGTTAATAATTACCTTGTTGTAGTACAATTATGTCTTTAAAAACTCCCCCGGGACTGTCTCAATCGCCAACAGTTGCCGGTAGCTAGACATTGACTTCCTAATGTTTATGACAGCAGGTGGAAGCAGCGGAGTCCCGCCCAAGGCTTAATATGATTAGCTAAAGCACATCCAAAGGGGCTGACCTAAAGACGCCGGTTAGGAATCTGATTGGTCAAAATTAATGCTTTCGTAACAGAAGAGCTGCTGATTGGCCAGTCGAAATAAAAGCAGTGACTAACTCACAGGCGCTTAGGTAATTCCTGGAATCTTTGATTTAGTAGTAATATGACGCCATTAAAATGCATAAACTTAGCACTAAAAACTAGTCATAGTCACATTTTTATTAGCTATGTATGAAATGACAAAAATTAGGAAAACTAAAATTGTAAGCACATGTTTCAATAATTTTAAATGCTGAAATAAAATCAGCAATATATCAACTAAAATCTGAAAAAAAATAAAATTGAATTGGAACTTGTACTCCATCCACTGCTTCTCAATAAAAAACTAAATAAGGATTTAATACAGATCTTTTTAATGTGCATTCATGTAAACAAATAGTTAAAAATATAAACTTTATCATATAAGGCAGTGCATATCAGCACAGCATCAAGCACAGTCAGTAAAACACAGCATGAATGAGACAGAGCACTCTCTGAAGTTTCTGATAGACACTTGCTGATATGTATAAGGACATGATGGACACCAAGTTCATTACAATGAAACACACAAACCCTTTATCTTGATTCAAACAAGTCACCACTTCAAATATGTTTATCTAAAACAGGAAGTGCATATAAGGCTGGAAGACTGATAGGCTGCACTTCAATCAATGTTGCTTACTAAAAACATGTTCCATTTGGTAAATTTTTAAAATTTCTAATAAATAAATTGGAAAACTATCCATCTTTTCTTTCTATTTTAAGTTATGTTCTTTTATCCCAGTGTGCTTTAAACATAGAAAAAACAGTCTCATAATAAAGTATAGCAGTGACAACTATGTGATAAAAAATTGCATATTTTTTGAGGAGTTTGGCAAAAGCTTATGCAGCTTGAACTCTGTGCAGGGTTAACGTCACGGTGAAGCAGGAAGTGATCAAAGAAACACCGGCTGCTCTTGTCCTGTCAAGAGTCGATACGTGGAGGCTGGCATCGTCTTCAAGTGAATCTGCCGTTGAAAAAGAAAGTCAGATTTTTATATAAAAAGACTCTTAGCTATTACCACGTCAATTTATAGCACAGGATTTGTTCAAATGACTGAATTAAAACCATCTTTGTTTTTGGCGAAGATTGATTACTGTGGCAGCCATATTCAATTGGGTTGGCTCCAAAAG
This sequence comes from Cynodonichthys magdalenae, assembly GCA_031762555.1. Lineage (NCBI taxonomy): Eukaryota > Metazoa > Chordata > Actinopteri > Cyprinodontiformes > Rivulidae > Cynodonichthys > Cynodonichthys magdalenae. The sequence continues at coordinate 5,120,609 of JARVJO010000227.1, read as the reverse complement.
TTAATCAGCTGTAGACATACATTTAATAAATATTTCCAGGAAGTTTCGTTAAAATCCATCTAATGGTTCACAAGATATTTTGCTAACAGACATAGTTGACTCCAAATAGCTAATAGCAGAATTTTAAACAAAGATCTGGTGCAATCTGTAGGTGTCCAGGGTTTAAGCCAGGGATCAGTCCTGGTTACTACCACACCTACTTTTAGCCTAATATGTGTAAAATGATCTGAGTTACAGTCATTTTTGAGTTTTATTAAGGTTAGTTGATTGTAGATGTACATTAAATTAAGATTTTCTGCTAGTTTCAATCAAATTTGTTCAATGGTTCATGAGATATTTTGACAGACACACAAACAGCACGATGGATCAGTGGTTAGCACCGATGTCTGAGAGCAAAAAGGTGCTGGGTTTGATCCGCAGTTCAGTTAGAAGGTTAAAGATCAATACACAAATAAACAAACACAGATGCAGGCAAAAACAAAATTTGCCTTGAGTGATAATTAAAACTAGGGCATGAAAAATAAAATACTCCAAACAGAAGAAAGAGATGTTAAATCACTGGGTATTAAATGCTAAAGAAATTAAATAAATAAATAAATGTGTCTTAACTTGTCATAAAACTCAAATCTTAAGCATTTCTGTAGTAATTCAGAATATTGTTTTGTACTGGTACACATTTCAGCCTCTCTCACCTCTCCAACAGCATTAGTGAGGATCTGGATGATCTTATCGTGTTGAGTGGCAACAACACTCTGCCCATTGATCTCAATGATCCGGTGCCCGACCCGGATTCCTCCTCTTTCTGCGATACCGCCTCTCATCAGACTGCAAATCTGCAACAGGAAACAAGGAAACCTTTACAAAATGCAAACAGAGCATGGTGAGTATGTTTTTACTTGAAAATTCAACAAACAAAAAAATAATGATTCATTATCGTTTAGTTTGTCGAATTTCCATGAAAAGAGATTTGCCACAGAAATGTTCTTTTCCCCAAACAAAACTTGTAATGTCATAATAATTATATTCACAGAAGCTAAGAAGTTTGTTTCTGAGGAGCTGAAGAGATGGGTTACATACAATGCCATCCTCAACGCTGAAGCCCAGCTGAAACTTGGGATCGGGTCTTCTGATGATCGCCATGGTAACCGGAGGACAGTGGACAATGCTGAGCTTCACATACTTTTGGCTTTTCAGGTCCTGAGTTACAAACACATAATCACAGACGTCAGAACATTTAATGTTTAACCTTCATTTCTAAGGAATGCCTATGTCTTGCCTCTTATGTCAGAGTTTCTGACTAAATTCTTGCATAATTATGACTGTTGGTTACCACCACGCCACATTTTACCTCAGTATTTATAAATTCCACTGAACTATAGCTATTTTTGTGTTCGCGCTGATCAGAAAGCTGTGGCGGCCATCTTGAACTGTGTTGTCAGCAGCTGAAGTTTTACACAGAGATCTCATGCGATCTGTTAAGGTTTTAAGTAATAGAGATAACGTTTAGGTTCTACCACGCCAAATTTGATCTTAATTGCTTTAAAATTGCCTGAGTCGTAGAGTTCAACAGCTGTAGATGTACATCCAATAAGGACTTCCTGAGAGATTCATTTATTATAAAGATTCACCTTTAGTGACAGGCTTACACAATTAATCAAAACCAAATTTGTTTTGTAGCTCAAAAAGCAATTATCGAAGCGCTTTCAAACAAATAGTAAGATCATTGTAAGAATTTTATATTTTGACACAAATAATGTCACATTAAAGACTTTTCTTAGTTGAGATCCCAGTGGCCACCAACAGCAACTTGACAACCCAACAGCCGGGAGATTTGTCGTTGCTTTGTTTGGTTCTGGTGATTATCTCATCGGTCCCTTTTTTTTTTTTTGTTCCCTGCATCTTTAACCAGTATCACACTTGTTTCTTAGGGGAAGAGGGAGGAGTGAACTGAGAATGCGGGAATAAAATGTTTGTTCTCTTCCAGTTTGTCCCCGATATTTTCCAAATACCACCAGTGAGATAGTGAAGGCTGTAGTCAGCTGGCAGCGCACGGTCCTTTGTTGATGATTAAATATGGTTGGGACGTTCCAAGAACAGTTTTTGAAGAGCAAAGCACGATTCTATTGTCTGTAAGGTGTCAAAACTTTTGATTTCAAAGAAACAGGGTCTGTTGTTGTGTACACAAACAACCGAACTGCAGCAGAAAAGCTACGGTTTTACTCAAAAACAACACTATTGTTACTTGCTGTAACTAAGTCTCAGTTTAAAACTTTGCATGAAAGGTGGTGGGCAAAATGCCTTCCTTTAAGGAATCCTAGGCTTTAATTACTGAAGCTTTCCTTAGAAAAAAGTTAACTTTTAGGAGTATTCAGCAGTTCTGTTTGGCTGATGTTAGGCCCTCCTCGCTTAAGTTCAATGTTGATTGGATTGTTTTTTTAACACATGTAAACAGAATTTCTGTTCAAATGGCTTTTTTGTTTCCTGGGAAACTAATAAATATGTTTGTCATTCAGCGATGTACTTTTTAAAAAAAGATTTTCGCTGAGAAACACAGAAAAACAACAATGATAACAGCAACAATAACATTTAGTGCAAGTAGTCTACATTTTATTTGATAGGGATGTTAAAGGGACCCGGATCATGGTTAGGGTGGGGCTGACTCAAAAAAAGGTTAAGAACCACTGATTTAAAAGGAATCAGTAGCTGTGTTTCCATCCAATTTTGATTTTGAGCAAATTTTTTAAATGTCGCAGAAAGGAGAAAAAAGAAGGGATGTGAATCAGACGAGTTTCCATCAACTGGTTTGGAGCGAATCAACCAGGCTACACAAAGTAACTGCGTCAGACGTTGACGTAACGCATGGCTGTAGTAAACAGAAAGTAAACTCACAGGGACTACACATCTCAGGACAATGGAGAACAGTTATCAGGAACATGTTGCTACTATTGGGAAAGTTGTAATTATTCTCTCATATCAACTAGTTTTGGCGATGTTTCATGCTGTCTGGGGACGTAGAAAAAAAGAAATGCAATTCTCTTCATGTTATGGGAATATCTAAGAAGACGCCGACAGAAGGAGGAGGGTCCAGCTGCAGCTGGTACCGGTACCAGACAGACAGCGGAAACAGCTGATCAACCATTTCCCGTTCTGCACCTTAACTCTTTTTTTGAAAAACCCAAAAACCACGTCAAGCAAGTGTGAAAACTTTTTTGCGAAATAGAGGAAGTTTTTTCAAATCGCGTGGTTTCCATTCACCTTTTCTAATGAGATACTTCAAAATGTGAAAAAAAAAGTTGATGGAAACACGGCTGGTGATGAGTAAAAGCCTAAACTTTATTACCTTCTGTAGATCATAAAATATGATAATTAGCAGAAAAACTTGACAAGATCAGAGCCTCACATAGTTCTCAAAATGTTACTGAGGCTGACATTTTTAAAACATTAATAAGAACTTTTAAAATTTTTTTTTAGTTAAAAGTTGTTAAATGTAATGACTGTTTAGGAAGATTTCTATTAAATAAAAGATAAAAAGTAAAATGAGAAATAAGTGGAGTGACAGTGCCACCTAGAGGCAGCTCTGATTAAGTACATGTAAGATGAAAGCCTGGTAAAAAACAGAACTTTTTCCTGAGAAATTACATCATTTCACTGAACCTGGAGCCCGGTTCTCCGTTTCTCACCCGTATGATGTTCTGGCAGGTGATGATGGGCAGACCCACCAAGCTGGTGCCGTTGACAGACATGATGCGGTCGCCGATGCTGAGCTCGCCACACCGCTCGGCTGGACCGCCGTGAAGGAGGTTGGCCACCACCACGGTGGGGAGGATGGAGCCCCACCCCGACTCCACCACCGCCAGACCCAAGATATCTCCAGGAGCCTTGGTGATGGCTATCTGAACACAAGACAAGAAATGTGATTTTTACAATAAGAACAAAGGATAAATGAAGAGTGAGTGAAAAATGAACAAACATCTTACATCTCGGAGGTTCTGGGAGTCTGAAAAGTGGGCCAGGTCTCCATTGTAGAGCTCCTGACTTTCCAGGTACTCGCTGTACTCGCCCGGCTTCAGATCTTTGGCCTTGATGCCGTTTGTCTGAAGGAACTGCTGATATGCGACTCCAAACGCCTGACCAATGGCCTGAGCTATGACCTGAGCCTGCAAAAATAAGCTGACTCAGTTAAAATGCAACAATGTCTGCTGAGTTACACAGAAGCAGTAATAAGATTTATTTATAGTTTTCGTGCTACATCACACACTAGTTCCATAAGATCAAATTAAATTAATTCAAAATTAGAGAAAAAATTCACAGAAAATGAACTGTGAACGTTGAAAGACTAAATAAAAATAATAGTAAAATTAGCACAACAGAGGCTAATCTTTGATCTGCATCAAACTGTGAAGCAAAGAGAGAAAGTTAAATCAAAAATCTAATTTATCAACACTTTTCATCAGCAGAAATGTTTGACAAAATAAGCCGAGACGAAAAAAAAAAACTGTCAGAAGAGGTTTTACGGCCTTCCGTGACCCACAGCATTAGTTGCTAAAAGTAACTCTCAGTCCTCCTATTCAGAGTTGCCATTTGTTGAAAACTGGGACAACAAGCCGAGCGTTTTTATTCTCAGGAGAACTCCCGGGCTGCCTGCTGGAGTGAAATCAGGCCAAGCTGGAGCTGAAACTCTTGTCCAAAAGAAAACAGCACAAACAAGATGAAGAGCTGCGCTGTGAGGCTGTTTGTCCCTTTCTGCTGAAAAGTTACAACCATTAACTTAAATAACAGAAAAGATGTTTGAGTCCAGGGTGAGAGCAACAAAAGATCACATCAAACCTTTCAGGATGTGGATGTAAAAAAAAACAACCACCTAACTTACATCTTCAGAGGAGAAGACGTGGCAGATCATTTTGCACTTCTTCTGAGACGCTGAGGGTGATAAAGAGGAAGCGTCGCCTTCCTGCCCCTTCTGTTTCCTCCGGGCCATCAGGACCACGATGTTGCCAATGTCTGCTATGTAAGAGATGGTCTGCAGAGCGTGGTCCATCATGGCTTCCTGAGTGGAAACAGGAAAGAAAACACGACATCATTCAAACCTGCAGAAAACTAAACCTGATGCAAACAAAGTGGAATTTGATGCTTTAGTCTGACATTTTACTTCATGTTAAGACATTTTTATTACCCTGTAACGGAGTCTGTGTGTGTTTTGTCTGTCTGTTAGCAAAATATCTCATTAACAAGTGGACATCCATTCATTTCTCTACAGAAGATAAATCAAGTTTCAAACTTTGTCATTTTTGACAAAATGTTGACATGGAAATCTCATTAATTACTCAAGAATAAAAAATAACTAAATCAGTTGTTTATTTGAAGTTGTTTTTTAATAAGGGGCAGATGTTATAAGACATTTTCTTCTTTCTGCAGCCTTTTTATTTAATAATTGATTTATTTTATTGTTTTAAATGGTTCTTTGTTGATTTTAAGAATGAAATAAATGTAAAAAAAATAAAGAAAAAAATATCTATCCATCCATCCATCTTCTGAATTTTACTTATTACTTAACTTTGTGTTGACTATTTTTGATTTGTCTTTTTGTAAGTTTAAAAGCACATTAGGTAATATATTTTAAGAGGAACAATCTATGCACACCTTTGCCCACATAAATGTTTTACTGTAAAGAAACAAGTACTAATCTAACTGTTCAGCAAGTGGAGGAAAATAGACGTTAAAATTGATAAAACATTACTGCAGCGTCGTAAAAATGAATGAGTGAGCAACCAAAGCTGTTTGAAACCTTTAAAGGATCCCAACTTATTTCTGAAAGTGTTATTGAATTGATACTACAAAGTTAAATAAAATAATAATAAATGCACGCGGTCCGATGAATTTACAGTACCTGTGTGTCGGCAGAGAGCACTTTGATTCGTTGGGTGGAGATGAATAAATCCACTTCAGTCATTGGCTGAGACTCTCCCTCTGGAGCCTGCACACACACACACACACACACACACACACACACACACACACACACACAAAAAGAAAAATTCACTCTGCAAGTTGATTTGCAAACATGAAACTGAGCTGAAAAACAAACAAAAGCTTAATTTTAATAAAATCACCGTAGATAAGTATCCTGTAAAGGTGGCCATCTGTTACCAACAAGACCTGTTTGATCAATTTACCTTAATTCTGTCAACGGCCTCCTGAGCCTGCGTCATGCGAGCGTTTGTCGAAGGGTTTCTGTCGGATTTGATCTGAGTGGAGCCCAGATAATTCGCACCAAATATAACGCCGTCCAACAGGTCTTCAGGGTCACAAGGCCCCGGCACTGGACATTCACACAAAATAACACATAAAAGATAAAAACCACAGTAAACAGAGCGATTTCCAGATTTTACTTTGGCGGAAACGCGAGCAAACTCACCATTTTTATATGACGGGTCGTCATCAGCTGCCTAAAAGTTAAAATGAAGAACAAAAAAAAAGGAAAGTTGAAACAATCAAGATTATTAATAATGCATGTAATAAAATTTAATGAACTGATTTGACTAAAAGATTAGAAGACTGGGTTTATTTAGAAAATAATCAAAAATTATGAAATATTTATAAAAATGTTTTAAGAGGAAGAAGGGATGTTCTATGGAAATGACAGTATCCAGTATTTTAGCACTGACCTGATCGCTTTCTGCAGCAGCGTCGTCCTCCGGCGGCTCCTCTCCCAGCTTCATCCACACAGGCTCAGGATACTCATCGTCAGGCAGAGAGGCGATGGAGTCGTCTCTCTGCCGCCGATCGTTTTGTCCCCAGAACACCTGAGCGTCCTCCTGACTGTAGGAGACCGACACAACGGCGTCCACCTGGCCTCTGTGCGGCAGACAGGAGGGATCGGAGGTGGAGGAGATCTCTGTGCACTGCAGCAGTCCCAGCAGGTCTCTGTGGTCGCTTTCAGAGAACAGCAGGCCCTTGGTTCCAGTTCTGTTCTCTGTTAACACAGACGGAGCTCGAGCTTCCTGCTCCAATGGGCCGCGGTGATCAGAAGACAGTGTCTGGTGACCGGGATGAGGCTCTTTCTCCATTAGCTGAAGCTGAGAGAGTAAGGTGTGAATACGGCTGTGGTCTTCATCGCCTGGCCTCTTGTTTGAAACCCCAACTTTCTTCTCATCGTCTTCTAATATCTCCTCCTCCCGGTCTTCTTCTTTATCTCCTAACACAACTCTGTTGTCCTCTTTAGGTTGTGCTTCTGGCTCTGCTACGTTCTCCAGAAGCACCTGGTTTGTGTCAAGCTGAATCAACGCGTCTCTCACAACCAAAGGCGTCACCAGTCCTCCCAGGCCGGTCAAGCCCAGGCTGGGATCATCCAGAACATCTGCAGACCCGGCTTCACTGGAAGAGTCCGACCTCCAGTCCAAAGGAGGGGGCTCAATCAGGTTGAAGGAATCGAGTTCTTCTGCTTCTGACGCTGACAGAGCTTCTTCACCCACTGAAGTTCTTTTAACAGGGTCCAAATCACACGGTGACTGATCCACAGAGAAGAAGTCTGAGTCCATTTTGTATCAGAGGAAAACAGGCATCACCGTGTAAACTTCTTAATGTTATCTGGAACAATCTCTGTAAGACAAAACAGTTAACTGAATTAAATTGACTAATTGAATTTGGATTTATGGACTAATTTGTATAGTGCTTGAAATTATTTTTTGCTAATTAAATCAAATGAACAAAAATTAATAGTGCAGATCTGCAGACATGTAAACAAATAGTTTGTTTTATTCAACTGATGAATCTTTAAAGAATAAATTATACAGATTTTAGAGACTTAAACTGAATATGAAAGCTATTTTTAAAGAAGGAAAACTTGAACTAGACTTAATCTTCCTGAGAAAATATATAATTCCTGCAAAATAGCATCAACAACAATTAGTTGTCTACAGATCCAACAAAACTCTTATTTTTAAAAAATACCCCCCACAAAACGCACAAACTATTCAGCATTTACTCTCTCTCTCTATTTGATTAATAGAAATACAGCACTAGAAACTGCAACATTAAAAAAGTGGAAGTAGCAAATCAACTAGCTTAAAGCTAACAGCTTAGCATGGCTAACTTTAACTGGTCCAGAAGCTACTAGACTAAAAATAAGGCTGAAACATAATAAAACTCCTTAGTATTAGTGGTTGAAAGGGGATCTCTCACCAAATATTTAAGTCTTTTTTTGTGTCTGTGTCAGAGACTCCTCCTGTAAAACCGACGAACTGACGTGGTCAGGAATTTGAACCTTTCACAAAACTTTTACATTTATAATATTAACGACACTAGCCCTGCTAAAAGCAGCAACTTCACAACAAATGCTGATAAAAGATAACCTTCTTAGTGTAAATCCGATTCGGTGTCATATTTGCTGCTATTGTTGACCGACAGCTTTAATTTATGAGTGTATTCAGTATTTATGCTGCGTTCAGGACTTCCGTATTTCCCTAAATCAACCTGCCTTGTTTTGTTCTCCTGCACTGCACACGTACCTATACATAAGGCTATGAATTCAGAATTACTTACTGAATTTTATCTAAATATAAGAAATTATCATGGATTAATGTAATGATTATTTCTACAAGTGCCGTTACTGGCGTTGAATAAATCGTATTTACTATTCGTCACAGTTACACTTGAAGGTAACAGACAGTCCTTTTAATCAAACAACGATATTTCGATTGAACAAAGGGGGGGGGGGGGGGGGAGTCCTTTTTTTTAAATTGCATTTAATATCTACATCAAATTTACAATTTAAAACGCAGCTTTTGGTGCATTTAACCATTAGGAAAATTAATTAGTGCTATCTGAAACAGAAAATAAAAGCAAAGTATCAAAGTGGACAGTACTCTTTTTGAAGATGTTAAATTATCTTTAAGTTTTAAATAATCCAATACAATTTTTATGCAGAGGTTAATTTTGTAAACTGTCTTAACAAGTAAATAAGCTTTACTTAATTATAGCTGTGTATTATGGCTTGTAATGTTTTTACATTATAAAACAACTCCCAAGTTGTAAAAATAAAATCAAGTTAAAATTGCTTTAGATTAAGCTTGCACAATGAAATGTAACAGCAGATTGTTGTTTTCTTAGGTATTCTTAGGTATCGTTAGTGGACTTAAGAGTTTTGTTTTCTACACTTCACTGAAATGGCACGTAAATACTTTTATTCAAAGAACAAAACATTGATTGCTATGAAATGTCAAGACACTTTAAAGAACAGCAAGTTTGAAAAAAAAAATCCATTTTAAAAATTTCAAACTGTTTGTTACAAACATTTATAGTTATTCACCCACTAGACAAAAAGAAGTCCAGAGGATTAAGCTTTTATGATTAATGCTAAGAGGTGCATAATTCTCTAGACGGTTCTTTAAACTTTAATTCATAATCCCTTCAGCGGTGATCAAACGTTCCCGCCTGTCCTTCACGAGGACTCTGCAGCGTCTGACTGATCACTGCCGCTGCTGTTCATCTGAATCAATCCGATCAGAGAGGAGATGGTGCCCAGCAAGCCCACCAGCCAGCTGGGGAATCGCCCCGCCCACAGGAACCCGGGAGGCATCCAGTGAACGGCGTTACCGAGGTCAGCCGTGCAGCTGAGGATAGACAGCAGCTCCCCTCGCATCTGCCTGCAGAGCTGAGAGCGTCTGAAGGAGAAAACAGGGATATTTTAGGATTTATGGAGTTATATATGTCTATATTACCTGTATTTATACATACATGAAGTTGTACTCTACTTAGAAAAAAAGCTAACTTCTTTTTTTTTTTTTTTGCACTTTCTGGTTTTACTGAACAAAAAGTACTTCAACTATGCTTTCCACTGTTTTAGATCCAAACCAAACACCTGCTGTCTCCTTCTTCCCGCTCATATTTCTTCAACTTCCTCTTCAGCAGCACCAGAACTCGAAGTGATCTACAGGAAAAAATAAAAGTTGTCATGACTTTTTAACTCAAAATTAAAAGTGTTACCTGGTTAATGCTCAAATATACAAAATACTTAAGCTTCTGAATTTAGCTTTTAAATATACAGTAATCTACCCTTTTCATATAAGATATAAAATTAGCATTTTTTTAAGGAATGCACCTCTTCCTTCACACTCAGTGTTGCCAGATCTAGCTAGAGAAACAAGCAACCAGCTCTATGAAAACAAGCCCAAAATAAGCCCAACTGGCAACCCACCACATTGTGTAAAACAGAGGTTGATTTTAACAGTTTTGTTTAAATGTATACATTTATTATAGCATTATATATAAGCAACAGTAAAATTATGATTAAAAATACCATAAAAAAGAATAACTTTAATTTTTGAATAACTTAAATTCTTTTAATAATGTATACTTTCAATCTTTGATCATAAGAAAAATGCATTTTGCATGTAGAAGCAAAATGACAGTACAGTCAACAAAAACTCCCAAAACTTTGTGCTCTTTTTTCCTCACTCTTTATATTTTTTCCCATATTTTCTCGACTTACTGCAGCTCACTCTTACTCAGTTTTGTCACTTTGTATCCAGAGGTGAAGAAGTAGTTTTTGCTGCACTGTGACAAAAACTGTCATTTGTTCTGGTTCATATTCTCTCTCCCTTAATTCATGCAGTTTAAAAAAAAAAAAAAATTTCAAACAAATTAAAACTAATTAATATTTTACAGTACTGTACTTATATCCCAATGCAAACAGCATTTTTTAAGTCTGTGCACCACCTGTGTAAAATGTCCCAGTCCATTAAATCGAGCGCACCAATCCCACTGTGTTTTGGAAGTAGACATATCCGCTGTATCAACTCTCTTGTCATAAGTTCTGAACCGGTTCTGAAGCAGGTTTTTCAAGCAGTGTTGTGTTATTATAATTTAACAATATAACATTCAACACAGCTAAATACTCTCTCTTTGCTTTTAATTGTGATACTTTGTAAGAAGCAGTCATTGTACATAGCGGTGGAGGTTTTGAAGGCTGCTGCTTCCTGCTCTGGACCGAGGGGAGAGAAGAGCAGAGCAGAGACTGCAGCACTATTTGGAATGGGGAAAAAACTATAAACATATTAAGTCATGTTTTAGACTGTCTATTGCTAACGGATATGTTCTGACACAAAGTGCAGCTGTGACTGGTTCTGAATGAAGACTTTTCAGCAGACAGCCGTTCCCCCCCTCCTCCCGGTACTACAGCTGACTGTACTGGCTCACCCCTGCTTGTTTCGCCGTCACTCTGGGCTCTGAGTGAGTGTTTGAGGTGTGCCGGGTCAACTCGGGCAGAAGCGATAACCTGGAAACAGGTGAATGGAAGGGACAAACCCACTACTCCTTGTGTTTTGCTTAACTATGGGGAGCTGAGAGAGGGGTTTCATTCGGAAAGAAAAACAAGCCCAAAATAAGCACCTCATGTTCAAAAACAAGCCCAAAAAAACACAACCCGCGACTCACGAGATTTACAAACGACTTTAGAAAATTAGAAGCCCAAAGTCACTTATAATAAGCGGAACTGGCAACACTGCCTTTGGAGCTGGCAGCACCGGGGGTTTCTGAGGCTCACCCTCCCCATCCCTCTGAAGCTGATCCTCCTGCTCTGGTTCCTGCCAGGCACCCTGCTCTTGTTCCTGATTCGTTGGTTCCAGTCACAGTTCCTGAGTGGGTGGTTCCAGTCCCAGTTCCGGTGTCAGTGGTTCCAGTCCCAGTGTGTTCTGAGTCGGCGATCCCTGAGGTTCGTGGGTCGGCTGCCGGCTGGTTGGTTGCCATTGTCAAGACTCAGGTCCTTCAACCTCATCTGGCTCCTCATCACCTCTTGGCTCCTCGTCTGCTCCCGCCTCCTCCCTCTTGGTACCTCTCAACCTCACACACCAGCTCGGCCTCCTGACATTGGCCTCTGTGGCGGGGAGATTCATGGCTGTCCACCTGAACAATTTTTTTTGTTTGCTTTCTGGTCCCAGGCCATGTTTTTTTTTTTGGGAGTGGGGGCTATGTTATGATCTGTGTGTGTGTTTATGTTTTATTTTAGTTTTCTGTCTTGTCCCTCTCTTTCTTCCCCCTGCCTGTCTTGCTCCAGCCCCGCCCACTCTCACCTGTTCCTCATGTTTCTTTCCAAGGTGTTTCTTGTTTTCTTTCAATAGTTGGCCTTTATATTCTGTGTCCTGTCTTCAGTGTTTGTTGGTTCATTGTGCTGTTTTCCCCCAGCTTGTTTGGATGTGTTCATGTTCGTCAAGCCTTGTACCAAGCCTAGTGAGTTTTTTGAGCTGCCTGTCAGCCTTCTTGCTTTAAATTAAAGACTTTGTTTTTCTGTTAATTTAACCTGCCTGAGCTTTGGGTTTATTCCTGCCTCACGTTCGTGACAGACCTATTGTTTTTTTGACCAAAAGACTTGATCTGATGGAGGACGCCACGCCAACAATATTCAGCATGCTGGATTATAAACGCAGCCAGGGGAGGACACTCTCTGCAATGGTGATAAACTTTTTAAGTGGTATCAGAGCCAAATGTCTGCACCAAAAACTAAACAAAGTGGTGAGTTGCTTTTTATTAAGACTAATAATTATGAGCATAATCAGATATGCCTCATTCATTGCTCAGAAAGTTACTTTGAGCGCCTTGAACAGGGCTGCAGGGAGAGCTGACTACGGCTAACAGGCTAGCAAGCTAGTAGCATAAAACCTTTCCTCAGTACAAAATACTTGAAAGTCCATGTATAGAACCAGATTTTCTGGTCTGATTAAATGAAGATTGAACTACAATATTTCGCATCAGTTTTTCACATTATGCCTGAAGGAAACCATGCACCACTCATCACCTGCCTAGTACCATCCCAACCATGAAGAATGATGGTGACAGCATCATGCTTGAGGGAAAGATGGCTGAACCATCCCACATAGCGGACAGGTGTGGGACGGAACCGGTGGCAAGCTGGCACTGCTGGCATGGCAATTGGCTTGATAACTGAATGTGGGCCAGGTCTGGCAATGATGGCATTGTTTATATGATGGCATGCCATAACTAGCCCAGTTGTTAGTGCTGGCCCGTGCATTGACTACCTCTGGCAAAGCACATCAGGGCCACCAAAGGGTCATAATTTTTTATGGCATCTGGCCTGAGTGTTAATGCATTGTGTGGGCTAGATACATTTTGCTATGTAGGCTATTACAGTGATATCCTTAATGAAAACCTGTTCCACAAGGCTTCAGAATGGACCAAAGGTGCACCTTCTAACATGACAATGACCCAAAACACTCAGTGAAGACAACACAGGAGTGATTTTGAGACATCTGTGGATGTCGTAGAGTGGACCAGTTAGAGCCGTGACCTGAACCCTACCTTTGGAGAAACCTGAAAATGCTTTCACCATCAGTCCCCATCCAATCAGACAGAGTGTGAGGGTTTGCAAAGAAGACTTGACTTTGGAACTACTGCCACAAAAGCTTTAACTCAGTACTCAGAACTCAGTTTAAATACCTATGGAAAAGTGAATTTTCTGTTTTTACCTTTTGATAAATTCACTTAACTCTATAAAATTCTCTTCACTTTGGCCTTACGGGGAGCATAGATGAGCTTTGAAAATAATAAAAGCAAAAGATAAAGTAGGAATGCTTTCGGATTTGACTATAGATTTTGATTAAACTGAAAAAAAAAGATTAAAAACAAAAATTGTAAATGTAATGTACTGAAAAGACCAAATTCTCATCTTACTTGGACAGAAAAATGACTTTATTGGGTTCATATATGTTGAAGGTCTTATGTGTCCTTGCTTTCCTGTGAGACACACTTTATTATGCAAGGTAGGCTGAATCACTGGGCTGGCAGTTCAGTCCTGAGATATTCTACAAGCTATAGTGTTTTTGTATAAAACAAGCTGCTACCTGTGCCAGAACCCCGTCAGGTGTGTGAGTGAAGCCTCTACATTGGTGTTACACACTGATGCTGCAGAGGCATGCTTCTTTGTGCCCAGTGGGGTGGGGCTGGGAGATAAAATGGAGAAACCTCAAAATAAAAGTTACATTTATTTATGAATATTTTTGCAAAGGGGACAATAAAGCATGTTATATTGTACTGTAAATTGTGCAGATTTCAAGAAAAATAAATCCAATCAATGCATTTACAAAGAAACTTGAAAAAAATCAAATTAAGAACATATTTTACATATATTTTCTAAAAGTGCCTTAGCGGGGAAGGAGTGTGAGCTGGTGTGTGAGGTTGAGAGGTACTAACTAGATATAGTTGACTCCCCTCAACGCACGGCTCTGGCTCAGGAACCAGTCTCCTTGAGAGGGGTTGGACACTCTTTCACTCTGGAGTTGCCCATGCTGAGAGGCGCCGAGCTGGAGTGGGCATACTTATTGCCCCCCATCTTGGTGATTGTACGTTGGGGTACGAGAGGGTAGCCTCCCTCCATCTATGTGTGGGGGGATGGGTCCTGACTGTTGTTTGTGCCTACGCACCAAACAGCAGTTCAGATTAACCATCCTTTCTGGAGTCCTTGGAGGGGGTGCTGAAGAGCGCTCCTGATGGGGACTCCCTTGTTTTGCTGTGGGACTTCAATGCTCACGTGGGCAATGACAGTGAGACCTGGAGGGGCGTGGTTGGGAGGAACAAGTGGATTGCGGCTCGGGTGGTCGCTGAGGCAAAAACTTGGGCATGGGAGGAGTTTGGAGAAGCCATGGAAAAAGACTTCCGTATGGCTTCAAGGTGATTCTGGTCCACCATCCGGCATCTTAGGGGGGGAAGCGGTTCACCACCAACACTGTTTATGGTGAGAATGGTGGGCCTCAACTCGGGACGTTGTGGGTCGGTGGGCAGACTACTGCTAAGACCTCCTCAATCTCACCGACATGTCTTCCCGAGCGGAAGCAGAGCCTGGGGACCTTGGGTCAGACTCTCCAATCTCTGGTGCCGAGGTCACTGAGGTGGTTAAAAAAACTCCTCGGCGGCAAGTCACCGGGGGTGGGTGAGATTCGCCTGCAGTTCTTTAAGGTCCTGAATGTTGTAGGATTGCGTTGGTTGACTCAACTTTACAATATTGCGCGGACATCGGGGGCAGCAGGGGACACCTGGATTGGTAGACCTGGGTGGTGGTCTCCCTATTTAAAAAGGGGGACCGTAGAGTGTGTTCCAACTATAGGAGGATCACACTTCTAAGCCTCCCTGGTAAGGACTATTCAGGGGTCCTGGAGAGGAGGGTTTGTCGGATAGTCGAATCTCAGATTCAGGAAGAGCGGTGTGGTTTTTGTCCTGGTCGTGGGACACTGGACCAGCTCTACACCCTCAGCAGGGTCCTGGAGGGTGCATGGGAGTTCACCCAACCAGTCTACATGTGTTTTGTGGACTTGCAGAAGGCGTTTGACCTTGTCCCTCTGGGACTTCTGGGGGGGTACTCTGGCAGTATGGGGTGCCAAGCCCTTTGATACGGGCTGGTACCAGAGTTTGATCCGCATTGCTGTTAGTAACTCTGACTTGTTTTCGGTGAGATTTGGACTCCGCCAAGGTTGCCATTTTTCACCGATTCTGTTCATAACTTTTATGGAAAGAATTTCTAGGTGCAGCCAAGCAGTGGCGCTTGCAGCTGTATGCACTGTGCGTACCTTGAGATTTTTTTTTGAGTTATAAAAGTTTTTTATAATTAGGCTAAATGGTGGACAAAATAATATAACAAATTGTCTTTTTTTGTCAGAACTTCACATACATAATCTGTGTGCGTCTGTGGGGGTGAGCCTATGCGTCCGAAACTAAAGTAATTGGTTAGTTTACTTCTGTTTATTTGGCGGCTGCTCTGGTGTTTTTTCCTTAATGTGACCGGAGCTAACTAAACATGGGTGAGCAGACTTTTAAATGGTTAAATCTTGTTGAAATATTTACGAAAGAGTAGAAATAAAGTGCCGCCGCATTGCCTCGTCTTTTGGATGTACCTGACAGCACCTGAGCCAGGAAATCTCTCCTCCCGCGGACAAAGTTCTCTGCCTTCACTTCTGCAGCTACAACTCCCACAGGAGCCCAGCTCATCTCAGCCACAGGTAACTGTTAACCACCTGGTTACTGACTGATCAGTCAGGCAGTGATCTTTAAGTTTGAGAAAATGTCAATAGATTGACAGGCAGCTTTCTGAAGGGTTTCTAGAGTGATTCACTTTAACAGCATCGCTTCACGTCTTGTTCCCCTTCAAAGAAAAATAAGTCTGAATCACCTTTCACTGACCTCACCCTTTTCCCACTCTCTGTTTTTCTACATTTTGACATAATTTCCACTACAGTCTGCATAAATCAAATCCATATTTGTGCCCTTTTTTATTTAATAATAGTTTTAAACACAGTGGCCGCTGTGCGTTGTGACCGATCTGATGCTGCTGCCTTTTCTTTCTTCTCTCTTCCTGCAAAAGGACACAGACAGAAATAAGGATGTAATGTTGCAAACTGCAGCCACTAAATAGCTAACATTTGTTGATTTTTTTTTCTCTCTTTTTGACTTTTCGTAATGTGACGAGTCAAAAGCGGGATGAATGTGTGCTTTGGGCCTGTGGGACTGATGCGCATCACACTCCTGTGGCATATTGTGTTGGTCAGGACTTGGCGTGGTGCCAAGTTGCTGTTTTTGTGTGCCACGCGCATCGTGCCCATGTGGCATGTGTGCGTCAGATAGATGGGTTTGTGCGTACCCTCCAATAGAACCTGCAGGCGCCCCTGCAGCCAAGGTGTTGAGGGTTCTGTTTTGGTGACCTTTGGATCACATCTCTGCTTTTTGTATATAATGTGGACCTATTGGCTTCATCAGATCGTGATCTCAAGCTGTCACTGGAGCAGTTTGCAGCCGAGTGTGAAGTGGCTGGGATGAGGATCAGTGCCTCCAAATCCGAGACCATGGTTTTGAGCCAAAAATGAGTAGGGTGCTCTCTCCAGGTTGGGGAGGATGTCCTGCCCTGGGTGGAGAAGTTCAAGTATTGTTCATAAATGAGGGAAGAATGGAGCGGGAGATCGATAGGCTGATTGGTGCTGCATCTGCAGTGATGTGCGCACCCTACCGATCTGTCGTGGTGAAGCGATTTACTGGTCGGTCTACATTCATACCCTCATCTATGGTCACAAGCTTTGGGTAGTGACCGAAAGAATGAGATCGTGGATTCAAGCAACTGAAATGAGTTTCCTCCTAAGGGTGTCTGGGCTCTCCCTTAGAGATAGGGGGAGAAACTTGGTCATCCGGGAGGGACTGAGAGTAAAGCCGCTGCTCCTCCACGTCGAGAGGAGCCAGTTGAGGTGGCTCGGGCAACCGGTTAGCATGCCTCCTGGACGCCTCCCTAGTGAGGTGTTCTTGGCACGTCCAACTGGGAGGAGACCCAGGACACGCTGGAGGGACTATGTTTCTCAGCTGGTCTAGGAACACCTTGAGATTCCCCCCGGACAAGCTGGCCCAAGTGGCTAGGGAGAGGGAAGTCTGGGTCTCTCTGGTTAGGCTGCTGCCGCCGCGACCCGACCCTGGATAAGTGGAAAAAAACGGACAGACAGACAGATAATAATATAATAAATTACTTTCATTAAATGTTTGTCCAGAACTCTGTCAAACAAAATTATCCCTATTCAATCAATCACCATTTATTTATAGAGCCCTTTTCAACAGCACATAGTGCTTCACAATACAAGAGGTAAAATCAAACAATAAAAAACAATTCAAAATGCAAGAAGGCCACAATGTTAAAAGCCTACTTGAATAAAACAGTTTCAGGATTAGATTTACAAATGCTCAAATCAGTGAGAGAGCACAAATCCTGAGATAGCTGGTTTCACAGTTTAAGTGTAGTGATCAAAAACACTCAGTCACCCCATTGTTTCTATTTAGATTTTGGAACAAACAAACAAACGTATAAGTTGATTTTGAGGGTCCCTTATATTCTCAAAAAGCTACAAGATTTGCTACTGTAAGTAAGATGGGGTGACACTATTGAGAGCTTTAATCATAATCAGAATATGATTTATTCACCAAGTATTTTTACATACAAAAAATTTGATGTGTTGTTGAGGTTGAGAACATACAAGGTTTAATAAACAAAGTACAATTTAAAAAAAAAAAAGAGAAAATGTAAGATATGATACATATTTCACAAACTTGTCAAATTCCCAAGCAATTTTATTTTAAGTCATAGCTTGATTTTGTTTCAGTTTGCACAAGTCTACATGAGGCGAGATCAACGCTCATTCCTGATCCAGTCACCCTCTTGGACCCAGCACATGTCTGAAATTGTCTACAGAATAGTGAAAACCCTTCAGGTCAAACAGCATCAATAACCTGACAATGCTCACAGGAGCTGCATTACCAGACAGTAGTGTGGAATAAAAGACAATGAAAAATAATTGACTCCGATCTTGGTCAAAGGAATTAATATGACTGAACGTTTGGGATCTCTACCACTTTGTCTTGGTTTCTGTCTGCCTAATACTCTGTCCTCATCCCCCTGGTTGCCTGCTGTTGAGTTTTTAATGAAACGACCAGCCCAAAACACAACCATACTGGTGATTAATACCCAACAGAAAGGAAAAAACTGTATTATAAAACATTAATAAAGGCTATTAGAATCCAAAGACAAGTGCCTGACCTTATTTGATACTAAAGCATAAGGTTTTAGTCGTGTACAGAAACATGCTCACAAGACAAAAACTCACTTGTGAGCTTAGGTCAGGGTCTCGTTATCAGCAATATGCGGCCTTTCCCAATCAGTCACACTACTCCCTACTACTCCCGCAGAGGGTTGGCCATATTAAGTCCCATCTGAAACCAATTACGTATGAGGGCAAGTGGCTTATAAGGCCCCAAAAACAAGGGTTGCGTGATGCTGGAAAAAAAAAATTCACAATTAATTTATTATTTGCGCCTTCATGTTTTTTACTCCAAATGAGTTACGAGTGTTTTAAAAATATACTTACAAATCATCAGCATACAGGTCAAGTTGTATGGACTGTCCATAATTTACACAGATTTTCCCTCATTTGTTTTATTAACTGATCTTACTGAGCACACAGACCAATCCAGCAAAAAAACTAAAGAAAATCCATGGGAACTAGTACATTTGATGGCTGAATGAAAATAATCACTGAAAAAATTGACACACACAAAAATGCAGTAAAAATGGAATGATCCAAATCGAAAACCAACAGTTAGTTTTGCACTGCAATTTAACAACATATTATTTTTTTGTCAACTAATCTTAACCTGCAAAATAGCTGTGGCAGTCAGGCACAAGTGTTTAGGTGAAAGAATAAAGTAGAGGAACAAAAAAGCTTAAATGTAAATAAGTTGGATGTGTCAGTGGATGACAAGGCTAAAATCTATTATGTTCTAGCACTATACATGGTACATGGACCAAATGTTCCTCCTGCCATTACTTCTCAACACTGGGTAGAGTTTGATGCATTTTTTTCATGGTTTCCTTTAACAGAAGTTTATTCATATAAAAGCACAGAAAGTACCTGATGCCTGATGTTGCTATGCCAACAATGCAAAACTACTCCATCAAAACCAAAGTGTACCTCAGGTCTATTTCTAACTATTTGGCTTCAAAGGCAGCTGTGCTACTGGAAAAAAAAAGAGCTATGATGGTTGAAAATTACCCACCACTGGCACAGCCAGGTAAGATGTCACAGTAACCGATGTCATTACAAGTTTGCTCTTTGGGAGTTTTTTTCTTGAAGGTACAAATAGAAACTCTGATGGGAAATGGTCCCCTGAAAGTCATGATTCATGTAACAAATACAGTGTTAAAGAAAATTTTACATAACATAAAGCATTTATTTGTAAATTCAATTCAATAATACTTTATTAATCCAAAAGGGAAATTAAATGTTATTGGTTTCTGTAAACACACACCAGAACAAATTAGTTTTAATCTAATTAAACATATTGCAAAAGAAAATATTTCCTTTAAACTGAAGAGAATTTTACCTGAGAAACGGCTGTTTATTTTGTACCTAAAGCTATGTGAAAATGTATATAAATTTAGTCTAAATTATTAAGTGTATTTTAGTGATCAGTCTCAGCGGAACACAGTCAAAAATGAGCAACCAGTTTTCTATTACATGGCCACAATTACAGTACATTCAACCTTAACAAATGGTTTCTGTTCTATTTAACAACCAGGCAGCTGAGACACCATGTTTTGTTATTCTGCTTCAAAAAGTAGATATTTTCACCATTACCTTTCTTCTGTGTCGTATTCCAAAATGAAGTATTGATTTTACAAAGGCACAAATGAATATCTGTCAGTTGCTCTGGATGCTCCCTCTCCAGTGAATTTGTGTGTGTGTGTGTGTGTGTGTTGGAGCTCTGTGTGTATACACCTTTTTCTCCAAAATTAAGAAATATCAAATGAATGTGAAAACAAAATCTGACAGTACTAAATTTGTACACTGGTAAATAAAGATTTCCCTTTTTTTTCCACGAATTAACAATCCACAGCGATGATAAAGTTGTGGGTCTGTCTGTTACTCAAGTTTGTTTACTATTAAACTGTCAAGAAGCTTCAGTGTCTAAATCCACATCTATCCATACTACTATAGGTGTTTTTAATATTAGAGAACTTCTGCTCTGTGCATATATACAGTGGCTTAAAAAAGTGTGCCCCATTCCTGATTGATTTTTCTTTTACGTTTGTCGCAATTAAATGTTTCAGATCACGTAACAAATTTGAGTATCAGACAAAGATAATACAAGTAAACACAAAATGCAGTTAATAAACAAAGGTCTTTATTATTAGGGGAAAGTAAATCTAAACATACAGGGTCCCATGTGAATGCCACCTAAACCTAAGAACTGGTTGGGCCACCCTTAGCAGCAACAACTACAATCAAGCATTTGCAACAACAGGCAATGAGTCTTTTACAGTGCTGTAGAGGAATCTTGTCCCACTCATTTTTGCAGAATTGTTGTAATTCAGCCACATTTGAGGGCTTAAGAGCATGAAGCTCCTTTTTAAAGGTCATGCCACAGCATCACAATCAAATTAGTTCAGGACTTTGATTAGGCCACTCCAAAGTCTTTAAATTGTTTTTCTTAATCTATTCAGGGGTGGACTTGCTGGTGTGTTTTGGATCATTGTCTTGCTGCAGAACCCAAGCACGCTTCAGCTTGAGGTCACAAACAGATGGCTCAGCATTCTCCTTTAGGAATTTTTGATAGACAGCAGAATGCATGGATTCATTTACCACAGCAAGTCTTCCAAGACCTGAAGCTGCAAAATAGCCCCAGACCATCACACCACCACCACCATACTTTACTGTTTCTTTTCTAAAATGCTGTTACTTCTACGCCAAATGTAATGTGACTATACACCTTCCAAACCGTCACTCCACAGAGTATTCTCTAATCAAGATGTTTTCTGGCAAAACTGAGATGAGCTTTTACATTATTTTTACTCAGTAGTTATTTTCATCTTTAAACCATACAATCCATTTTTGCCCAGTAACGTTCTTATGGTGGAGGCATGAACACTGATCTTAACAGAAGCAAGTGAGGCCGGCTGTTATTTGGATGTTGTTGTGGGGTCTCTTGTGACCTCTCTGCGTAATTTTGGTCAGCTGGCAACTCCTGGGAAGGGTCACTACTGTTCTATGCTTTTGCCACTTGTGGACAATGGTTCTCACTGTGGTTCACTGGAGTCTCAAAACTTTCATAATTCATAACCTTTTTCAGATTGACAGATCTCAATTACTTTGTTTCTTATTTGTTCCTGAGGTTTTTTTTTAATTGGAGCATGATGTCTAGCGTTTCAGGATCTTATGGTCTATAATAATTATACCAAATACCATAATACCAAATAATAATAATAATAACAATACATGTGCACATTTAAACAGTTGAAGTCAAAACAATGCAGGCTATATATAATCTGACTCCTGTCTGTCTCTCACAACAAGACTGCTCAAAATTAGCCCATTAGGCTACTGGCCACCCCTAATTATTGCGTGGCCATGTGTTATTGTGCCCACGACTTAATAATGCGTGGCAACGCAATAACTATCTCACGGCCACGTGATAATTTTTTTTATCCCATGTCACCGGACGGGCTCCATACATCATAAACCCACAGGGGGATATTTACTTTTTCACACGGGGCCATGTAGGTTTGGTTTTAACTTTCCCTTAACAAACCATATGAACTGTTTTTTGTGTTTATTTGTGTTACATTTTTCTGATATTTTAGTTAAATTTGTTTGATGATCTAAATCATTTAAGTGTGACAAACGTAAAAGAATAAGAAATCTGGACAGGGGCAAACACTTTTTCGCACTGCTGTATGTATATGTATGTCTTTGTATGTATCTCTCTCCATATCCGTCCGTCGGTTTGTTTTCTTCCGCTTATCCGGGGTCGGGTCGCGGGGGCAGCAGCCTAAGCAGAGAGACCCAGACTTCCCTCTCCCCAGCCACTTGGGCCAGCTCATCCGGGGGAATCCCAAGGCGATCCCAGGCCAGCTGAGAAACACAGTCCCTCCAGCATGTTCTGGGTCTTCCTCTGGGTCTCCTCCATACTCTCCATTTATGACTTAAAAAATACAGAAGGTCTACAAAACAGAAATGAACTTCATACTCAATTTCTTCCTACACTAAAACTGGCAGCTGTACATATTTGTTTTGCGCTTTACAAAATACCATACAGATTGCTGTCAATCCTCTCATTTTATAACGGTAATTGTACAACAGTTTGAAAATTAATTAATAATTTATTAGTTCTCAAAAGGCTTATTCAGACCAGGGTTACATATAAACCACATCTGTCAATTAACATCACACTTGTATTTCTATTTTCAGATCAAATGATTAGCTGGGTTTTTGTTTGTGAGCATGTGTGTGCGTGTGTACACTACTTATGTTTCGGCCCACATAGCAGACAGGTGTGTGCCAGATCTGGTGACAAGCTGGCTGACTGCTGGCATGGCAAGTGGGTTGTCAACCAGGTCTGTAAATGATGGCACTCTTTTTCACCCTTTTGTGCATGAATTATAACTACAGCCAAAATTTTTTTCCTTGGTATTTTTATTTATTTATCTTAGGGCATAAAGTGTCAATAATTTTTTTGTGAAAGTTTTATTTATTCAGAACCTTTTAACATATCCACTCTGGTGGTCTGCATACACTTTGACATTTTTTAAATATGTTAACATAATTTAAAATGTTCTGTTACTAAATGTAACTCATCTCATTCTAGTTCTCATCATCATCCCTTGCTTTACTTCTTTTCATTCAACAGTCTGATCAACTTCTGTTGGTCTTATGTGAGCTTCTCATTTTTAACAGTATAAGATTTTAGTGGACATGTTTTATTTTACAGAAATAGTGATAATGCACAAAAAACTTCAGGTCTCTGCACTCACCCATATTGTCAGACCCTATTTATTGTTTTTTTTTTTTTTTTGGGGGGGGGGGGTGTACTGCTTGATAGAAAGCTAATACTTAAAAGGAATGATCTACTCTTCTGGATCAATAGCTAATTGACATTTTTTTAAGTGCATTTAACACTGGTCTGATTTTGAAGAACTTATAAGCTTTTCCTGGCTCCTGTAAGTAATTATCAACAAAATGAATGTACGTCAGAAGCTGCTCAAATATATCTTTAGTGACATGCCATTTGCTATCAAATCAAAACAATGCCCCTGCTCTGCTGACCAATAAATTCTTGATCTTGGGTATCTGAGGTATGACAAGAATATATTCAGTAGAAGTGTCCTCATTTCCCCTTTTGTCAAGGCTCGATTTTCTCTTCTTTTTTGGAATACATACATGTTTCTACTCTGCACTATTTTACTCATAAGATCCGCTGGAATTAAATAAATCTATTGGTTCCTTTCCCTCAACATTCACCTTACACTTCTTTAAAAAAAGGGGGGTTCAGTTATCTTTCATCTTTCAAAATGATTGTCCTTGGTTTTCTAGATATTTCTGCTTTTCTGACCCTCAGCTCTGTTAGGTGGCATATCTTCAGTAACTTCATGTCCCTCACCATCTTGACTCAGTAATCACAGAGTTCCTCATTATCCTCATCTTCACTATCACTACTAATAGAATTTTCCAGTTCTTTCACTGGCAACCACTCATCATCAATTCCCCTTGCTTCATCCATTCATACTTGAATCAGCAGAGTTGCACTACTATCTTGTAAGCTTTTCTACGCACGCTGAGTTTTACAAACTATAAAAACCTTATTTGTTACTAGGATAATGGTAACAATGCAAATCTTCAAGTATTAGATTGTAAGTCAGTTTATTTATGATGTATTTATTTATGCTAGCTGCAGATGGTGCATATAGAACAACAGTTAGAGTAATAGTTTACATTACTGTTGAAATAAAGTATACTTATACTTATAAATTATATATTTTTTCTGGTATGTATCTGCTGTTTTACATGATTGTGGAATTAAATTACCACAATTATTAATTTATTGTAAAAATGTTACAATTAATTTGTGACAGATCCAGTTGGACTTGCTGTTAATCTAATACCTGCTATGATTGCTGTGAGGTGACGCCCTGGTCGCCATTTTTGCTTCTCCATTTTGTAACAGATGCTAACAGTGGATGGGATAGGCTGGGCCTACTCTAGTGATATACAGGTCCTTCTCAAAAAATTAGCATAATGTGATAAAGTTAATTATTTTCCATAATGTAATGATAAAAATTAAACTGTCATATATTTTAGATTCATTGCACACCAACTGAAATATTTC
>JARVJO010000227.1:5061077-5074688 GCA_031762555.1 Cynodonichthys magdalenae | reverse complement strand
TGTTAAAGGTTGTTTTTTGTTTCCCAGTATTTGCTTTGATATTTAAGATGAGCAGTTTTTGTAGTTGATTGTTGAAAAAAAACAGATTTTTAATACTTCAAATAATGCATCAGTGTTAAAATTATGTTTCTGCTTACATTCGTCTTGCAATTAGATAAAAGGCCTCTCTAAACCAAGCTACCCAAAACGGCCACAAGTACTGGCTAACTTTGGGGAGTTCCCACACTTATTTTTTTCCATTTAAAGCACTGAATAAAAACATGAGTGAGAATAAAAAGTGGGAAATGCTGTTTTACTTATAATGATGCCACAGTGAACTGTGAGAAAAGATCAAAAAGCAACTTCTGGATTTAAAAAACTTCACCAAAATTGCTTGTTGTCAAATATTTTAATAAAAACAACCTTGTTGTCAAACTTCTGTATTTGTAATATGATAAATTAAAGAAGGTTTTTTTTAACTTAACTTGGATTACTTTCATAAAGTTTCTGTATGTTATGTTATATATGTAAGGCTCATATATATCTATTACCTTTAAACATCAAATCAAATGTGAAGAATGAAAGTTATTATAATTTTAAAGTATTAAAATTCAAATCTTAGGTTTCACAATTCACGTTTCACGATTGTGGAATAATCTGGATAGTGATTATAAAAATGCTGTTTCAATGAAATTGTTTAAAAGAATGATAAATATAAAATTTGGTAAAGAAATTTGAAATTGTATAATTTGTTTATATTTTGTTTTTTTACTTGAACATTATTATTGTTTGAAATTATTATTATTATTAATAATATTTTTTAAAAGGGGGCCTATGTTTCTGTTAGTTCAGAAGATTTTTTCTTCTTTCTGCTACCTTTCATTTTATTTGATTTGTATTTTTTTGTATGTGAATTTGTTTTGTTTTTAAATTAAATAAATAAACCTTTAAAAATAAATAAATAAATTTCACTCTTGGGGGTTCATTGTACCCTGCCTTTGTGTGAACTACATGGCATTTCCAAAAATGTAAAGTTGTTTCAAGAGCACCAGTTTACCTTTGTGCTTTTACGTGAAACAAAGTTGTATAGAAACCAGCTGATGACCACAGCAATGTGAAAATGGGAAATAAGCAGCGAGAACCTACACAATCCTTTGGAAACGAGCATCAGCTTCTTCTGCGTCAGGTGGCGCAGATAAGGTTGCAGCAGATCCTCCATCGTCACTGCAGCCATGGCATTGATGCTCGTGGAAACTGTGCTGAAATGAAACAGAAACAGTCTCCAATAATCCCACATTTAGAGTTCATTAACCCCATGCAAAGTAGCCATAATGTTAACAGCAAATATTGAGAAGTGTCCAGATGTTCAAACATCAATTAGACTGATATTTAAATATGAATTCCACCACGATAGAGCCTATATGTTTAACAGCTCTGTTTCCATTTTTTGTACTAAACCTAAACTCAGAATGTTGTCAAATTCAGGTTGCTTTAAAAGATTCCGATTAGCTTCTATAGAGCTAAAAACACATATTCTAAAAAAATAAAGAAAAGCAAAGCATGGAGGAAGTCACATATCTGACATGTGACAGGAAACCTCAGCCTTTATAACTGCAAGCTGTAAGAAGTGAAAGATAAAACAACACAAAGCTGTAGAAAACTGAAAGTGAAGAACAAGTTCAATGTTATAAAAAGGACAGTGTTTGTATGTGGCTCCACGCCAGGTTCCCTGCAGTCAGACTTTAGTTAAGTTCTGAGAAATTAAGGTTAAAATACCTTAAAGTTCCACTGTACGCACAGGCGAGGAAAAGACCTGGAAAACCTGGGTTGTCTCTGAATATGTCCAGTACAAAGAATGGCATGTACTTCATCAGACGAGCAGAGAGGAAAAATAAGAAATATTAGGCTTTTGAGTTAGTCAAACGTAATCCTGGAAAATGTGCTAACTTGTGACAAGCAAAAAACCCTTCCTCTCGTAATCTCAAATTTGCAAAACAATAAAAAATTCAAACGTCTCTTTTCAAATATCAAACTTTATTCTAATTTGAAGAACTATGACCATATAAAAACACAAATAACTAAGAAAAAAACACAATCAGTAAAGAAAAATCTCTGAAAACTTGAGCTATGAGTCAAAGTAAGAATAAGCTCATTGGTTCGTGTCCAGAGTAAGCTACATACCAGATCAGGCGCCGAAATCCTCCCAGACTTCAATGGATCACAGGAGCTGTAATATGCAAACATGACGATGCCACAGGTTGCTGCACTGCTAACAATGAGGCACAGACCCACCTGGTTCACAAAAAGAGCCCTGCAATTAAAGACACACTTCGTTTTAGTAAATCAGATTTATTTGGGGTGAGAAAACAGATGTGTTGACTGTGTTTCTGTAAACCAGTTTGGCTGAACTGAAAAATACAAAAAAAAGTTTTTTTTATTTTTATTCTGTGCCGTATTACAGTTTGATGAGTGAGTAACACAACTAATTTTAATTTGTAGATACTTGATGCAAAGGTCTGCCAGCTCTCACCACTTGGCCTCTCGCACCGAGCGGCAGGAGATGTAGCGCTGGACTTGTGATTGGTTTACCCCGTACATGGACAACCAAACCAGTGAGCCCCCAACAGTGAGGCTCCAAAAGGTGTATCGCTTCCGTGGGTCAACGTCAAAACTATAGGAGAAAATTAAGAATACACAACTAAATTTAAATATAACGACTCATGTGTTAACTGTAACAAGATAAGAAATCAACAAATGTTTTACTCATTAAAATTTATCCGGGATCCATTGTAGGCGATATTTAGTACTTGTGCAGGACCACCAACCAGGATTGTGCCATGAATATAAATCGCCATGAATCCTGCCAGCATGACAACAATCTGGAACACGTCAGTCCAGACCACGGCCTTAATGCCCCCCTGTACACAGATGATAAAGAAAAAAAGACACATAAAAGGAGAAAATCACAGTATGGTTAATACTTAAAATTTTTACCCTTTGACCCTTTATACTATTCATGAGTTTAAACAGAAACCAATAATATATTTATAAAATGTTGCACATGAATGCCAAAAACAGTCATATGGATGTCCAACTTCTCAGAATGTCAATATTGTGTTCTTACCAGAGTGGTGTACATGGTGCAAATGATCCCCGTAGAAAACAGAGACATCCACATGTTTAGTCCACTGGCTGCAAAAGTAAAAGTGGTTTTGAGCAATGAATCATCTTTAAATTCTAAAAACGCTCGTCATTAACCACATTCTAATGAAATTCATAATACTTTGTGCAAAAGATGAGCAGTCCTTTTAAAAATAGTGAAGTCCTACTGTTGTCTGCATGATGGAAGAACTGGTAAGCACTATGATTTCTCCGCATGATAAACTTTCACGTTCTTCTTGTGCATGTGTGGGTTTTCTCCTGGTACTCTGTTTTTCCGTTAAATTAGAGCAGGGGTGTCAAACTCATTTTCACCGATAGCTGCATGAGCATTATGGTGGCCCTCAAAAGTCCAGTTGAAATTAACTTTTATGTTTTTTGTTTAACTTCGACTAAACATGAAAACGTCACGTTTCTCGTCTCATTGCTACGTCTCAGCACCGCTAACAAATAGGGGTATAAATCACCAGCTTTATCATGACATGATATTACATCAATATGTTTGGATGATGATTCAATATTTCTCGATTTCATAAAGTCTGTCTCGATATAATTTCGCTTCAATTCAATTCACAAGCCTGTGATCTATACGATGCGATATCATATGCTGGCATATGATATAGATTCACATTCAATTCAAATCAAAAAAACTTTATTGATCCCAGAGGGAAATTAGATTGAGCATGTGGTGACGATATAGATCGATATTTTCTTTTTGCCTCTATATAACTGAATCATTACCCATTCAAATCGATATAGATCGATGTATTGTTACACCCCTACTAACAAACAATAACTGAGCTCTACATGGTATTTCCTGCATAGAAACAGCAATTAAACACATCCTTTTATAAAAACTGAAAATTACTACGTGTATGACTGACTAAATGTGAAATAAATAATAGAGAAACACCAGTAAAAGTAAAAGTAAGAGAGTTTTACTCCTTGTTGTGTTGTGGTAAGTAGCTGCCATCTTGATATCTGAACTTCCCCACTTTCTGACAGGGAATTCCCACTGAAAGGGCATTGCAGATTAAATTCACAACTTGGAAGTGGAAAATTCCCACATGCTAGTACAGCTGAACCCTGCACACCTCCACCTAATGCTGGGATGCCATCCTTCCGCGGGTAATATAATCAATATGCATTAAGGGAGATGTATTTTATGGTTAATGTTGGTTTTAAACGGGCATACGCTTATTTTAAAGACATTAGCACATCTTTGAAGCTCATGTTGGCCACATGAAATGCTGTGGCAGGCCACATTTGGTCTGCGGGCCTTGAGTTTGACACATGTGGGTTAGTGTAATTAGCTACTTTAGCAGTTTGATTTGTTTATGTGGTCTTGATGGACAACCTCTCACCCCATGACCATGAAGGTATAGGCATGTAAAAAACAGATGGATGGATGTTTTGTAAACCTTGATCCTAACTGTTTGAAAATAATAATTAAAACATTTTTTTTAGTAATGATAAGTAACTTGACTTAATAAGTTGGAATGAAATGTGGAAATTAAATCAAAACTAAGGCCAAATAACTAAAAAATTTGATTAATATACAAACATTTTGGCTTTTGCATGTACTCGCATACCTTGGTTTAATATCAGAGCTGGTGCGTAGATGACAATCCCCGTGTAAAGCAGCTGAGAAAATAAAAACACAAGCAGTGTCTGAGTTTGAACCCTTCCATTAACTTCCATTAAAAACTTGCAGAAACTTGTCGGTCAGAGCACTAAATTCTTTGAGCGTTGAGAAAGTATAACAATGCTGATCATACCGTGGCGAGAAGAAACTGGAAGCTTCCCAGCAGCTGCATCCCTCGGCCAAATCTCATCTTCAGATACTGTGACAAGCAGATGGTCAGAGTCGTAACATCACACAGGATCTCTGCAAACATTCCTCATCCTTCTTCACCTCCTAGATTTGCCACTTTTGATGGGCCACTGAGGAATTTTTTCATTTTGAAACAAATCTGGGCTTTATTTCTACGCAGGAATATTAGAATATTAACATTTTCTTGATAACATAACATAGAACTTGCAGGAAACTAAAGTGTTCTCCCTATACAAACAGTTTGCTTACAACAAGAAAAGTGTTGTCTAAATCAAAACTGCACATGGCTATTTACTTCAGTAATGATATTTACAGTCTAACAGTTGTTTGTTTTTAATTAGCCAGTTTTATGACAATAGATGTCCGTTTCTTTTATGAAGTAACTTCATAAACATCTGGAGGATAATTGTGACCTGATTGATGCTGGTGATGCCCAGGCGAAAGAAGACCGGCAGGAAGAGGTAAGCGGTCAGCAGAGAGTTGATGCTTTGGCCGAGGCACATGTAGAGGAATTTAGAGCCGTAGCGAAACCCTTCAGAGGGAACACCGAGAACCTGGACTGCTGACATAAAACTGGCACAGAGCGACAGCCCAACAGGCACAGCTGGCATGCTTCGACCACCGGTGAAGAAGGCATCTACAGAAGAGTCCTTTGGCCTCTTCTTTAGGGCTTGGAAAAGTCCTATTGCCATGGAAATTGACAACATGGCAGCAAAGACAACGTAATCAACCAGAACAAAAGCTGGTCTGAATGAATCACTGGCAGACCGATCCTCCATTTTTGTCTTTGATGCCCTCCGATAGTTTCTGTTGGATCCAGATGTTTAGTGGATCTGTTGAAGTGAGTTAGAAATAAAGCATTATTTAGGTGACTTCTCAAGAGAATTCTAGGATTGTGACACAGTTGCAAATGCAATTGTTGGTATCCTTCCACAACAACTAATGTGAAAGGCTAAAAAGCTCCAGTTTTGTCTCATCAGTCTCATTCCCTTTTGACCTATTCCCAGATGGTTCTTCAGACACCCCATGTTCCCCAAAAAAACATGTTTCCTGGTACAATGCTTGCACCGCGGAACATAGATACCGAGGAACATGGGTACTGGAGAACATAGGTACCGGGGAACATAGGTACTGGAGAACATAGGTACCGGGGAACATAGGTGCCAGAGAACACAAGTACTGGAACATATGTAATGAGAAACATAAGTACTGGAACATAGGTACAGGAAAAGGTACTGGGGATTATAGGTACCAGGAAACATACACAGATAATAGGTAACATAAAAAATGGGGAAAATTGGTACTGGGGAACAAAGGTTCTGGGGAATATAGGCACTGGGGATAAAATGTACTGGTAGGTACAGGAAATGGTACTGGGGAACATAGGAACCAGGGAACACTGGTACTGAGAAACATAGGAACCAGGAAACATATAGGTACTGGGGAACATAAGTACTACAACACAGGTATTGGGGAACATTGGTACCAAGTAACACAGGTTCCTGGGAACATACCTAGGAGGTGCTAGAGAACATGGGTACAAGGGACATACGGTGCAACAGATACTGAGTAATATAAGTACCAGGGAACATATAAACCAGGTAACATAAGTTCCAGGGAACATGAGTAACTGGGAACATGTGGCTTTTTGTGTTTATCTCCTAATAGCTTTGTGTAACTAACCTTTGACCAACAAACATTAAAAGCATTCTTTAAATAAATTAACCAATATCCTTCATTTGAGATAACTTTCCAGTGCTGCATCTTTGACAGAATAATACACCAGATTAGAATTATTCTCAATGTTTTTTTGAAAAATGTTTCAAAGAAATCTGACATTACTAATGTCCTTCTTTTAAAGTTTTTATATTAACTGAATAATCTCATAGAAAAATATCTTTTTTTTTTTTTGTTTCACCAGCACAAAAAAATGCCTTGAAAAAGTTTGTCCTTCAATATAGATAAAAAGCTGTTTATTTGTGACTTCATTTCTGTGGCAACAATCTGTAAAACTGCTGAATCATCAAGGAGGAAGATTTTACAATCAACGTATTATATTTTCTTGTAGATTTTTTTTATATGTAGGAATTTTACATGTGAACAAATTATGTAGCTGAACATTGTATTTTGCTCCTGACAAAAAATATTTAATTTTCTATTAAAAATTACATCAAATATTTAAACAACTCACCACTGCTTCCACATCCAGCTCAGTCTGGTCAGTGAAGTAGGAATGTGCTGACAGCCCACTCCACTCTTCAGCAACTGCTTCACATCCATACACCTTCTCTGAAACACACACGTTTGTGTCTGCATGCATGCGTGTGCGTGTGTGTGTAGCATATCATAAGGAGTACAAGGTTACAACAAGTGAAAAAGGGCTTAAAGTTGAGTTAGAGAAGTCAAACGCTAAAAAGAAGAGTTTTAAAGGGACATCAAACATTTAAAAATGTCATTGAGTAAAAAAAACTACAATAAAACAGTAAAAATGAATAATCCCTGTTTATTTAATATGTAGAAACATGATCTGAAGACACGATACGGTCATTTTCTGACATGTGACACATGTTGTCACACTGCTGTAAACTGAACTGTAAAGGACAAGTTTATGAATGGAGATGTAAACAATAGTTAAAATATTGTTCACTCAGTGCAAAGGAGAATCACTTTTCAGTAAGAATATAAAACAATCTTACATGTGGTTAAAAGATAAAAGTTGTTGGTAATTCTACTGTAAACAGTTCTACATACATGGTGACCTAATGACTGAAATAACCCATAAATCTTATCAACCAGCTGTAAAATGCCTTTTTTTTACATTTAGGAGCGACTTATTGTCATGAAATTATACAACACATGAAATAGGGACCATAACCTCAGTTGTTTCCTTCTTTATAACATTCAGGTTATATCAGTCATATGATTTATTTGAGAGTTTCACTAAAACCCATTTGATTCTGTTACAAACAGGACAACAAAATCAGTCAGATGAAAAAATATACTAGAATTTGGTGGAAAGTTTTTTAATTGATAAATGTTTTTTTTTTCTGAATGTGAGCGTGGCATTACGAAAGTCTGCTTCTGGACTTTTAATTTGTTCTTTCAGGTTTGTTAGCTGTAACCACCGTGTACTGAACTGCTTCGTTAAGCTGTTTAATCCAGCAAGAAAAAAAGCTTTCCAAGTCTAATGACCCCAAAATGCTTAGACTCTTTAATCTGAAGCATTGGTAAAAACACAAACTTTTTTTATTTGTTTATTATGTGACACTAAACAGTACTATAGTCATGTTTTACCATGAAACTTGAGTGATTTTGGAAAGAATATTTCTAAAGTCTAGTAAAACTGAGTGTGTCGGTTCAAATGTTTAGAAGTTGCTTGTAATCTCTGACTGTAAAACTTGTCCGTTAATGGAGATCTATAACACCATGTGTAACTATTACATAAAGTGGGATTAAATAAAAAAACAAACAATAAAGTAGATATATATATATTCATTCTTAAAAGACAACGAAAGTTTGAAATCTTTGGGATTAAAGTAATGAATTAATGCAAAACATGTACAACACATCTGTTTTTTCAAACAGAAAATGTTATAGGTACCTTAGAGTTGTTTTAAACATTCTGTCATGGTTAACAGACTGGTTTTAAAGGCAGGTAAAAGTTACAGGGATTTATTTCTGTAAGCAAAGACAAGACCAGGGTCAGCCAATATGGCACCCATGCAAAACTTCATGTAGCGACCCTTGTGCAATTTCTTAAATCTCACTGCCAGTTTACATTCACACCAAAATAAATAGTTTTGCCTTTGATATTATTTTTATCTTTAGAAACCAGGTTAAAATAGTTAACAATATAGTTAATTTGAAACAGAATACCAGAAGTTTACCTCTGATATTCTACCAGCCAACATCTGCTGACAGCGATGAGGAACACCTGTTAACGAGCAGCTGTGGACTGAAGCAGCTCCAGGGGGGGGTCCAGGAATTGTTTTTGTAAAAGATCCACTCAAACCCATACATTTTCCAGCTAATTGAAGAACATTTTACTAAATTCTTGGAATTAATAAAACAACATAAACTTGTTAGTTTATGAAGGTAGAACAATGAAAACCAGACTTTAACCTGAACTTCATCTGAGATCAGAACTGAAACTTCCATTATCCTTATTTTGTTATCTATTTACACTCTAAGCACCAGTAGTTAGTCTTGACTGCATCATATGATACATTTATCACAAAATATCCTCTGCATCATATAACCTCATGTAACAAATAAGCAGGCTGAGAAACCCACAGAACAAGTTACATTCATACATCTGAGTGACCAGTGGTTATTCTACAGAATAAACTAATTTTACTCTCATAAAAAGTTATAAACAATTTTTTGTTCCCCATTTATGGTGCCACCTAGATGGATGGTGCCCTTAGCATTTGCCTATAATGCCTATGACACGGGTCGGCCCTGCAATCAATCAATCAAGGGATTCTAGGTGAACTAACAGAATGACTGATTCCTGCAATACAAGCGCTGCAGGAACATTTTCAAATAAATGAACACATACAGCTTCAATGTTTTCATATTATAAATATAGCAAAGGGTGGGGCCTGTGGGGAATCATCTGGATGTTTTCACAGAATCATCTTAGATACTCATATCATGGAATACACTAAAAAAGAGAAGTAGGTTAGACTACAGAGAAGGGTTGGAAAGTTACCTGGGTTTTAACAAGTCATACCAATTAGTTAAAATACATTATGTGTGTAATGTAATTGCAAGCATTTAAAAGTTTGCCATTCAGAGCTGGCGTTATTTATTTATTTTCTTGAAACTAGAGCAGGAAGCTGCAATTCTGAAAAAAAAAAGGAAACCACAGTTTGTCAGCCAAGTTTCTTTTCTTGTAATTTCAGAAACATCGATTTCTTCAAAATGCTCTCATTGGCTCTCACTTGATAACAACTTCCTTCTGGTTTGACGTGTAGCTGAGTAGATAAAAACAAACAAACACATCTTTAATGCAGTTTAACCCAGGTGTCACTTTTACTGACTCCTGCTTATTGGAAAACAGAGTTTGTAGCACTGAGTTTTTGCAAACGCTCATGATGATATCTTGACTTGTGGCTTGTTTCTGTTGAAGCCAGAGAGCAGCTCGCTCTTCAACCCACTTATGAACTTTAAAGAAAGATTGTAGTCTATAGCTCCACTCGAAATACAAATTACTGCTTGAACCAATAACATTTTGAAAGAATGAAGAATTTATTTTAAAAATCAGCTAACTCTTTAGTGGAAAAGATTACTGGAATGAAAAGGATGTTTTTGTTGAACTAACGTGTCAAGGAAAATGGAGTGGATTATAGAAATATTTTAAACAAAATAGAACAAGAAGGAAATGAGGCAGGGGGGCAATTTTGAATAGTTTAGAAAAAACAGTAAGAACAGTGTTTAGGAGAATTATTATTCATCATTATTACTTTGTGTCTGTGAGCCAAAAGAGAAACAATAAACACGACACGTTACGTTTGCTCGACAAAATCAGGAAATCAGATAGAACTTCCTGTCAGCACCACACACAGAAACACTCTGGGAGCAAAAACGCAGACGTTACAGTCATAAGTCTCGGTGAACTAATTAACAAAACTAGGACCAAAGTCCCTCGCATGTAAAGGTAAACTAAAATATACTTTAGACATAAATCTAATGTTTGAAGCTGTTTTTATTTAAGCTGACTTGCGCTAGAAAAGGTTAGAAATATATATTATTTTACTGACAAGACACAGCGTTAATTGTGCTTACTCTGTTAAGTTTAATATAACTTTAGCTCAAGCTTGTTTTAAACTTATATCTGATTTATGACATTTTAACTTAGCCTGTTTAAAAGTTATGAAAAACAATGTGAGATATTTTTCATTAACATTGATGGTTTATTATTAATCGAATACAGACATATGAAACAATATAAGTTATGTTAATGAAGTGTTTCTGTATTTTACATGCTGTATGTGGCTTGTGGTTCAGTGACAGCAGAACATGGTGAGCAGTTTCAGTGATGCAGTGGAAATCCCCATGATTCTATGTAGGCTACAACATTTCCACGCAATAATCAGCTTATGAGATGCTGTGAGGTTTAGGTCAAACTCAGAACAGAGAAATACTTCTTACTTAAAAAAAAACAGTTCATTTGACTTTAAATCTTTTGAACCTTGACCTGTATTTCCTAGGTCACGATTTAAAGTTCTTGTCTTATCCCCATATTAAAGTACAGGATTACCTGAAGGTTTAAACCTCCTTGTGTCAGGAGTGATTGGCGACAAAAGGGTGGCAGCAAAGGTCAAAGGAAAGGTTTCCAAGACACTAGTGTGATTTATTCAAATTCAATTCAAATTCAATAATACTTTATTAATCCCAAAGGGAAATTAAATGTTGTTGTAACTCATATTATCCTGGTTTCTTTAAAGAGTTGTAAATACTGATGGCTGTGGGCAGGAAGGATCTCCTGTCCATCTTACAGTGGATCTGACAAAGTCTCTGGCTGAAGACACTTTGTTGTATGACAGTCTGATGAAGTTGTCCATAATGATCTTCCATTTATGAAGAATCCCTCTTTGTTCAATCATTTCCAGAGGTTCTAGAGGAGTCATAAGAGCTGAGCCAGCCTTCTGTATTACATTGTTGATGAGATGATTGTTTCAACACCATGTCACAAAGCAGTCCACCAGCTCCCTGTCAGTTTTTTCTGTCCTTCTCTGATAAACCCAACGACTGCAGAATCATCCAAGTATTTCTGCAGATGACAGGGGTCTGTCTTGTACTGGAAGGTGTAAAGTGTGAAAATGAATGGTGAGAGTACAGTCACCTGTAGTGCTCCCTTCGTGTTTGGAAATGTATGGTTTGGAGACAAATGAGTTGACAAAAAGATGGTAGCTGAAGATGTTGAGGTTCTCCTTGGGAAAGAGTGGACACATGAAGGTAGTTGGAGTGAGAAAAAGGAAACAATGGAAAGAAAAAAAAAGTTAAAATATACCAGACAAAAGGTTGTGTTTTTGGTGCAAAGAACAAGTGTGCATTAAAAATGTACTACACCATTGCCTGAAGCTTGTTTTGAAATTTTATTTGTTCAAATAGTACATTTACAAACAACTTTCATTGGCCAACGGGGCTACACACATAGAAATGAAATAAAATCATTTAAATAGTAAAATAATCATGTGTCATGTATTATTAAAAGCCACTAAGTACAAATGTGTTTTAGGATGACATCAAAATCCACCAAAAGTCAAAGCGTGTGTAAAGAAAGGACATCTTTAAAAGCTGCAATATTCAGATCTGAGCATCTACCTGCTCATTTTCTCACTTCACCGTGGCAGGATTTGAAGCAGGATTTTCCTGGTTGGGATGTAAGGATTGACCCACTATGCCAGGTTCTCACAGAGAGGGACATTATTAGACCAACACATGAGGACCATAGCTGCTGATATTTCCCAGCGCATTCTAATGAAGCTCAAATACTTCAGGTGGCAAAGGAGGACAAAACAAGATCTTCATAGTATGCATTGAAAATTGCACTTTCTATGATTTCTCCTGAAGTGACACAAAGCTACTTCCTGGTCAAAACAAGAATGATTGTGTGGTTTGGCTGGCCTCCCCATTATTTTATGTTGAAATGCAGAAATCAATTTTCTTCTCAGACATGCCAATGGATCACAGAGAGGACGAGTCTACCCCCTTGGTGATCAGAGACCGGAAAGGCAGCCAGATGTCCAGCTCGAGCATGGCCTCTGGTTTACAGGTGCACCTCTACTATTTCCCAGGCACGAAGGACACAACAACAATACAAATCTCATCGGGACAAATATCTGCAGAAAACGTCTGTATCAAAGCAGCAGAGAAATGTGGTAAGCTTTCAATGAGTCTGATTGCTGCATTCCGAAATGTGACCATGTTTTTTAATAGTCTTTTCTTTATTAGGCATCTTACCGGTGTACCTCAGTCTTTTTGGTTTGGCATCTGCTGATCTGTCATTTTGGTATCCTCCATCACACGTGTTTGACTCAGATGAAAGCCTCAAAGTTCACTTCAGAGTTAGGTAAGTGACTTTTCTCCCCCCTAAAATGTATAATAATTTGCACCACCAACACAAACTTAAGGCTGCTACATACTCCGCAAGAACTAAGATAATTTTTTTCCCTCTCTCTAATAACTGCTTTATGATTGGTCAGAAAACTTAAGTGGGTGTGATTAATAGAAACTGCTATGTGGATTTCCTAAGAGTTCTGCATTTGAATTCCTCCTGTTGTATAAAATGTAGCCAACTGAACAAGCATTGTTCTTGTCAACTTGAGAAAAACAAGATTTGTGATTAAAACACAAACAATACCCTATGACTAAACAATAACAATTCAATTCAATTCAATTCAGTTTAGTTCAATTCAATTCAATTCAGTTCAGTTAAATTAAATTAAATTAAATTAAATTAAATTAAATTAAATTAAATTAAATTAAATTCAATTCAATTCAATTCAATTCAATTCAATTCAATTCAATTCAATTCAATTCAATTCAATTCAGTTCAGTTTATTTATATAGCGCCAAGTCACAACATACATTGTCTCAGGGCTCTGTACATGAAAAAAGAACAATCTAAA
>JARVJO010000227.1:5044451-5060869 GCA_031762555.1 Cynodonichthys magdalenae | reverse complement strand
ACTACTTAGAGTTATAGGGATACATGGCTCAACAGAGATAGGACTTTTCATTAGTCTAGCTACAGTACTGAACAGAACAATAACAATAAACTCAACCTTCAAAACCAACACAAAATCTCAACGAGCATGGCAAATGTGGTTTGGACTTTAAAGTTAACAACAAAAAAAGCAACAATTAAACATTTGCATAAAAATGATAATATCAGAAGTTATTTAACATGAAGCCAATTTTTTAGATTTTGGTTATGGTTAAAATATGGCTGGTTTTCACCTGTCTGATCCACTACAGATCAAAGTGAGTTATATACAGACTTTTAGTTAACCGAGTTTGAAAAATTGTTTATGGAATTGGAAAATAAAGCTTTCTGTTTTTTTATTTTTATTTTATTTTTTTCTTGTCATCAGGTTTATCTTTAAAAACTGGTTTGGCCAAGAATCAAGAGCATCATATCGTTACAGTTTGACAAGCGACAGAATCAGTCCAGTGCTTGACTACAATGTTATTGATTATCTATTTTCTCAGGTAAAAAACAAGATCAGTTTGGTTCGTTTTTGAACCATATGCTCATTGAGAGCAACAATTACACTTTTCACAGTTTGGTCTACAACCTTGGTTTGTGTTGGTTGTTAGATGCGAAGTGATTTTGTTGCCAGCCAAGCAGGAATCGCTCCACCTTTGAGCGCTCAGGAGGAATGCCTCGGCCTTGCTGTGCTGGACTTGTGGAGGATGGCTAAAGAGCGCCATCAGAGTGTAAGAGAGCTCTGCAAGACTGTCAGGTATTTACATTTGGATATGTTATAAACAGCTGATCATTAGGTGGAAGTGTACAAAGTGAACATCTTAATAGTAGAACACATTTCCATGTCATTTTTACTCTAAATCTTTTTATTCCCCTAGCTATAAGTCCTGTCTTCCCAAGTCACATCGCCACGACATCCAGAAACGAAACCGTCTGGATCGTTTTCGAATTCGAAAATCTCTAAAGCGTTTCATGAAGAAGCTGGGAAACTGCTCAGTGGACGTGTGCAGCCTGAAACTTAAATACCTGATTGAACTGGCTGGAATTCAGCCCTCTCTGGGAAGCGAGACCTTCCACGTGAACTGTTTTTCCTGCTACTCAAACACAACCTTCTCGCACGTGTGCGTCAACGGGGAGACAGGAATTCAAACTAGTGAGGATTCTCCTGATGGAACCATGGTAAGAAAAAGGTTGTGCTGAAGTGAAACTGTGGGAAATGGTAGGAGGTTCTTAAAGAGACAGAGGCCAATTTCAAGATGTTTAGATAAAGTCAAATTTATTTTTTAAATAAACAGCATTTTCATAACAACTGAAGGTAACTTGATTTTGGTATAGAATTAAACTATGTACCTGGAAAATACATAATACCCATCCTTTAAAAAACTATACAACTCATTTTCCCCTATAGGAATGGCTGACCTTTTGTGATTTCCAAGAAATTGTAGACATCAGTATAAATAGCCAAGAGCAGGCTCCACAGGACAGCAGGATGGTCACCATAACTCGTAAAGATGACAGATGCTTGGTAAACAGCAGGTTTTACAAATAAACATTGTCAATATGGTTGTATTTTATGAAATTAAAGCCTTGTTTCTGATTTATACTGTACTTTCTTGACTTCTCATGACAGGAAGCAAAGTTCCAGAGTCTGAAAGAGGCACTCTCTTTTGTGTCTCTTGTTGACGGCTACTTCAGACTCACCACAGACTCCAGCCACTTCTTCTGCCAAGACATCGCTCCGCCAAGTATTCTAGAGGGCCTCAGTAATCACTGTCATGGTCCAATTACGTGAGTCACGTTGACCATTCATTAGATACAATTATTTGAATGTGTCTATTTTAACTCTGTCATGTTGTGTTTTGTTTAGTTCAGAGTTTGCAGTCAATAAGTTAAAGAAGTTGGGATGCAAAGGCGGGAACTTTCTGCTCCGGCAGAGTCCCAAGAACTACAGCAACTTCTTCCTTACAGTTTGTGTTCAGGTAAAGGTGGTAACACAAAATGATAATTTAAGAACTACTTAACAAACTCATCATGTTTTATTGCGCTACAATGACCTGACAAAAAAAGTGTAACCCTTAACTACACCATTGTTCTCTGATGCACCACCAGTTTGGGAATGTAGCAAAAATCAAAAGTTTAAGACCTTCTGATTGAAATTATAATAAGTGGACTTGACTAGTTACAATACTATAAATCGGGGTGTCCAGTCCTGGTCCTTGAGGGCCTCTTTCCTGCATGTTTAGTGTTTTTTTGCTCTAACTACCTTGATTTAAATGAATGGGTGGTGAACAGGCCTCTGGAAAACTGGGTTAAGGCAGATGGTTGCCCATAATGAGCCCGTTGCCGGTTTCCTCCTGAGAGTCAACCCTCTCTGTTGGCGCCTACTTCCCCACTAATGAATTGACACTATGTACATAAACTGAACTGACTAAACTGAATTGAACAAATAATATTTTCTGTCACCTCCATAACTAAAATTTGTTGATTCTGCTTCTCCAGACCCCACTTGGACTTGACTACAAAGACTGTCTTATTATTAAAAATGAGAATTACAATCTTCTTGGAGTTCAGAAATCATTTTCCAGCTTGAGAGAACTCGCAAGCTACTATCAACAAAACAAGCTGCTGATGGCTGAAATCCCTGTCCAGTTGACTCGCTGCTGTCCACGTCAACCTAAAGGTATCATTGCCAAACCGTGGTTACAATGATATAGTTGTGCACTACCTTACATGAATTTAACAGCGAACATATAGTAAAACAAGCAATCTTTTTTATTTCATAAAGCCATTTTCTGCTTTCTAATACATACATGGCTGAAATCTTAGCTAAGAACCAATACATAATAGTCTGTCCTACTGCCCTAAAGTTCAAGTTCTTAGTTTAGATTTTTTGGTTCTGTTGCAGGGGCGGGGCTAGACTTTTTTGCATGAGGTGACACAGGGGCAGCCAGGGTGTTTTTTATGGTGGCACATACAAATAAAGAAAAGTACTCTTCATTTAAATACTCAAGATGTATGCCCCAGCTAGGCCCAAATGGCTTTAATTCAGTTGTTTTCAGAAATATTGAGTGGAGAGTTTGTGTGATAGTAGCTAAGAATGATCCCAAAGTGATGCTGAATGCTAGTCACAACTTATTACTGAGACATTTTTCAACATGCAAAGTTAAAAATGAATGTAGAAGCAGCCGAAAACAATCTTTACCAAATTCTAAATGCTAATCAAAAAATTGGATTGCCGATGACAATCCGAAATTAAGCTAACCACTAATGCTAATTTTACAAAGGGTTATAATTCAGCCTTTTTAAACATACACTACTGAAAATTTATACAATGCAGTAGTGCCACAATACAGTTTTATCATGTTTGATAAAATCTAAAAACTACAAAATCCCACCCACTTGTCAATTATTTTGGGGTGGTACCTGAGGTGGCCAATCAGGTTCCGTCCACCCCTCTGCCTCTGCCCCTGCTGGGTTGCTGTGTCAGGGTTAAGCATACTTACTTTACCTCGGTTCAATACATCTGTGCAAACTTTATGCACTACTTCTAATAAAAGTTGCTTTCTCCTCCTCCCAAAGAGCTCACAAATCTGATAATCATAAGAAACAGCAGCACAGTTGAACAGGGGTCCCCATCACCTGAAAGGAACAAATTCAACCACATCCAGTTCCACACAATCAAATATGAAGACCTGAAATTTGTAAGTGTTTGGATCAGGCCCCTCTTTTATTACTTTTCTGTTTTTGCTTCCATACATTGCT
The DNA here is from genome assembly GCA_031762555.1 of Cynodonichthys magdalenae. Taxonomy (NCBI): domain Eukaryota; kingdom Metazoa; phylum Chordata; class Actinopteri; order Cyprinodontiformes; family Rivulidae; genus Cynodonichthys; species Cynodonichthys magdalenae. Next base: position 5,057,087 of record JARVJO010000227.1, on the reverse strand, counting down.
TTTGTTAGTTCTTATTTAACTCAGTCATCAATATTTATTAGTTTCTGTCTGTTTTGTCATGACAGTACGAGAGTCTTGGACAGGGCTCCTTCACTCGAATTTTTAAAGGTGGAAAAATGGAAACTCATGAAGAGGAAAAACATATGACAGAAGTTCTTCTGAAGGAGCTTGATCCTGAGCACAGGACCTGCTGGGAGGTGGGATTTTATTTTTGCATATGAAGCAAAGCATTTAAAAAAAATTCAATTCACAAATTAGCAAAGATAAGTTACAGTTACATGCAATGTGTCTTGAGTCTCTGGTTCTCCTACAGATTCCATCCCACCTCGCTTGTCTAAGGAGGTACTTGCAACTACTGTACCAAGGTTGCTTTAGATTATCAATAGTAGTCTTTGTTTCTGATACCAGGGGTTTTCAATCACGCATTTGTAGATTCTCCATTTAAAAAAATCAGGTCTCTATCCATCTCTCTGTTCTAACTTCAGGCCTACCTCTAATCTTCCATTTATTTATAAAATATTAGAGAAGGTTTTTTCTACAACCAGTTGTTACCATTTTTACAGGACAATGGTATCGCTGAGCCATTTCAGTCTGCCCTCCACAGTACAGAGACTGCACTTTTAAGGGTTTTAAATTATATATTTTTGTCAACAGATTCTGGAAGGTTTGTTGTTTCAGTGCTTTTAGATTTGTCCACTGCATTTGACTCTGTTGATCACAGTATTTTAAACTCTTGTCTTGAGCACTGCATGGCCATTAGGGGGAATGCCCTCAATTGGTTTCAGTCCTACCTGTCTAATAGGTGTTTCTGTGTAAAAATTGACAACTTTGTGTCTTTCACAGCTCCTCTTCCATATGGGGTGCCCCAGGGGTCAATCCTCGGCCCTCTTTTATTTGCCTTTTACCTACTTCCCCTTGGTTCTGTTTGTAGGAAACATGGTATTTCATTTCACTGTTATGCTGATGACTATCAGATCTATTTTCCCTTGGCACAAAACAATATAGTCCAACTCACACACTGCCTTAATGGCATCAAAGCATGGTTTGAAGCTGGAGCTCAGAGGCGACAGAGCTTTTGCTGTTGCTGCTTCTAAGTTGTGAAACAATTTACCCCTGAGTGTCAGACAGGCCTCCTCTCTTCCTGTTTTTAAAAACGCACTTGTATTCTGTGGTTTTTAACACACTGATCTTGTCTCGTATGATAACTTCTTTTTTTTTTTTTTTTCTTTTTTTTTTTTTTTCTTTTTTTTTTTCCTCGTATGATAACTTAAAACACCTGCTGTGAACCTGGCATGTGTCTTATTGTACAGCACTTTGGTTACCCTTGTGATTTTTTTTAATTTGCTATAGAAATAAAATTGATTGATTGATTTTTGTTTTTCCACCCAGTCATTCTTTGAAGCTGCCAGTTTGATGAGCCAGATTTCACACAAACACCTCCTTCATGTGTATGGTGTTAGTGTTCATGGTGACAAAAGTAAGTTGGAACTAACTGGCAGGTTATTTATGATTATCATTTCTATGTGGCTGATCCCAACCATCAGCAAGTGCCACAAAAAACACATTTTATAGGAAGACTCTTTAATTTCAGTGTGTGTTTGTGTGTGTGAATGGGTTAATGCCTGAAATGAAAAGCCCCTTTGGGTCCAAGTGGATTTGATAAGGCAATATATAAGTTCAAGCATTTTACCATTTTTACCATTTAACTTAGTCAAATTTAAAAATAAGAAAATGTCAAAACGGTGCATCGTACTCTTCATATTAAGCTGATCACAGTAACATGCTCAGAATCCTCATATGACCGAGCTCAGTTTCTGCTCACGTGGGTGAGCATTAGAGAAACAGTTTGAAGTCCAGCTGTATAAACTGACCCCTCTGTGCCTTTCAGACATCATGGTACAGGAGTTTGTTAAGTACGGAGCCCTTGACCTTTACTTGAAAAAAGGAAAATCTCTGTCAGTGAGCTGGAAACTCAATGTGGCCAAACAGCTTGCATGCCTCCTCAATTATCTGGTAAGAAAGATTTGGACTTTAAAAACAAAAAAACAAAAAAAGAAAACAGATACCGCAGATACTGGTTTTATAACTAGCCCAAATTACAGTATTTTATTTCTGTACCTGTGTGTTTAAAATTGCACGAACACCCGACAATAACAAAATGGTAGATTCTGTAAACTACTGATTTAAAACCAGACATTTTCATAGAAATAATTCATTTTGATGTGTCTACAATAACCTAACTGCCTTCCAGGAAGAGCAAAACATTGTTCATGGAAATATTTGTGCCAAAAATCTGCTGGTGGCCAGAGAAGAAGACCCCTTCCAGGGTATCTCTCCTTTTATCAAGCTGAGTGACCCAGGCATCAAAGTCGCCGTGCTGAGAAAAGATGGTAAAAGAACAGTTTGTTTATGTCTCTTTGTGTCTTTCATGCATTAGACCACGTAGTAGAGAGTACGTAGCAAAAGTTGACTCAAGAAAGCTAGAAAGAGAGCCTTTATATTAGAAAATGGGAAAAAAAATCAGATGCAATAAACAAGTTCACAGATGACTAAATATTTCAGTGTAATAAATCACATTGCTGTTTCATTAGCTATTCTGCACAGGATCCCCTGGGTGGCCCCTGAGCTGCTTGAGTCCCCGGACAACCTGACTCTTGAGTGTGACAAGTGGAGTTTTGGTGCCACAATGTGGGAAATCTTCAACAATGGAAATCCTCCATTACAAAACTGGAACCTATATGAGGTATAAACAGTGTTGTGATGCCGGTTAAACTCGGAAATATAGATCACATCCCCTTTTTGTTTTCAGTCAACACTAAACAGACCTGCATTTAAATTTTCTTCTTTTTCATGCATGTAAAATATTCTTATTCCAGGTTGAAGATGACAGGCCATTTAGAGAAGAATGACAATAACACAAAACACATTACAATGAAGTATTGACAAAATCTCAATGCCATTTTGTCATTTCTATGCTTTTTAGCAATAATTGACAGGAATACCAAAGTCAGCACATTGGCACACATCAATCTACATAGCAGTCATTTTATTGGCAGTAAATGCTATAAACATGAAGTTGTTGCATTTTTACAGATTGTTAAGCAGAACTGACTGTAAAAATCTGCACCTTTTGTTTATTTAATGTTGAAGTAATGATGATTCTTACTGCATGAAGTCCAGCAGCAGAAGGTGATGTTTGTTTGGTAATGGCAAAAAGTGTCTTAGACTTTTTTATCAATCAAAAGGCTGTACTTTTCCATATATGCTGTTTTATTTAAAAATATATTTATGCAACATAAATAGGTATACCATGTCCTATTTCTGTATGTCAAATAATACTAACCTACTAGGAACACTCTGTTGCTGTGGTTTAGAAGACAATGTTTTTTTCCATTAAAGTTAAATAACCAGACATCCTCTGCTGTCCCATAGAGGGAGTTGCTATAACTGCACTGGTCTCTGAAGACAGTTATCATGTCACCCTGTCTCCTGGGTAAACTCTGTTTACCTGAGTCTCAAAGCATGCAATTAAAGATCCCCTTTAGGTTAACATTGCGGGTTGTTTATAAAAATGTTAAACCAAAGAAAATGTTAAAGTAAATTCTAATGTATTTATTGACCCCTTTAAGTTGTTGTTGTCGTCGTTGTCTATAACTATAGAAAGCATTAGTGGTGTACAAGTACTCACTCATTTAAATTGCCCCAATACCCGGAACCGATAACAGTATCGATACCTGATCGATATTTATTCGAATGTGTTGAAGTTTACATTTCAAGTGAAACATTTGTTGACATGTTTAAGAGATGTATACAAGTTGAAAGACAATCTGATTTGTTATTTTCATTTATTTTAAACCGTTGCAACATAATTTATCATGCTGCATTTTTGATTTGATCCAGTCAGAGGTGCTGTAGACCTGTAAGGAAGGAGAAACACAGTGTTCTAAATAAAAGTAATGTGTTTTTAAAGTCAGTATGTAATGTTTAGGCTCTAACTCAATAAGTATTGGTACTCGGTATTGGCAAGTACCCAAACTGAAGTACTTGTACACCCCTAATAATTATATTATCTGTTATGCTTGTTTATTTTTATCACAATGCAGGTTAACTAAATGTATTGGCTGACTGCATAAAAATAAATTATCAACATTCGTTTAATGGTGTTATTGCTTTTTACAGTTAAAGATAATTGAAATGTCTCTGTGTACCAGTGTAAAAATGATAACTAAGTAACCACAATTAGAGATGTCACTTTTTGCTGATTGATTCAAATGATCCATAAAATGTCAATAAGTATTGGCACTAATGCCCTTTTTGTAGAAGGAGAAGTTTTATGAGAACAAGCAACAGCTGCCTCCCTCCCAGTGGACAGAGCTGGCAGATCTGATTGGTCAGTGTATGGACTACGACCCAGCTTTCAGGCCGTCTTGTCGCAGTATTATCCGTCAGCTCAACAGTCTCGTCACGTCAGGTAAGAAATATGTGCTTGTGTAATATATATTACAGAAGTGTTATGAATGGTTCAAATTAGCATCTAATGAATGTAATAACTACATTATCATTTCTTGACAGACTATGAGATACTGCACTCCACTGAGCCAGTCACTCAGAGTTCAGTGTGCAGAGTTTTCAGTCCTGCTCAGCCTGACCACACAGTATTTGAGGAGAGACACCTGCGCTGCATCAGTCCACTGGGAAAAGTAAGATAGAAGCTACAAACACTATTTTACCCAGACCTACCTGGTGTTAAAAAGGGAACATTTCATGCAAAATCCACTTTTATAACCATTAAATACATTTTGTTGTGCACTTTGAGTCTGTAGGAGTGCAGAAAATTTTAATTTAAATTATTCCAGTGCTGTGTAGATATCTTTATATTCTGTTTGGGTCATATTTCTCAACCTGTTCAGTTTTCTCTATTTTCTATGATGTTTTCTGAACTATTACGTCACAGTATTTGGGACAGAACTGACAAATAAGGTCTGGACTTACCAACTACAATTTGGTGGTCTTCATTCTCCTCTGGCTCTGGGTCAGACTCTGGCTCCAACATGTAAGGCTGGATGGACAAGTCTTCCCTTGTTGACATCTTTTAATTAATTTGTAAATAAAAACATTTTGGCACCGCTATATAGCTGTAAACTTCTCTCTCAAAGTACAATGGACTGCTCTGGAAGCTGGAGTGAGGCGTGGTGTGAAGCAACTCGTTTGGATTTAAAGAGACAGACTCAAAATGAGTTGATCTGAGACACTCCTCAGAAAAGGGGTGAAAGAGGAGCTTGAACAAAGCATTGCGGTTCCACCTTATATCGACCCCCAATGAATGATTTAAATGTGAAAAAGAAGGATTTAAAAGCAGGATATGTCCCCTTTAATGCATCATATCTCATGTTTCACTGTCTGTCACACACACAATAATCTGTCCTAGAAGCAGAAAAGTGACGTGTATTCTGTTTGACTTGACCAAATGTGTGACTCAAAATCTTCGCAGGGGAATTTTGGCAGCGTTGAACTTTGTCGTTACGATCCACTGGGTGACAACACCGGGGAACTCGTGGCTGTGAAGAAGCTGCAGCCCAACAAACAGTCCAATTTGGACGACTTCTTCAAGGAGATCAAAACTCTCAGTGTGTTACATTGTGACTACATTGTCAAATACAAAGGAATCTGCTACAACACGGGTAAAAACACACTTATTAGCTAATATTTAATTAGAAAAACAAGTTCAACCATTTTTTTGACACATTCACTATCATGACATTGTGAAAACTGCAATGTTTCGTACAGAATGGTTTAAAGGCAGTTATTTTGGCGCTTCCAAGAAATGCAAAACATGTTCTTGTTCGTAGGCCACCTCAGTATGAAGTTAGTGATGGAGTACATGCCCCACGGCAGCCTCAACGCCTACCTGGCGAGTAACAGGCAGAACATCAACACCAGACGAATGCTACTTTTTGCCTCTCAGATCTGTAAGGTGAGGTTGGTTTATTAGAAAATACACGTACATTTTTGAACTTGCACTAAGAGGTGAAATAATGAAGTCTTTCAAGTTTGGCTAGTTTGGGTTTTTGTTATGAACCGCTGCTGGTAAACGAGACATCTGATCACATGTCTTGCCAAACAGAAAAAAGTAGTTCCCCTACTCATTCACAATGACCAAAAAAAAAACCAATATTTTCATACTTAAGTGACAGTCCAACAAAACCAGTTGAAAGGTTCTAAGGTAGACTATATTTATTTAAGCCCAAGAGCAGGAAGTTGTGCAATGGTCTACTGAAACTAGTTTTTGTTCTATTTTTATTACTTCTACAAAGTTAATTATCTAAATAAAAAAAGAACACAAAAGAAAAAAGGTTTGTGTTTTCTGTTTCTTTTCCCAGGGGATGGAGTACCTTCACAGTCTGCGTTACATCCACAGGGACCTGGCTGCCAGAAATATTCTTGTTGCCAGTGAGTCGCTGGTAAAAATTGCTGATTTTGGAATGACCAAGTTTATTCCTAAAAATACGGAGTACTACCGCATCCAACAACCTGGACAGAGCCCCCTCTATTGGTAATTTTTTTAATCTAATTTGGAAACGTGAATCAAGCGCTTTTGTTCTGGGTTATGAAACAAGGATATTTCTTCTTATTATTATTTTTGAAGGAAGCACAAAATATTTCTGTAGAAAACCTATCCTAAACTCGATGACCTCTGTTAGAGAACATGTTTCACTTTCTCTGTATATTTTGTGCCTGCTGTTTTTGCCAGATGTTCCATTTCAGGTATGGTTCACTGGGGGAACAGTTCTGTGAATTTGCATACATTTTTAAACGTTTCACCCTTGCGTCATCGTGGAAACGTTGTTTTAGAAGTGTCATAATGGTAAATGAAAAACACAGACTCTAGGGTGTAAAACACGTGAAAGACACCCCAACCTTGAGTTATTGGTAAAAATTGGTAAATGGTCTGAACTTATATAGAACTTCATCAAATCCCTTCAGACTCCAAAGCATTTTACACGTCAATCACTCACAAACACACATTCACACACTGATGGTGGTAAGCTGTGTTGCAGCCACAGCTGCCCTGGGGCAGACTGAAAGAGGCGAGGCTGCCAAGTCCCGGAGCCACCAGGCCCCCTGACCTCCACCAGCATTGTGCAAAACAATGATGTCATTGCCTCACCTCTAAGAACCCAAAGGTGTCCTCTCCTTTTAGGTCTTAATGTGCAACATTTAGGTGCATGTGCCACGCCTTGTTTTCTGTTTTTGAAGTAGCGTCACAGAGCCACACACAGGCCTGGCATAGTCACTTCAGTATTTTCACTTGTGTTTCTGTGTGAATTAAGACATTTTTTAGGTTTAAAAAAAATTATTTTTTTTTAAAGGTGACGAATAGAAAGATTGTTTGAAAGAGAATGTTTCTATGATTGTGCAGTGAGGTGAACTACAGTTTAATGCGAAACTGTGACTTACACAATTCTTGTACGCATTGCTAAAGGGGACACTTTAGCTGTTAAATGCATTTTGTTGTGTACTTGGACCGGTGTGGAAGCGCCTTGTTTAGATTTAAAAAGACAGTAACAAATCAAGGTGTGAAAGAGGGGCTTGTGGAGTTACAATAAGGATGAAGTCAGACCAGAACTCTGCGGTTCTCGTGCAACAGAACGCTCATCTGGATATCGTCTGTATTTCAAATTTAAAGCGGTTTTATTTTGGTAAAGCTAAAATTAAATCCTGACATGTTAAGTGAAAATCAGAGCCTGATTAATGTTTTAACGGACACTTTCTTACTTTCTTCAAATAAAACACCTGTTACTGATTATTTGCAGGCTTGCCCCAGAGTCTCTCAACGACTCCAAATTCTCCCAACAAACGGACGTCTGGAGTTTTGGGATCCTTCTTTATGAACTCTTTTCCTACTGCGACAAAAACTTCAGTCCCAAAAGAGTAAGAAAGTCAGCCATTGTTGCATATTTAAATTGTGTTTAAAATACTAACAATTATTGTTGTTTAGATCATTTTGGAGGAGCTTGAACACAACTTGCAAGGCATACCCCTTTCGATGCGCCTGGTCCAGATTCTGTCTAGTAACTGGAGGTTGCCATCTCCTCCAAACTGTCCATCTAAGGTACGTGTACTTTAATACACATTAAGAAAAGTAACTGACTTTTACCCAAAAGAAAAAAAGGTTATTTATTAAATTGTCACTTCCCAAAGAAAAACATTGTGTTTATTAATAATTTGGGAGGGATTCTTTATTTTTTTTTTGCTACTTGTTCTACTTTCGCATCATTTTCCCTCATTAACCACAGGTGTACGGTCTGATGAAGAAATGCTGGGAATACGAGTTTTACGATCGCCCTGATTTCCCCACCCTGGCAGATCAGATTGAAAAGATCATGCAGGACGAAAGAGAGAACCCAAAAGGCTGAGAGGGAGCCTTGATGCATCTGATGGGGGTTGAAATGATAAAGTATTTAATGTGAAATCAGATGTTTGTAAAGCCAAAGCAGTGTATGCAAAGTTTTTTCATTCACTATCAGAAACCATGATCCTATTGTGTGTATGCTCACTATCAATTGGTGCACAAAATCAAAAAAATATGAAGCTGTTTATCAGTTTTCTGGTGTGTCCTGGTAAAGACGAAATTACATTTGATTGTATATGGAAATTGTTGAAAACTAAGTGTGACATTTTAGCATTTCTGTTTATGTCCATCCATTTTATTTTGTTTAATTTATTTCCATTTCCTTGTTAGAAAGTGATACAAAAAAGTAGAGAGCAGTACATAAAGATTTGTTTACTCAATGTCTATATTTAACTCCATAACAAAGGAGACCATATGAGCGAAATAAAGACGGTGTCCTTTGATTTTATGCTGAGTCATAGCTTATAAACTTATAAACAAATATATGCAAATCAATACAAGAAAAAAACAGGCCAGCCACTTTATTTGTTATTTGGCTGCAGCTGAAATGGCTGCTGACCCAATTTGAATACATCAAGCTCAATAGGCTGTAGATTTTGTCATAAATTTGCATGTCTCTGTTGCAATAAATATTTGTTCTAATTTTTGTCATTTTTTCTAATTTTTATGTAAAATGTTAAAACGGTTTGTTACTTTACCACTCAATAAACTTTTATAATCACAGGCCTAAATATATTGTTGTAGCCTGAACATACTGCTACAGTTGATGTGAGGCAGGACACTGACCACATTTTTATTTTAAATTCCAAGAACTAGCAGTGGAACTCCTGAACACCAGGTTTACCATCTTTCAGAGATCTGTCATCAGCCTCCTCCCACTGCGTTGTTTGGTAATGGTAATAATCTCTTACAAATGTGAAGAAGCAGCACTTCATATGACCACTGATTCAATCTTCGAAAAATGCACTGTTGTTCCAACTTGGCTTACGAGAAAAATTCACAAGCCAACCAGAGAAACAACAAACTGGTTTCTGAGCTATTCACTAAATCCTGACAAAGGGCTTATAATAGGATGATCATAGAGTCTTAATCTGCTTTACATCTGGAGTTTTTTTATTTTTCAGTGACGTTAATTCATAAAGAAAACCCAAGTACCAAGTAGAATAACAGGGAAACAATAAAGTCAGTGTAACAGGAGAAGGCCACAGGAACAATTAGGGAAATTTGAGCTGGCCAACTTCACAAAACAGTGAAAGACAAACCTGACCTAAAGGTAAAAACATTAAATAACTATGAAACTACAAATTATACAGAAGGAAATGTAATGTTTTTATGAGTCTGATTTTCTGTTTTATTAATTTATTTTTTTTGTTTGGGATCCCTGCAGGCACTAAATTAGACTAAAAAAAGACTGTTAGGTAACAAGGCAACATCAAGTAAATATAAAAAGAAAAGACCTTTTTAAACCCTGGTGATTGGTTAGTTTTTAACTTAAAATATATGTGTACTTCTTAAAGCATAGTGTCAACTTTCTGCTTCGATCTGTGTTTTCTTTTGTGTTTGATAAAACCCATTTTGATTTTCTTTTTGTATATTTTATAATTTATTATAAGACTTTGTTGGAAATGATTTTATCTCAGGAAGAAGTAGAAAATGTTAAGAAATAGACAAAACAAAAACTAGTAAAACTGATAACTCAAATGTGCTCAAAAAAGTCAACAGATTTAAAGAGATTAAAATACTTTGGAAGGGGCGGGGTCTTACTCTTGTTTCACCTGTTTACTTTTTCCCAGGTTTAATGAGTTTGCATGCATTCTCACACACCTTTATTTTATGCAACACAGATCACACATCATCACATCTTCATGGTCATTTTTTTCCCCACCAGTTCAGCTATATTTATATTCTATAGAATTATCTGAGTGATATGTTGCGTTAGGAAGAAAGCTCTAATAAAAATAAACTGGAATGTTCATTCTAAGCTCTCCGTTTCTGTGCATTCACCTGAAACATAATGCGTCATCAAAATGAATACAAAAAAAAAAAAAACAGCCCAGGAGCATAATTCCAAATTCCTTTAAAAGACTGTGGTCAGGTTGACACATTTTTCCATTCCTTTCAGGAAAGAAAAAAAAAACAAGTCTTCCAGTTACCTGTATCCTTTAGAATGTTCTTGCAGTTCACAGAAAACCTCTTAACCCAGAAGGTGAAACGAAAGTTTAAAATGTTTCAACTGATAGAAATTAAATTAAAAACAGAAAATGTTTGCATTAAAAGATTTTGACAACAAAATGCGCCAAAGTGTGCTTTAACTGGAATTAAACAAGTCAGTAAGAGGCAACAATCTAAAACTAGTCATGATAAATTTTATTATATGTCCTAAAATTATGATTAAGTCACTTGCTTCCAGGATATAATTGTAATTTATTAAAAGCATTTAATAATTTGAGTCTGAGCCAAGAGTTTGTCATCAGAGCTCATTACACCTGCACTCTTGGCTCTTTTTAAATTGCAAACGTGACACAACCAAAAAAATGTGTGAACCTGTAGTTAAATACCTGTTAGACATCTGCGTTGTTTAAAACTTGTTAGACTAAACACTAATAAAAATATCAGACACAAGTACCAGTAAGTAGCAGTACCGGTAACAGTACAAGTTGATTAAATAGTTTCAATGAGGTGTAAAGTTGTACATAAAACAATAATGCTGCATTCAATAAAATAAATCAGCAAATTAAATCTTCTGGTTTCAACAGGCTGTCGAAGTTTTGAATGCTAAACATGTTCACCAGCTCGATAAGCAAACTATTAATCTTTAAGGGAAACCACAATGTCCTTTATGACCTTTTAACAAAATGTTGATAATCACAGATTTGAAGTAAACAAGTTGCTCATTTGAGTTTTAGTCAATATGTGTAATGAGGGTTTTCTGTAGATTCTTGTGTTGTTAGCCACATTAAAACAAATATTACAGTAAATACATCGCTGAGCTGGTCAGCATAGTGAATTAATTCAATATAGACGTGACTAAAATTCTGAGAAAGTGGAATAAAGTAGAGGTACATATTTTGCTACAAAAAAGTTAGCTCTTTCAAAATAAAAGAAAGTTAAGTGGACAACATGTGCCAATGACGTTAGAACATAAATACATTGCTTTTATAACACAATTCAAAACTACCGATGCAGTCAGTTCACAGGTAACACAAATAGAAAAAAAATAAAAAATAAAATAAAACCGTCAAGTTTCAAGAGCAATAAAACAGCACATTATTCCAGGAATCAAATGTTTAAAGACTATGTACATTTTAAACACTTGACCCAAAAAGAAAATCTTAAGATAAAACAAAACATGCTTGAGAAGATGTGTCATGCATTACAACTCCAATTATGTGTTTATACAAGTTGAGCCTTAAGGTGGTGATGATGGCAAGTTGTCCAGAAACTGGATTCTTTCTAAGAAACAACTTAGGCAGGATTATAGGAGCGGCTTCAGTTTACAAGAAAACCAAAGCTATGAAAGGTTTAAGTCTCAGTGTCATGTTTTCATTCCCTGCTGTCTCTCACTTGCTTTATCAGCGTCCTGTGTTACAACAACCTCAATCATGTAGTTTAACCTGTACTGAGGTTTGGTTCTCCCAATGATGTGGCTTTTTTTTTTTTTTTTAACCACAACCAACCATCTATGGTTGAGAAATCTGTGACTTTTATCACTACCAATAATGAGCAATTTAATGTATTCTGATGCAAAGAAATAACTTGCTGGTTTTCAAAAAAAAAAAAAGGTAAAAAGGTCAAGTATGGCATAAAAATGGCCCATTTGAAATTCACTAATCAAATGATCTGAGGCCAAAGATGCTCATATTTTAAAACAGTTGCAGAGTTATACCCAAAACCTGTTGACACAAAAAAAAAAAAAAAAAACTCAGGTTTTTACAAATAGTCGACGTGAGCAAAACTGTACAAAAGGTAACAGTGTTTATTTATAACAGGGAAGCTGGAACAGAGGGTTTGCAGAGGTGAGTATTGGACCGGTTTCCGGGTTCAAACTGAAAGTGAATACTGAAGTCTCTCTTTTCTTACAGGTTGGTGGGGAAGGATCCGCGTGGAGGTGAAGGTCCGGGATCCACAGGTGAATACACACAGGCAAGTATTTACAGGTGAGATATTTACATTCGGTGGAGGCAGGTTGGCAGCGCACAGATCAGGTGAGTGGCTCATTCAGG
>JARVJO010000227.1:5025432-5036610 GCA_031762555.1 Cynodonichthys magdalenae | reverse complement strand
GCCCAGGAGCTGATGAGCCTTGATCCTCCTCAGGTGAGTCTGATTAGTGCTGAGCCAATGGTGAGCAGAGGCACATATACCAAATTGCCTCAAAAACTGACTTCATATTTCTGTATTAATAAATTATGAATACACATATCACAAGAACAGAAAAACTGTGAATTACAATAAATCTTCAACTTATTCAGAGGTAAGTTTATTTACTCCATTATCATACACGATCACAACTAAGGATACATTTATATACACACCACACCTAATTAATAAAATGAGGTACAATATTTCTTGAACTTCGAAAGAATCTCATTGGAGGGGCCAATCCATCCATTCTTTCATTTTGTTGAACCTGCTTTACTTTGTTCAGTGTCCCTGAAGGAGCTGGGACCCGGTCAGAATGCCAGTCCATCATGGTAGGTTGTATAGTTTTGGTATTTTCATATTACACCACAAGTGTAAGTTTTTTCTACATACACTTCTTTAAGGTTAATTCTTAAAGTATTCAAATATAAATAAGCCTCTTTGAAAATATTAACCTTCAAAATAGAATGTTTAGGTACTTAAAAGGCTATTTTTTTGTTTTTTCTTTTAAAGTAACAATCCACATTTTTAATATCCTTTCACAGCAACATACTAGCATGTATGCAGGAAACTTTATGAACAGTACAGCTCAAAATATCCAAAAAAATACAGGACATAATAAGTTAAGCTTGTGATAAAATCAGCTACTCTATTTTGGGCTTCATTTGACTCCTACTTTGCCGGAACAATCTTGATGATTTTGTTGAGGGTGCAGATGCAACGCCCCGTGTCCTTCTCTTTTTCCATTGTACATCTCAGCATCAATCAAGTCCTTATGCTACTTGGCAGCTAGCTAGATGCACACACTATGTCACACCAAAATGTAACAATTACGGTTGCAGAACATACTATAGCCGGGTACGTACCTGTGCCAAACCAGTTATGAACTTTGTTTCATTACTGGGTATGCACCTATTATGTACCCACTACATATTGGTCTGTATTATGAAATGCAACTGTTTATTTGTGCTGTATTTGGATGTGATGTTTCCCCAACAAGGGCCCTGCACAGAACATAATGCCCATTTTTTTCTCCGTCTACAGTTTCCTGTCTGGTTTAAATGAAGGGCCCCTATGCCACATGACCATCTTTAAAAAATGTCTCATTGTGACCATTGTACATAACAAAATACGTCACAACTCATCAACTCAAAAAGTTCAATTCCACTTTAGGTTTTCTAGATCTTGCTTCTATTTGAGTTTAGTGGAAGGGCTGCAGTCTAAATGTGGGTCGTTTACTTGTTTCCACATTAAATACATCTCAGGTGGAAGGAATCTGTGTACCAGTAAAAGCTGTCTCAAATAGCAAGGCTCGAGTTGATCGTGTCCTTTTGAAGGCATATTTAGTCCTAGTGTTTTCACACCACCGTGCAATGATGGTTCAAGTTCTGCTTTGAGCAAACACATGCCCATGTAAGCATCGTCGATTGGGTGAATGGTAATGTTCTGAGACATTTTGTATATCACCGTTGCTGTGTAGCCAGAGAATAGGTAGCCACCACCTCCACAGTATGGGGGATAGGTCTCTGTCTCTTGGATCACAGTTGGAATGAAGTACTTGCTTCCCTTCCAACGAACAACCTTTTCATTTATGAACAAGTAGCCAGTAAAGAGATGCTTGCTTCCATCATTGCCCTCAAGGCTTTGGAGGTAATCAACCATGTTGTCCGTGTTGGCAAACACGTCATCGTCACCATTAAACAAAAAGCGAACATTCGCACACTTTCTTTTCATCCATCCCAGGAACAGTGTCTGCTTCAGGGTGAGGTTGTGAAACGTGTCATTGAAGTCCCACTGGAGGATGTCGTTGAACTCCTCCTGCTCCACCTGGAGAAGCTTGTTCAGTTTTTCCTTTTCGTAATCAACACCCGACGTTCCCAAGATGAAGATCCGTCGAATCCACACGCCGTTGTGCATCCTCTCTTTGGCCCAGGTTTTGCGCAGCACCTCGCGGCGGTCGTAGTTGTTGGGGGAGCTTTTAATAACCAGCAGAAGGAAGACATCCTCAGATTTGTTGACGCCTCCACATTTTTCAGGGAGGTCTATCAGCATGGGGAAATGGCGACAGTGACGATAGAAGAGAAAGTTTTTTATAGCATCAGGAAGAGAGTCAAAATCCGTCAAGTTGGTGACAGACATGTTTGCTTCACATTTTTCTATTACTTCGACATTACTTGTCGATACATGGGAACTGATTGTGGTGAATGGTATCACTTGACTGACATTTTGTACTTCCAGAACTGGAAGTATTGGGGTGGTGGAATCAATATCATTGTATTTACTGAAGTAAATAACCATAGAGAAAGCTCCCAGCAGTATGAAAGCTTGTGGAATGGTAAATCCTTTCTTGAAAAACCTGCAATAAAAAAAACAGATTTTTATTTTGGTGCATGCACAGGGTCCTTGTTCTTCCATGTATGTTTTGGTAAATTAACATTTGTGGTGCTTAAATAGTTAAACATTTACCAAAGTGCATGCTCAAGGTCTACAGAGTCACTACCAAGAACCCTAACCTCTATTGTTCTACTGTTCACACATCAACTTGATTGCATCATCAAGCTTGGCAGTAAACTGACTGAAAAACACCAACAGTAACTTTAATGATTGAAGGTTCCTGCCTTAATAACTATTCCTTCTCCTGCACTGCAACCAGAAAACATTCCTGTGTATAGACCCCTGTAATCTTATGCCATTTTAGCTGATGAAGAACTGGTAAGGTCAAAATCAACATAATTTAATTATCTATTAAAAACTGTGTCTTAGTGCTGTAAATGCTGCTGATTATTATGGGAACTCTGAATCCCTAACATAAACATGCAGTTTAGTAGCCACAACTAAATGCAAATGAAGTTTGGTTGTTCTTTATACAGGAAACACAAAATGAAAGCTCTCTGTTAGCTCTAATGGTATCATGTCCACTGATGCAACAATAAATTATTAAAAAGTACAACAAATTTTATTGACAACAAGTTTTCGTGTCATTATTTCTTTGCGGATTTGTTGTTTTGATGGTTCTTTGCTCATATTTTTTGCTTTGTTTGAATGTTTTTTTTTCACTTGTGGTTTTTGCTTTCTGCTCTCATTATTTTAGTTTACCAAGTATGACAATGGCTTTTCACTTCTCATTACTTCCCTTTTTGTTAACAAAATCCTAAGTTTCTATAGTCCTTTGTCTGTTGTGTATTAACGGTCTGTCGGGTTTTTGTCTTCCTGATCTGTTTCTTGTTGTTCTTGCGCTTTAAAATCTGTTAATGGATTACATTTACAACCTACCTGCCCACTTTGCAAACAATTTCAACTAAATAGTTTCCAGAAGAAGTAAGGATCTCATAGCTAAAACTGTCAACATTTTAATTGCATTTCATTTTATGCTTTTAGCTAATAGTATTATCGTTTGAACTACTGCTATTTTGTGCAGCCATTACACCAACAAAAAAATCAGAAATCTTTCTTGTCTCTGCTTGTTTAATTTAATCCCAGCAGCCTACTTTAAAAAAAAAAGCTGGCACAGGTAAGTTTCATTTACAGAAATCCTGCTGAGGAAACAGGAAACTGGCTGCTTGCTTAATAATTAACTTGTGTCAATTCTGCTGCCAAGCGTTTAAATCTGTAACAAAACTTTGTCTAAGTTAGACTCAAAGAATATGGTTTGATTTTTTCTTTCCTTAAGCATGTAAGTGTAGTTTATTTTTAAGAAGAGCTGCATTTTTCTCAGCATTTGTTGGTTTAAAACTTACTGCTGAACCAAATCAAGTTGTCACCGACGTGTTAAATGAACTGATGCGCCTTTCTACTTTCACAGATACTGGCTTTTCAACAATAAACTGAGAATAGTTCAGATGATGTCCGGATTATCTTCCCTCCACCTTTCTGAAAAGTTTTGTTTTAATTTCCAATAGGTTCTTGATTTTTGTTCAGTGAAACTGAAAAAGAAAATTCAGACTTCTTCTTTTGAAATACTGCTTTAGCTTAAAGAAAATGGTGTAACTGCTAAAAAGAAATGTTAAATGTGTGCATATTAGTTCTCAGTTTCAACCTTTCATGTTTCATCAAGCAAGGCTTGTCTATTTTTTAATCCCAGCTGTTTGTTAGCCTGTGGCAAAATAACTGTCTAAAACCTATTATTAAAAAGACAATGTATCTCTCCCTAAGATTTTAACAAAACTCATACTTTTGTCATTCCTGTCTTTTCCAACATTACTCAACAATTTAATACAGGCAAAAGTTCAAATCAAACGTGAGTACGATTTTTACATGGAGCTGTGGTTAAAGTTCCTGCTTTGCTGAATAAACTATAGCTACTGCAGACAGACATGAGGGCTAGACAACCAAAAACAATGTGATCAGAACACCTGACCTCTAAGTTTGTATATAAATATCCTATACAAAATTACAATTATTTTTTTTTATTTTGTTTGCCTTTATTGCATAAATATGTAGTATATGCTATTTTATTTGTTATTGTTTTATAAAATTATACAAATAGATGTTCTTATGTTCTTATTTATTATGAAGGTAAAGCGCAAACTGAATCAAGAAACGTATTAGTTTATGAGGTATTTGCATCACTCTTATTTCCGCTTCATAGACGCACATGACGAACAAATGGAACAACGGCCTATAAATGTTATTAATTAGTTACTTCGTGTTAGTGAGTCATAAAACATTAAATCATTCTAAAACATTACGTTTAAATTAATTAATATTAAAAACTATGTCTTACCGACTCATTTTGGCGGCTCGGGCGTTTCTGGCGAGGGTGTCGAAACTCCGGATGGATCTGTTGTAGTTACGGTTTTGGATGATTGCCGTCCAGACGCTTCGCCCTGGGTTCCGTCTGTCAGGGTTTCCATGACGTCAGAGCTGCGCCTGCGCTTCAGGGTAATTAGGGATGAAAAAAAAAATTAGGGATGAAAACATTTCTCCTTGAGCGACACTTAAAACAATTTAAAACATGAAAAGCCTATAGGTACATTTTTATTTTCTTTTGCTTTTCTAATATTCATTTGGCTGTTTCTAGTGTTTCAATGAGCAGCAAGTGAAGCCTTCATGGGTTCAAAATAACTCAGCTATGAAACAAAAGACATAGTAAACATCATAATCCAAATTATAACAGGTTTTAGTAACAGTAACAATCTAAATGCCTTTTAAATCTAGGTCACCTTCTAGAAGGTTGCCAAATCAATTAATCAATCAATAATCTAAACACACAGAAATACACAAAATAAGCCCTACAGCTTGGTAAATTTGTGAATCAGTCTCAGTACCACCCCACCAAATCTTAAAAATTTGGAACAGATCTTGCTCAATGTGTTTGCTCTCACCTTGTTGACAACTCTCAGCTACTATGTTAGCGTAATATCTGAAAAACTGACTGAGTTACAGCCTCTTATGTGTTTGCTGAGTTTGATCAGCTGTGGCAGCCATCTTGAATTGGATAGAGTTTCAGATGTTTGATTTCTTTATGAAAATTTCATTACAATCAATCCGATGGTTCATGTATTGTTTTTGCTAAATTAGTAGCAGATAGAAGTGCGACTAATTTAACAAACCCATTAAGAACAAGCATCAACTCAGTCCAGACATTTTGAGTTGACATTGCAATTTTTTTGTAGTTCCTAAATCTATAATTAAACTTTGAGGCAATAGTTTTTGCTTTGGTGGTTTTTATTTCTGTGTGCGACACAAACATGTGCTGAGGCTGGTCAAATGTTTTGTCAAACATGGCAGCTTTTGTTCAACAGCAAAGTGCATTTTTGAAACTTGACGTAGAAACATTCTGGAAAGAGCTCCAGGTAAACACCCAATTTAAAAGAAAACAGCAGAAACAAAAGTCACCTCAGTGCAGTTAGCACATGTGAGGAAGTGATGATTTATGTCATACTTAACTGGAAATTCCCTCAGATGTCAGGAAAACCAAACTTCATTGTGTCTGTACTTTAATCTTCTTGTCTACATTTATTTTTAAAATAATTTAACTAAATCACTGGATGACAAGAAACAATTTTCTTTTACATATAGAATCTGAATGACAGAATGTGTAGACTACAGGCCTGCCGAAGGCTATATAATCAGTGTGAATGCCTTCCAGCATTCACGCTATTGAGATCATTTTTCTTCTGTATGTTTTTTGGACCGTATCTCCTTCCACAATTTTTGTGCTATTTCAACAATTTATATATCAAAATGTTCAGCTCCTTCAGGACATTCCGGCTATGACTTTTAGTATTTCAGCTATTTATACTTTTTCAGCTATTATGGCCACTTTTTTTCCCATTGAAAATGAATGGGGCTATTTTCAACAACCTTAAAATCCTTAAAAATGTTTCTAAATCTTTACAAAACTTTACACAATGTGTTCTGGTTATGCTCCTTTTTACTCCCTTGTGCAAATTTCAGCTACTTTTTTGCTAATTTTAGCTTTTTTCTGCTAATTCAGCTAAAATTCTACTTTAATTCTGCTTTTTTCTACCTTTTTATGCTTTTTTCTGCTACTTTGTGCTATTTATGCTTCTTATCTTACAGATGCTTTCTGCTATATTCAACTATTTACTGCAATTTTAGCTAAAGTTCAGCTGTTATTAGCTAAAGTTAGCATTTTAAGCTAATAGATATTTTTTGTAACAACTTATATCTGCTACGTTCAGCAATTTTGTGCTCCTTATGCTTCCTTATGCTAATAAAAACACTTACAGCTACTTTTTAGCTGTTATACTAAAAACTTTGTCTGTTTTAGCTATTTTACCAGAAATTATCACTTTTTAGTAGTTTTATGCAGTTTTTTCTGCTAATTTTTATTTTTTACAACACTTTCACCATTTGGTTGGTAATTTACACTAGTGTCTGCTACCTTTAGTATATTTCAGCAGCTTTCAGCTAAAGTTTTTAGCAACAGACATTCACACTAGCATTTTTGAATGAAATGCAATTCTCTAGTTCATACTGTCAACACATTACTTGTTCTTTATGCTGTTTGTATTAAAAACTGTAGATGAGAGAGCGTCTTCTCTTGGTTAGAAACCTGCAAAGTCCAATCTATTGACTAGTGTCGTTTTACCTTAAGCCACCAGCACCGGTTTTACCACTTTATTCTAGGCCAAGAAAACTTGTGGTTTAAAGTTACATTACAAAACTGACAGAGAGATCTTGTTTGTCAGTTACAGAAAGTATAAAGCCAAGTGAAACTCTGTGCATAAGCTGATTGTTGGTTTTGTTTTACAGAAAAAACAACAGCGACGCAGGCCTTTGAGTTAGCTTTCTTTTGTTTAAAAAGCATCATTATTTTTATTTATTTGTATTTTTTGATAAAATTATTCCTACAGCCCCAAACAGAGACATAACTTACCTGATTTTAATTTTGAGCATGTTTGTTTATAAATCGCTGCTGGCGACCTCTGAAGATAGAACTGACCACAGGTGTTGCCTTTCATACAAAAGGAACAGAATCAGGATCGGACAGCAGGATCGGACCTCTGTGATCAAAACAAAGTTAGGTGTGATCACAAATTTAGCCCACACCAAACTTCAGCTCAGTGTAAATATAACAAAGTTAGAACAATTATTGTGTTGGCTGAGGTCAATCAGCTGAAGCAACCATCTTAAATTATGTCCGTCATTGGCCGATTACTTTCTGTGCTGGTGTAGGTTTTCAGTCATTCAAGACAATGTAAATCTGAAAATAAAGTAAAAAAAAAACAAAACAAAAAACTATTAGATTTCTTTTCCATACTGAAAACATTTCACTTTTCATCCAGGAGACTTTCTCAGTTCTAAAACTGGAAAGTCAAGTTTCAGGCTATTTAAGTTTAATGAAAGGCTCAGTTATGTAATAAAGATTGAGATTTTTCAGATTAGATTAAATTCAGTGTCACTGTTTGCCTGACTCCCAAGCAAGATGTATTAGTCACGTACAGGAAGATGTGAATTAGTTAGAGGCACAGATCAGGAAATAGATGTCATAGATTTTGGGAAATATTCTGTCTAATTTCTTATCTTAAACTCTGTCTCAAGTTAACATGTTGTTAACCTTGGGTTTCTCTTCTGCAGCTGTGAATTGGGGCCTAATATCAGCTCCTCATGAATTCTGAAAAGGGATTTTTGTTTTCTACAACTGTGGATTCATCCTACAGACAAACTAGTTCAATGTTTAAACACCATCTAAAATAAATCTTCTCAGGGTCACTGAGAAGATTTATTTTAGATGGTGTTTAAACATTGAACTAGTTTGTGTGATGAATTCAGTCCAGAAGTGAGGCTTGTCTCTTCAGTCATTAACCAGAAAAAAACTTATATTTTTTGATAAACAGCGCCACCAAGTGTGAAAGATTTACTTTTATTCTTATTTTTTTAATTCTTTACCTCAATAGTTGCCCAACTATTCACCTTGTGACCCAAAAAACAAGAGTAGCATTGACCTGTGCCCCAACTATTGTTTGGTAATAAAATTTGGCACCCATCAAATAAACAAGGCCATAGTAACAGTATTCATTGTGCTAATTTTATCCATTAAATGGTAAATGGCTTGAACTTATATAGCACCTTATCAAATCCACTTGGACCCCAAGGCACTTTACATCTCAGACATTCACACACTGATAGTGGTAAGCTACAGCCACAGCTGCCCTGGAGGCGGCACCACCGGACTCCTGACCACCATCAGTAGGCAAGGTGGGTGAAGTGTCTTGCCCAAGGACACAACGATTGAGACAGGTGGAATGTGGGATTGAACCTTAACCACTCTGCCACAGCCACCCAAAACATTAATGTCACACTGACCATCTAAAGCAAAAATGAATTTGTTGTTTGCAGTTATTTTTAAAGGGGACATGTCATGCTGAATCCACTTTTTTAAGCTCTAATGCATTTTGTTGTGTGCTTGGGAGTGCAGAAAAGTTGAATTTAATCTTTCCTGGTGCTGTATAGATAACTTTATATTCTTTTTGGGTCATATTTTTCAACTCGTTCAGTTTTCTTTATGTTCCATGACATTTTCTGAACTTTTATGTCACAGGATTTGTGACGGAACTTTTAAATAATAATTGTTAATAAAATGTTTCTGCGTCACTATATTGTAAACCCCTCGGTCAAATTAGAATGGACCAGTCTGAAAACAGGGGGGGGGGTCTCGTTTGAATTTAAAGAGACAGCCTCAAAACGAGTTGATCTGAGACACACCTCTGAAAAGGGGGTGAAAGAGCAGCTGAGTGACATTAAAGAGGACTTCAGACCAAAGCATGGCAGTTCCCCTTTATATAAACCCCAGCTGAATTATTTAAATGTCTCCTTGCAATGCAACTATTTCTAAAAAAAATTTCAAGACTACTTTAATGTTTCCAGACTATTATTTATATTATTTTATGATCTCATTTTATTTTTCTCTTTTTTTGTCCTTCAGTTTGATAAATGTTTTAGACAAAATAGAGCCTTATGTTATGGCATGTTTTGATTGAAACTTTATTCATTTCTATAAAAAACAACATAAATCAATATATAATTAAAATACAATCATAAATAAATGAAAGGTAGCAGAAGAAGACAAAGTCTTATTTTATCTGCCCCTTATTTTCTCAATTTATAAGTTCAACAAGTTTTAATTATATGTACATTTTAATCATTGTATAAAAAAAATTAACATTAGTGTATTTATTATTTTGTTTGAACTGAAAAAACCTTTTGATCAAATTAAGCTTTATAAAAATGTGCCTAAAAAAATATTATAAAATAATATAAAAAAATATAAAAATATTTTAAAATATTTTAAAAAATAGTTAATAGTTGAATTAAATAGTTGAATTTGAATTTAAAGAGACAGCCTCAAAACGTTCTTTTATGTTCTATGTTTTAATTAATTTTTCTTTCTTTTTTTTCATTCATTCATTTTTTATTTAACTTATTTGTACGGTATTATTAAAATGCAACCAACCACAGTTCAAATGTTGTGACTGCAGTCAACTCAGTCTAACATTTTTATATTATCTCCAAACTAAAACCACAAGATGGCAGCAGGGCATTTCAAGAACAGGTCACTTTAAAGAAAGGTCTACTTAATACATATTTTTATAAAAAGGCATTTTTTATTGGAGGATTGTCTTTTACCTATAGATCGGCCAGATTAAATTATTAGTAATAGTATTGTTATAAGCTAAACATCAGAGTTAAAACTGACCCAGTTTTATATCACAGGTAGTCACATTTTATTTATTGGTTAATTATTTAATTTAATGATTGTTTTTTCACATAATTTATGACCATCAGTCACTTTAATGATAAAGAGAAAAGGAATCGATTTCAATGAGCCAAGAAACATTCAATTTAATTCAAATAAAACATTCAATTATGTACATTACACAGAACTTGAGTTTATGTTGCAAGTTATTCATGACATATTTGCTTTTTGTCCGTCAGTGAGGATGAGTTAAAATGTCTTAAGTAAAATGGTTAAACACAGCGTGTTGGTTTAGTTCTGCTCAGTTGGGTAAAGCGTTGTTGTAGCCATCTAAAAATCAATCTCAAGTCAAACATCAACCTGTTTGTCCAGCAGGCGTTCACTGACGAAGATAAAAAAGGAACATGATTTGGGTGGCAACATATACTTTATTATAAATCATTTATTGTACACAAAACACAGTTTGATTCAAGAACAATCAAAAAAAGAATGCACTGCATGTTACAACTTCACCCACAAATCAAATACATTCAGAGATTTGTGTTTATACTAATGCCTTCATTTTCTATTTGACTTTTTTCTGAAAACCTCTGGAACCACTGAGACCTGCTATTTTTTGATAGAAGATAAATGTTCTCTGTTCAGACAAACAAAAACATATGCTACCATCACCTACCACAAGTATTAAAGAAAAATAAATAAAAAACACCAAATATTGAAGTTTTATGAAATCCTGAGGAAATCCAGAGGCACTTGGCAAAGTTCCAGTCAAATATAAAAAGATGAACTTTACTATATGCAGAACCATTCATGACATAACACATGGCTGTTAGAAAAGATTTAATGGCACCCCCATTCCACACACACACACACACACACACGCAGTCTGGTACAGCTATCTTTATGGGGACCTTGCATTGACTTCCATTATTTTT
>JARVJO010000227.1:4972177-4990352 GCA_031762555.1 Cynodonichthys magdalenae | reverse complement strand
GTTCCCAGAGTTTCTAAAAGTAGAATGGGAGGCAGAGCTTTCAGTTTTCAAGCTCCTCTCTTGTGGAACCAACTTCCTGTTTCTGTTTGTGAGGCTGACCAAGGCTAGACTGAAGACTTTCCTTTTTGATAAATCCTATAGTTACTATACTGCTGCTATAGGCTTAGACTGCTGGAGGACAAACTGAGCACATTTCCTCACTCAGCTGCTGTCTTTAGTCACTGTTTCTGTTTCTCTCTCTGTCTCTTTCCTGTACCCCAAACCCAGCCAGTCGAGGCAGATGGCCGCCCGTCCTGAGCCTGGTTCTGCTGGAGGTTTCTTCCTGATTAAAAGGGAGTTTTTCCTCTCCACTGTCACCAATGTGCTGCTCAGGATGGGAGACTGTGACAAAGTGATTCAACACAATCTGCTGGCTTCTTTAGATTGATTGATTGTTTTTTGTGTACAGTGCCCTGAGACGACATTTGCTGTGACTCGTCACTATATAAATAAACGGAATTGAATTAGGGAAATCAGCAGATTATGACAATGTGAAGATTCAAGTCAATCTCCCATCCTGAGCAAACACAGTGGCGACAATGAAAAAGGAACGACTCCCTTTTATTGCAGGAAGAACCCTCCAGCAGAACGAGGCTCAGGATAGGCGGCCATCTGCCTCCAGCAGCTAGGGCTGAAAGGGACACAGACAAACACAGATAGATGCCTTATGGTTTGCTGTGTGCAAATTCAATGAACTTTAAGCACCTTGTAAAGTCACTAGCTGCATGTTGCTTAGTGCAGCAAGACATCATTGTTGCAGAACAGAAGCGACAGCAATGGGTTTCTGCACGACTTTAGTTTTACACGGCCTGAAAGGGTCCCTAGGGTGTCATATATATACTTTGTGTTATGCTTGTAATATTGATTAAATGTTTATTTTATGTTAATTAAATTACTCCACTATATATATATATATAGTTAAATAACTTTGCAACAATCACATTATCATAGAGCATTATTATCGCATGTTTTTCACTGTTAATGAGGCCATCTGAATGTTGTACTGAGAAGTTTGTACATATGCAGCTTTATGTAAACCTGTTTCTAGCTTATTAAGATTTACAATAAAAAAACAATTCAAATAAAAACATTGTCATAGAGCTGTTTGTTCATTTGTGCAATACACACATTATTATTTTATCAAAAATAACAAAAACCTTCCTTAATTTGCAAACTTTTGCTCTTCATGAGTAACTTATTGCATTTTCACTAAAACTTCTCGTCCTTGACATTTCCCACATTGAATGTGCAAGGCATTAAGATACTTTCTTTTCCCAAATGAAACCAAGCTGTCGTTTTCCTTCGCTGGCCTTTACCACTGCTCCTAACTTCCAATGATTTCACTTTTTAGTTTTTTTATGGAAGCCTAATAATTCAGGTTTAACCTTTCCAATAAAAAAAAAAAAAAAAAAAACTTATTTCAGCCCCAGTCCTTCAACAGTAAAACAAACTGCTATAAAGCTGTGCATTGTAAACTTGATGAAAATATTCATTGTGTTTAAGACTGATATTTGTATTTTCTGCTGTGTGATTGCTTAACAGAGGTGTGTGACAGTCCACTAGTGGCCAATCTGCCACCATCATCCTTCAGAAGCTCTTCCCAGCTGTCCAGCAGTCATGGACCAGTGTTTGCTAAAGTCAACAGAAGAGAAGGTGAGGAACCTTTATTCATGTTGTCCAAACTTAAAGTGCAACCCACAAGTTAACAACCAGGACTATGACATCATCCTGACAGGCTGATATCACAACCACTGACTTTAGACTTAACAAGGTTTTGGTGTGTAGCCGTGTTTCCATCCAATTTTAATGAGAATTTTTTATGCAAACTTTTAAAATGTTGCCAAAAAAAAAAATGCGCTTGTGTTGATGTGTTTCCATCAACTGTCCTGGAGAGAATCAGCCAGGCTACACAAAGTGTAATTACATCAGATGTTGACGATCTGCATGGCTGTAGTAAACAGGAAGTAAAGTCACAAACTCACAGGGATACACATCTCAGGACAATGGAGAGAAGTTATCAGGAACGTGCCGGTACTATCGGGAAAGTTGTTTGTTCTGTCATATCAACTAGTATTGGTGATGTTACTGCTGTCTGTCTGGAGACGTAGAGAAAGAAATGCAATTCTCTTCACGTTACGGGAATATCCGGGAAGAAGCCGACGGGGGAAAGGAGGGTCCAGCTGCAATTTTTAGACAGCAGAAACAGCTGATCGAGGTAAATGTTCGCTACTTCAGAACTTATTCAGAAAATGTGTTTCCATCTCCCCTTTTGTGCATAAACTCTTTTTCGGAAAATCCCAAAACCACCTCAAGCGAGCAAATTTTTCTATGTCCATCCAGCTTTTCTAATGCGATACTTCAAAATGTGCATAAAAAATGTTGATGGAAACACGGCTTGTGAGAGGAAACCTACACATAAGTGAAAACATTCCACACAGAAAGACCTCTGATGCCTGAAACCTGGAACCTCCTGCTGTGAGGCAACAGCTCTCACCACTGCACCACTATGTACTTCATGCAAAACAAACAGGAAAACATAAAGTTCACACTGTAATATTACAGACATAAACTCTTTAGATTAAATCATGCAAAAATGTTATTTCAGACCTAATGGGTACACTTGAGTACCGATATAGTGCATCGCTATGCAATTTCTGTTGCAACATTTTACCTTTTAATTTCTTCTTTAATAGAAAATTTGATATTTATTTGTATTTTTTTATTAAAGCTGAGTGTTAAAAAAATAGTTTAACAAAACCAGACCCATACTGCCTGAGAACACTGACTTCACAACAAAACAGATGTAACCTGATAAAACAAGATTATTTATTGTTACAGTGAGTGCGTTTTCTTCCAACTAACAGGCTCAGATTACTGTAACAGATGGTGAATTAAAATGCAACACTTCTGAGTGATGCAGACAAAATTTTACATCAAACACAAATAAAGTTGGGTATAACTATTTAATTGTTAATGAAAGTATTTCGACTATAATTGTTGAAAATGTTAAATTCACACATTCCAAATTCATAGTTTCTCGTTTTTTTTTTATTTTAATAGCAACAAGCTTTTGTATTTGTAACTTTTATCCACATTCTGAAGAGTCAGGATTCAGGCAGTCTATTAGGAAATAAAAGTTTCCCGTCACTCTAAACTTCATGAACTCAGCCAGTTGTTGACCTAACCTTTCTCGAAAAGCCTTGGGGCAAATGCAGTGTTCCAAACAGACCGTGGAAAAGTAATGTGCCTTGCCTGAATTTTGTTCTCTTTCATGAGTGTTCTGTGCTGTGGGCTGCGGTGGTGCAATTCCACTTGGTGCAAGAAAAAAAGCCTGTGCCCCTCTACAGGACGCTGAGCAAAAAAAAATATATTTATATCAAAGACAAAGCTAAGCTGGAGTGGAATCTCAGAAATCCCTCTGTGGAAGCCGTAGGGATGCAGAGGTAAATGTAGGTGGGTAGATGAATAGATGGGTAGACCAATGGAACAGTAGTCTCCTCTAACCATTTGTTTTATAAAAAGAACTGCATTGAAATTTTATTAGACTAGTATATCAAAAACTACAGGGGCACCACTTCTCAGAAGGGGCACAGAATTGTGTTGTGATTCATGAACTACAGGAGAAAAAAAAACAAGAGGGGAATCTCCACAGGATACTAATACAAGCTTTGTGAAGAGCCATCCTGGCTTGTTTTGCAGCTTTTGTAAGAAAACAACTTGGCAACTTCAGCATTTACAGAGCTCAGCAGCTGTCTGTGGTTTCATATCAGAGACACACTGAACTCTGGGATTTCTTTCATCTTTTATTGCTACTGAAAATGTAATTTTGAACATCTCGGAAAGAAAATGACACAGCAGATTTTATTTATTTGAGTTGGTTATATTGTCCTTGTCTGTGTTGACTGCATAAACATAAAGTCAATCACTCAGTTGGACAAATACCTGAAACAAAGTAACACACTAGGGATACATTAGGGCACACGTACAATCTTCGTGATGAGTCATGCTTATTATGACGAGTTAGAAAAACAAAAAGGCAGCTAAAACCGTTCTCTCTGCATGAAAACCAGACTTTAAAAAAATTAAGTAAAAGTAAAAATACCTTAACAGAAAATGACTGGTGAAAATAAATTTCACTGATGAGAAAAGTACTTAAGTAAAAGTCATAAAACTGTTTACAAAAATCGGGAAAGTAAAAGTACTTTTACACACTCTGTAAGAAATAAGCTGTTGAATTTACTGAACCAAAATGGTTCCATTAAACCAAGTTGAAAAAACTGAGCAAAATATACATTTTATTTTAAAGAAAATAAGTATATTTCTTTACATTTACTTAGTGGAACCAGTTGACGTGACTTGGTTGAGTAAATTCAAATTTTTTAGAGCCCATAAACATCTCCTTTCATGAGGAGTTCGGACATATTTAAATTTGTAACAAATAGGTGTTACATTTTAAAGTAAAGAAATAAAAGCATATTTTTTTAGACTTTAAATGTAACAAAGTAAAAGTAACAATTTAAAAAACATACTTGGTAAAATTACAAATCCTCAAAATTACTTAAGTACTAACAAAGTAAATGTACTTACTATAAACCTCTGCTGAAAACTGTACTTAAACACATATATAAAACTATTTGTGTTGAATTAACTTTTGCCGTATTGTCCTTACATTTGGTATGATCTAAGCAAAGTTTGAGATTTTTTTGTGGTACTGAATTTACCTTTCAAATGATATTCTGTCCTAACTAGGTGGTCTTTTCAAGCCAGAACACTCTGCTGTATTTTTTTAATAAAAGTAGGTACAAGTTATATTTAATAAACAAATGTACAGGGTTTAAAATTGATAACAAATTGGTGCAGCCGTCCTGTTTCAAACTGGTTTATATGACTTAAAAAACCTCTTCAATATCTCATGTGAAGCCTAAACTTTGCATGTTTTTCCTCTAGCGATTATATTTATGACCAGAAGCTTTTTTTTAAAAAAAGTCATCACAAGTTTGATTTTCATGATTTAATTATCCTTGATTCATTTTGTTCAGACAAGTAAAAGGAAGTGAAAGTGTTCGGTTTCATTTTAAAGCTCATGTCCAATCAGACATGAAAAAGCCAAATAGGATGTTGAGGATAAAGAAGATGCCACCTTTGCCATTCTGTTTCCTCCTGACTGGTCCGTCCATATGGGGACAGGCCCTGGTTGGACCGCTCGCACACGGTGGCCATTCGCTCCTTTCAGCGACGTGTCTGACTCTACATGTGCTGTTTGAGAAGCGGCTGCCTCGCATTTGTGGAAAGTGAATAATTCATGTTCTAGCTCTGACAAATGCTCCGTCTTTCAAATCTGCTGAATTCTTAAAAACAAAAAGAAAAGTGGGTGAAGGCCAGAGGCTGGGGCAGCGACAGAGATCAGCAGAGACCTTCAAGCAGAAGGTTCTGGTTAAAAGTCCAAGGAGAAACAGCCACTCATTATGTATTGCCACAAGGAAGTAAAAGAAGGCACTTTCACACTGAATACTGAACATTTCCTTTTTTATGTGTAAAAATAACTTTTTTTTTTCTAAAACTTTTTTTTTTTTTTTTTTACAAAACTTCACATAACTAAAGCACAATAAATTTAATATTTTCTTAATTGAGCATCCCTTTTTTTTTTTCTTGCAGCTGATGTAACTGATCCCTTATATATTGCTGTTTGACTGAAGCCTACCTGTGATTGAGTTCAGCCCCACTGGGTTTCCTTGAATTTTATGCTCAAAATAAAATTCCGAAATATAACAGTCTCACCCTATTCATATAAAAGTTTTTTTTTTTATGTTTTAACTGTAGCATATTTACTCAAAATCAATTTAAAAAACTTTTCAAAACACTTTACAGCATATTTTGGTATTTACTTTGAGTCCAGATTTGCCATTTTATCTGTTTATTTTATTTTTTTTATTCATCTGCTTGCTGTTTTACCTATATTTGGAGGATGTAAAAATGGTTTTCATGAGCTTTTAGCCGAGATTACGAGGTTTCAGAGGACACCAAACCTGTCTGTGTTTATAAGAAGGTGAAAGAAATCAAAAACAGGAAATGCAGTTTTGCCCCCAGTACTGGGGGTGTGGGGCTCAAGAGGTTAGGAAAATCAACAAAGGGCAAATGACAGGTCATCAAGCCACGATGTAGTAATAAATGCAATAGATTAATAGTGTCAAAACAAATGTCACTGAAAGGATCTGTAAAAAACTTTTGTAGCTGTTCGGGACAATCAGCAGACTTTTTGTGTGTTGCTGTCCAGACTCACTGAGTAATCAGAGATTTAAAGGCCCAAAGCAAAGATAGAAACCTATAAGCCAGTGGTTACAATAAGTGAGTTTCACAATGACAGTGATTTCTCCTAAAGTTGGCCCTGAGCATCACCTTCCTTTATTCTGTCCCTGTCATGGTCTGTGTTTCTAGCTTTTCTGGTGTTTCTGTGTTTCCCTGTGTGCTCTCTACCCTGCTGCCCCGCCCACACTCACCTGTCTCCAGGTGTTTCTCATTATCCCTCATTAGTTGTTCTATTTATTCTGTGTCCTGTCTTCAGTGTTTGTCCGATCATTGAGCTGTTAGCAGCCAGTGTGGTGTTTTCCGTGTTCTTCCTGAGATGATTCTGTAAGTTTTTTTTTTTTTTTTTGAGCTGCCTTGCCAGCCTTTTTGTTTATTAAATAAATCCTTTTGTTACCTTTTTGAACTTTGCCTGCGCCCTGGGTCATTCTCCTGACAAACCTCACAGTCCCTACAGTCAAACAGTGATGCAGCATCATTCGGAGGGAGTTTTTTTATTTTTATTTTAAGATTTAAGACTAGTGAGGATAAAAGATAAATATGAAGTATTTCTGAGTGAGAACATACAAGAGTAGCCAGGACTGCAAAAAGATTAGATTTAAATTTTGACTAGAAGACAGCAAAAACATAACTTTAAGAAAAATAAAATCTTTGATCATCCTAAAGTGATATAAAGACAGTTTGGACCATAATCCAGTGAATCATATTTGGGGAAACCTGAAATTAGTGGAACACAGGGATTTCTTCTTTATCGACAAGAAAAGGAGAAATGTTTTTTTTAAGGAAAAAATGTGCTTAAAATTATATAGGATCACTTTCAAACAGGAGGAAGGCATGAACAAATATCTTAAAATCCTAAATTAGTAAACTGAAAATGAGATCTCTGTTTTAAAAAATGGTACCATCTGGAAGTGAAAAACATCCTGCATGAAAAAGAGATTTAAGACCAGAAAAGAGATTAAACAAGAGGTTAACATAATAAATGTGTTTTTTGTTTTGCTTAATGAAAAGCTTTTCATTACAAATTTGAACAAAAAGTGAGAAAAAAAATTAGTTTAAAATTAGTTTACAAAAAGTGAAAAAACATGAGATTTGAAAACAAAAGGAAACAGTAAAGGTTTTGGAGTGGAAAATTGTTAAAAATGGTTAAATGTATATTTGTTGATTCATTTAACACTGACTGATTCCAATAGAATCTTCAGTTTTAGTTATAAAATGAATGGATGGTGCTGTTTTCTGTAATGTCACCCTTTTGATTCCTAACCTGCAATCCCAGGTATTCCTTAATGTTGTAATCTAATTATGATTGTAGCTCAGCCCTTCTTGGATTGGCAGGAAAACAATACCGACTCCATTCTGTCTCATAGCTAAATGTTAACGACAGCATTTAACATTTACAGGCAAATGTTAATGACAGTTTTTAACATGCCAACCGTTTGTTTTTCAGTGGCCCATACTGATAATTGCACATTTAAGCCCATTTAATTGTGCTGAAATGGTCTCGAAACACACAGACTGCTCACCAATCATTTTCTGGAAGTGGTCATTTAGGCAGGTCTGAAGTTTGAGCAGTAGATGAAAGTCATCTAGTCTCATTGATAAATAAAGCTAATGTCAAAAGCATAACAACGGTGGTGTATCTTTATATTTTGAAAGAATTTTGGTTAAAAATAAGTTAGAAAATGTTCTGTAGTTGGCTAAAACGTGGGAAAAAATGTTTTTTGATGGTTTACGTAAAAGGGATCTACGATAAAGTGTGTTTCTACCCTCAGGTGACAGTTTTCAAGTTGGCAGGTGATTTAATGAAAAACATTTTTTACCTCAACTTCCTCCTTTCCGCTCTGCAAACACAAAAATTACCACTACAATGACTGGCAACAAAATGCAGCCGAGCCTCTCGCACTCAGCTGCAGACTAACGAGTGTGCGTGAATCAAATATTTACATTAAATATATTCTTTTCGAATTCATGGCATATTGAGGCTCCTGGATGCAAATATTCAGAGACAGGTTCTCCCAGCGATTTAAAAAAAAAAAAAAACGCTGCTGTGTTGTTTTTGTGTACGCCATGCACTCACCCCTTTAGTGGAGAATTTGTGAAGCACGAGTCATCTGATAAAATCAGTGAAAATCCACCATTAGACATTTTGTTGCACCGAACAGAAATAAAAAATCACTTTTTCAAAAATTTTTGTTTACGCAGTGCCCTGTAAAATGTTTTTTGATTTTTGACTTTTTAATCATGTCTTATATTCTAAGTTGCTTTAATTTGTTCTTGCAGAAACACACAGGCTTTGGATTTGGGTTGTTGATCAGAGTTTGAAACTTTTTTTTATGAAACTATAATAAGATGTTAATTTATCTTTGTGTCCAAAGCACTCAGTATGTTTTTTCATCTTCATCATCTCTCACTTTTAGAGAGAAGACAATAGTTCAAGCTGTTTGGAAACTATAGTTTTGCCCAGACTTTGTCTCCATTTACTTCTGATGGAAATCTTTAGAACCTGATCGTCCGAATTATCCAGGATGTTTACTATCTAGTCTGTAACTGTGAGCATTTGTTGACTGGCTTGAAGGATGTTCAGTGAATGTATAGAGCATTTTACCTCCTGCTGCTGCAGTAAATGATAGTGAATTGTGTCCAAACAGCACATTCAAACTCTCATTGATTTGCAAATATATATTTTCTGGAATCTCTGATGTATAAAGGACACACTACAGCACACTGTATGGATGAGAAGCAGAACCACCAGAACTTCTCCCAGGTGATTCATTGATTATCATATGATAAATACATGTATAGATTCTATTAAGCTCTGTGACTGAGTCAATATGAAGTAGAAAGTAAATATGACACATTTGATTTTCTTTATTTAGCGGTTTAACTGCCTCTGTGTGAAACTGCTGCTCAGTCACATGTTTTTGATGCCTCTTCACGCTCGACTGATTTCTTCTTTATAAACTCCCTTTATCATCTGATTCCCATTATGTAGCACTTTGCCTATGAAATTCCCACAAGTGTGTGTCTCTGTAGGCCAGTCCTAATTTTACTGTGCTGCAGTTGGCTGCTAAAGCTGCTTGAAACCTGATTTAAATCATAACGTATTTATTGCTCCACTGACCTGCCTTTGTGTCTTGTATCAATTAAGTGTTATAGAGTGTCTTTTTTTTAAGAAAACCACTCTGTTCTCTTATGTGTTTATACCAATTGCTACGTGTAGCAATGCCCATGTAAGCTCTCATCATGATCGGATTGTACCCATTCGGATTATTTAATCTGAATACATTTCAACACGATCAAAGATATTTGCGCATATAAACATAGCTAATGGCAATTTATTTATATAGCACATAAAGCAACAGATGTTGACCGAAGTGCTTCACAACTCCACCAAATGAATAGATAAAACAACAAAGTAAACTTAATCCTAAATACAACATAGAAACATTAGCTGTTTGTAAAAGAATCTCAAACTCTGCCAGAATCAAAAGCCAAGTAAAGATGGGTCTTGAGCATAGATTTAAAAGTCTGAACGGTCTCTGAATACAAAAAGAGAAACGATTCCAAAAGGTTTGGGGCAGAAACTGCAAAAGCCTGATGACCTCTGAATTTTAGTTTAGATCTAGGAACATCTAAGAAAAGTGGAAAACACAATCAGCCTCAACTGAAGACTTTTTAAAACACTTTAAAGATGCAAAATATATACTACTAATAGTTAGTAATATTATTATTATTATTATTACCTTATTTATTTCTTGCTATATGGGGATATTTGGGTGTGCATGAGTGCATGTACAGAATGTTAATTCAATGCCTGTATGTGTACTATACATCATTTTAAATAGATTTATATATCTATGTGAAGGTGTAAGGGTATGTATAATGGTAGTAATGCATATTTTGACAAAAAAAAAGATAAATATGTCTAGAAAACTAATTTATCACTAATATTTTTTTATGAGTGTTAGTGTTATAGTCGAGAACCCGAGACTAAGTCAAGACCAAGACTTTTAGGGTCTGGACCAAGTTAAGACCATGACCAGAAAAAAAACTAACAAAAAAAAACAAAAAACTAGTGCCCTAAAAGTTGGAGTATTCTGTAGTCATAGCTAACGTAATATATAGAGCTGATATTGACAAAATCTTTCTCTGAGGGCAGAGGAAAGAATTTTACTTTTGAAATCATTACTGTGGGATTTAGAATAAGGAAATTGAATAATTGTGGGATTTAGAATAAGGAAATTGAATACTTGTAGGTGGGAATAATTAAATTTTACTTCTTCCCATTCCTTTTCAAACATGTTTAATTTGTTATCTCATATTTTTTGTTTTATTTTTTACATGTTTGAAATAAACTTGAAGTAACTAAAATTCACTTAAATGCAGTTTCAGATCTTTCTTGCTCTTGGATTTCTTGATCATGATCTGTTTTATTTAAATTATTTAGTGTTTCGTGTGTTAGTTTATCAGGGTTGTTTCTTTCTTGTGGTTCTTGTTTATTTTCTTATTTCAGTTAGTTCCTGTTCAGCTCCTCTGTGTTCCCCGTGTCACCTCTCATTCATCCTCCGTTCAGTTCTCCTCGGTGGGTTTCCTGCGCCTGGCCCCCATCACTCTCACCTGTTTTACATTCAGCACAGGTTTCTCCACTTACCTCATCAGCCCGGTCCTTTCAAGTCTGTCTCTCCACCCTCTGATCAGTTCAGCATTTCAGCGTGTAATGTGCTGTCTTGGTCCGTATACTGCCTTTGAGGGTTGATTTTATTTTTTTTAAACTGGTTTCTAAAAGTTTCTAGTTTTGATTTAAGATAACATTGGGACACTGAGTTGTGGTTTTATTCAAAGTAACTCAAGGACACTAGTGAAACGGTTTCTGTGCTTCTCTCAACTATGAAATGATTCTAAAACATCCCTGACACCAAACTTCCTTGGCCTGTGTCCTCGCTCTGAGCCTGAAGGAGGCATCGAAAATACCATCTGCTTTGATACTTTTAAGCGTCGGCCCAAATAAATCTGTGATTTGGAGCAGTGTTATGTTTATTTACTTAAAGGAAAGCATCCATGTTTTTTTTTTTTTTTTAATAGATCATATGGAAAGAGTTTATCCTGTATATGTGTATGTATATTCTTCAGCAGGGCTATAATTATTGTTATAAGCATATGTAATTTCCTGCTGCTGTATTTTGCTTTGTCTACTTTTGCAGGTGTGGAGGCAGATATCCGTTGTGTTGTCTTGTGTTTTCTGTAAATGTCACATATCTTCTTGTCTGTCTTTCAATCTTTCTTTAAATTTCAGTTTTCTTACTTTTGTCTTCTATTGGGGCAGGGAAGGAAAGAGTTTATCCTCATTAAATATTAAGTTGTATATGCTTGAAAACATTTTGACATATTTTTAAGCAAGTGTAAAAACCTGAAAGTGTCAATTCATCACGGTCACACTGCAGGCACATGCGACCCATATCCAATTTTTTTTTTTTTTTTGCCCCACGCGACTCATATTAGATTTTTTGACAGTCTGAACGCGACAAATCCGATATTTATTTATTTATTTTTTTTTTAAATCTGACCCAGACCATTTCAGTATGTGGTACTGATTGAATCATTTGGGGAGTGATGTTAAAAATGCAGGAACAATGTGTATGTTTAAGAAAATGATAAAAGTTGGATTGTTAAAGAAATATGAAATAGTATAATGTGTATTTATATGAATTGTTGTTCTAGAGGAAATCGATGTTCTTGTTTTCTGTTTTGTTAATAATATAGATTTTTGTTATATGAATCTAATCTTGGGAAAAAAAAGGGGCAGATATAAGATTTTTCTTTTCTCTACTGCCTTTCATTTCATTTTATTTGCAATTTGGATATTTCTCTTGTTTTACCTTTATTCTTTTTATATTTTTTGTTTTTCTTATTGTATATTGAATTTATTTTTAGAGAAATTAATAAAGGAATTGAATATTGAATATTGAATCAGTTCCATATCTGATGTATTTCAAAGTGACTGCAGTCTGAACAGTCATGTCACATTCCATCCGATTTTTTCATCAGTGAGGTGTTGGTGAAGGATCGATAACTAACCTCGTGTCACGCTGTTTAAATCTGTAGCTCCATACGTTTACAGCTCCAACAGAAGTTCAGTTGCCTCATTTTTTTCTTCCAATTTTCCGTGTCCTGGATGACTGAGAATCTACAGAAACATTTGATAGTAACGTCCAGCCTCGGTCGCAGAGCGTATCGATCCTGAAGTTACTCAGTCGATACTTTATTTCCAGCTCATTGCTTCGTTCCAAAAATATAGCAGGTCCAGATATAAACACTGAACTAAACAAGCATGTCAGATAATTATTTAATCAGCTCTGATTAAACAACTTCAGAGTCGACATGCTAAAAGTAGCATCAATGCTAACTCTGTAAACAGCCGGCTGAATGAGACGTCACGTCTTTTACTGCGCATGTGGGTCACATCCGTGCTGTGGAGCGTTCACACTGGAGTCTGATGCAGGTCGCGATTAAAATGTAATGTGAACGTTCACACCAAAAAATCAGATTTTTAAAAATAAATCTGAGTTGAGCATTAAGACCTGCAGTGTGAAACCTTACATGTTTTGTTATAACAAAGCGTGTTATGTGATAACATTTAAATTCTGCTATTTAAGGGATTTTTCTCAAGTTATTAACTTTCAACTAAAAATGTATGAGAAATATATATTTTTTTAACTAAAACAAAAAACAAAACGACTGGATGTATCTGGACTTTGATTTTATCAACTGATTATCTGAAAATGTGACGTGTGGAACATTCATCAAAAGTTTGTATGAAACAAAAGACCAGACAGCAAGATAAAACTAGTTTGGTTTTCTTAAGCAACTCAAGGTTTTGAGAATATTGCATCAGACAACATATTGCTTCTCCGCTTTTGTTGTATATTTATCAAAGCTGAATAGATTTTTGTTGCACCTTTTTTTCCAAAAGCCTTCAGCAGAATTTGGGATCAGATGTCATTTAAGTTAGCTGAAACTTTGACAATAGTAAAGATATTACTTCCTGTTTTAATGTTCCATTCCCACAATTTTATTACAGCCAAGACTTTGGACTTGTAACAAAGTTCTATTAAAATTCAAACTTGTTTGTAGTTTCATCATCCTGGCACCGGGTGACCTGTTTCACATTGTGGGTTGATGGAGTGTCATAGTTCACAGTTCCTTCATCTGTAAACTGGGTGGGCTACAGCCCTGATTGCCTGGCTGCCCTGTGTGACATCCTGGTGCTTCTGTCTCAGCTGGTCTCATGTCCACTTTGTTGCACCTGCAGAATCTTCCTTCCACATCATCTGGCAGCTATTTGTTACAGACACTCCTCCAGCTGCTGGTCCTGTATTCAGTTAGAGACTGTATTAATTATGGAGTTAGACAATTCAAGAAGGTTTTTAGTGAAACTAAAAGCTGTTTTTTTTTGGTGATTAAACCATTGCTCTCTTAATAAATTGTGTAAATTTTTGTTTATGTGCACAAAGTCAGTTCACAAGAAAAATAAGAGGTGTTTAATAACAGGCATTTTAACCTCTTTGGATACATCAGTTTTGGAATTAGTGACTTGCTGACTTATAAACATCAGGTGCACTTGTGTATCACATCCTACAATGCCCATCTTTAAAATTAATACAACCCCCGATTCCAATGAAGTTGTATAAAACTTAATAAAAACAGAATATGATGATTTGCATAGAAATTTCTATCTACATTCAATTGAAAACACTATAAAGAAAATATATTTATTGTTCAAACTGATAAACGTTTTTGCAAATATTCACTGTTTAAATTTGATGCCTGCATCATATTCCAAAAAAGCTGGAGCAGGGGGCAACAAAAGACTGGGAAAGTTGAGGAATGCTCAAAAACACCTGTTTGGAGCATTCTACAGGTTAACTGGAAACAAGTGAGTGTCATGATTGGGTATAAAGGGAGCATATGCGAAAGGCTCAGTCGTTCACAAACACGGATGGGCAATGGGCAACATTTGAACAACTACGTGAGCAAATAGTTCAACAGTTTAAGAATATTTCTTAACGTGCAATTGCAAGGAACTTAGGGATTTCTTCATCTACAGTCCATAATATTGTCCAAAGTTTCAGAGAATCTGGACAGATTTCTGCAAATAAGCGGCAAAGCTGAAATCCAACACTGAATACCCATGACCCCTCAGGCAGCACTGCATTAAAAACCCACATTATTCTGTAACAGATATTAGCACATGAGCTCAGGAAGACTTCAGAAAACCATCGTCAGTGAACACAGTTCATGACTACATCTACAAGTGCAAGTTAAAGCTCTATCATGCAAAACCAGATATCAACACCCAGAAACTCTGTCTGTTTCTCTGGGCCCAAGCTCATGTGAGGTGGACTGACACAAAGTGGAAAAGTGTCCTGTGGGCTGATGAGTCCATATTTCAATTTGTTTTTGGAAATAATGGATGTCGTGTCCTCCTGGCCAAAGAGGACAAGAACTGTCTGGATTGTTATCAGAGCAAAATTTTAAAGCCAGCCTCTCTGATGGTATGGGGGTGCATTAGTGCCCATGCCATGGGTATCTGTCACATCTGTGAAGACACCATTAATGCTGAAAGCTACACACAGGTTTTGGAGCAACATATCAAAGCCACGTCTTTTTCAGGGACATCCTGCTGATTTCAGCAAGACAATGAAGACACATTCTGCAGGTGTTCCAACAGTGTGGCTTCATAGAGTGTGGGTACCAGACTGGTCCTCCTGCAGTCCAGACCTGTCTCCCATTGAAAATGTGTGGAGCATTATGAAGCACAAAATATGACAACAAAGACCCCGAACTGTTGAGCAACTGAAGTTGTTCATCAATCAATAATGGGAAAGAATTCCACCTACAAAACTTCAACAATTAGTGTCCTCAGTTCACAAACACTTATTGAGTGTTGTTAAAAGGAAAGGTGATGTAACTCAGTGGTAAACATGACCCTGTTCCAGATTT
Source organism: Cynodonichthys magdalenae (assembly GCA_031762555.1). Lineage (NCBI taxonomy): Eukaryota > Metazoa > Chordata > Actinopteri > Cyprinodontiformes > Rivulidae > Cynodonichthys > Cynodonichthys magdalenae. Next base: position 4,975,010 of record JARVJO010000227.1, on the reverse strand, counting down.
ATTAAAACATGTTGCAGGCATTAAGTTCAAAATGGGTGAATATTTATCTGTTTGAACAATAAATATCTTGTCTTTGTAGTGTATTCAGTTTAATATACTGTAGGGTGAACAGGATTTGTAAATCATCGTATTCTGTTTAACACAACATCCCAACTTCATTGGAATTGGGATTGTATTTTTCCTGTGTTCTGGTCACACCTGCAACACTTTAGTTTTCAGCCTGCACAGGTTTCCACATGTTTTGTTGTTTCCTGATCTGTGTCAGATGCTGGCTGGCTGGTGACATTCAACCAGTCAATTTGATTTATCTGCTCCGGGTTCTCCGGTGCCTCACGCAGGCCGCAGACATTCTGACATGTGTGCCGGGTGTCAGTCTCTGCTCTCTGAGTTTTATATGTGGATGTTCAGGGCCTGGTTTGTCCTTTTGCTGCAGGATCACGGTTCTGGAACATGAGCAGAAGGCTGCAGAACTGTTTGGGTGAACTAACAGGTGAACTGTTGAGGAGCAGAAACATAAGTCAATTTATGATTTTTTAATAAAATAAATGTATTTCAATCCTATAAACTCGCATTTCGAATTTTATTTAAGTCGAAATCTCACTGGTAAAGCAAACATATTAATGACACTTTTGGGCACCGACAGAAAAAGTGTTCAGTCTAAATGTTTTAAAGGTAATTATTCACAAGCTTTTACTCTTTGACTTCTGATTCTTCTTTTTACCCCGCTTTCAAAACTTGTGATCACCTGTCTCTCAAAGTTTTAGCTCGGCTGCCCTCACGAGTTTTGGTGTTCTGATTAGTTAATTTGTCGTGGTAATGTGGTAATTTGAATGTCCAGCGGAGCGCTGTTATAATGCTCCTGACCCGTCTTTAACCTCAATTACCGTACAGCGCGGTGAAAACGCTTTGGAGTCATTACAAGCAGCCTAGTGAGAAGAAACAAGATTTGTTGCAACACGAGTGGAAAAACAGGCATGACAAAAGAACCATTAAGTTGAAAAAACGAGTCATCCACAAGCAGAATTGCAAATATGGTAAATATTTATAATGCAGAGATTTTCATGTTTATCCAATCCTCAGTTTATCCCTCAGTTAATGAGCAGCATTATCAACTCCTTAAACCTTCTCCTCATTCCTTCTGCTGTAGAACATTCGACTGTCTTCCTTTGTCACTCGGTGTTCTTCACTTCTTGCGTCTCCTGTCCAGTTGTAATGAGTAAAGGTCGGCCTTTCTGCTCTCCTCAGTTGTGCTGTCAGTGTCCATGCCTTCAACTAAGGTACTTATTAGTTTTGACCTTTAGCTGCTGCCATAATGAGCATGAAGCACAGTGAGACGGGAGAAAAGGACCTTGAACAAAAGCTAATTTACCTCAAAGGATTTGGATTCCACGATCTCTTGTATTGTTTTGTTACAACAACAATTCTGGGCACAAAAGGACTGCTGTTTTAGATACATTTATATTTATATATATATATTTAAATTTATAATAATATTTATATTATTATATTATTTATATAATTTATATTATGATAAATTTAGATAAATTTAGTTTTACAATACTCTTCCTTAAACTGAATGCAATTTCTCAGTTTTTGTTTTTCTATAAATGTCCTGTTTCCATTGTTTTTTCAAGTCATTAAAATATATTTATTTTTAAAATAATTTAGATTGCACTTGAGTTTGTTTATATAACTGTAGTTTACATCAGAAGTGTCTTAACAATGTCGCAACTTCCTTTGCCCAAGGATAATTATCGGAACAGTCCCATAAAAAAAATCTGACGTCTGACAGCCAAGTGAGGCGATTCTATAAACAAAGCATCTCAACTCTGTTTTATAATGCAGGGCTACAACTGTTAGCTTTTCATTACTACAACTAGAACTTTTTGACATCAGTCTGTTTGTATCAGTTGATTATGTGGACAAATGTGAGGTAATTTTACGGCAGAATATGTTACAACAATGAAATATAAACAGGATTTATATCTGCTGCGATGCCGTGAGGGACTGTTTGTCCTGTTTCGACGTGCGCGCGCGCGCGCGTGTGTGTGTGTGTGTGTGTGTGTGTGTATATGTGTGTATTGATTGATATTGTGTTATGTCAGCATGACATTACCTTGGCAACACAATCTTGGAAACTCTTCAGGCTGGCTGTTTTAATGAGTGTGTGTTCTCTGTAGGTGAGAAATCCCTCTATCGGTTGCTTTGCCCTGACTATGCACTTTTTTCTTGAACACACACACACACACACCCATACATACACACACACACACACACACACACTGCATTTCTAGAATCCAGGTCTAATTTAAAATAAGGATTCAATGCTCAAGTAAAGGAAAAAAAGCTATAAATAAAAATGGACATTTCATAATTCCCAGTACATTGAAAATAATCATACTGAATTGCGCTTTAAGAAAAGAAAAAACTTGCATGTTAACAATTGTACTGCCTAATGTGACACCAGGCAGAGTTCTGGTTGTGTACAGCCCGCGGGTCGCCTTTCTGCAGTCCTTCATATTTCCAGCTGAAATGCTTGTTCAGGTTAATTCAAATCTGAGACCTTTCATTTTTTAGATCCAGTTATTTTGTTGCTTGCATGACTTTTTGCCGAAACATCAATTTCAAATACCACAATATATATATATATATATATATATATATATACACACTCCTGATCAAAATCTTAAGACCAGTCAAAAAATGCAAGAATTTGCATTTTGCACTATTGGATCTTAATAAGGTTCTAAGTAGAACTTCACAATGTTAAAAGAATAAATCAGCGTAAGAGACAAAAACTTTTGAGCGGGGAATTAATTGAAAACTGCATTTA
>JARVJO010000227.1:4944857-4961461 GCA_031762555.1 Cynodonichthys magdalenae | reverse complement strand
ATTCATTTCCTTTTTGCGAAATTTTAAAAATTCGCTCTAAATTCGAATTAAATTGGATGGAAACACGGCTAGTGTCATTGTCAAATGTTTATTGATCAGAAACATTCCAGAAATATTCATTGTGACTCTAAAATGTTGGTATACATGTCTGCTTTATTGTCCTTTTTTGCTTTTTCCCCTTTTCTTCAGTGCCTAAAAATAAATTTATTTAAAAAAAATCAACTCACTTAATTCCAGAGATATTATTTTTGTGTTAGAAATACAAATAAGCCTGACCGTGCACCACAAGTGACTTAGTTTTACCAAAGCATAGTTATTTTTTATTAGACCAGGCATTTTTATATAAAATTCAGCTGCAGAACAAAACATAATTTAAAACTGAGAACAAAACTTCTCTCCTATTTCCTTCTGTTTCATAGCCTCTTATGTGGCAAGCTTTGACGGCAGCAGCAGCTTTGTCTACAGACCGAGTGTCAGAACGAGCTGGACGACGATGGAGATCATCTCTCTGAAGTTTAAAACCCTGAAGAATTCAGGGACACTGCTGCACGCAAAGGGACAAAGAGATCACAGCTTAAATCTGGTACTGGAGAAAGGAAAACTGCTCCTTTATCATCAACAAGGTAAAATATTGACCTTCCAGACAGAAAATCCTATTATTGAACAGAGTTATTATGGTTCACATTAAAAACTAGCCAAAAATGCTTTTTTGACCTCTAAATAAGACAAAAGAGACAGAACTTCCTCTATAGCTTGGCTAAAACTTTTAATATTTGACTTAAAGTAGTTTTGAAGTTTATTTTGGTAGACTCTGTGGTCCACTGTGTGTTCAGTCACACTTCATTTATTGTTCATAACTGAGTAAATGTCAGCTAAATGTCTAAACTGAACCACATAATTATAAACTCACTCAGGCTCTGGAGCTTCCCAGGTCTCATATTCACAAATGGAATTTAATATCTAGCACATTTTGTTCCTTAAATAAAAAAAAAGAAAGGAGCGATATCCAAGTGGGTTAGAATCCATCTGCTTGTACGCTGTTTGTCAGATGTGATTTTGTAAAAAAAAAATAAAATAAAATAAAAAACTCAGGAGAATTATGCTTTGTTCCCTCCTCCTTTTCCAGCAGGTTCACTCCGGTGGTTGTTTATTCATGTTTTTCAAGGAGTAGCTTGGAGAAAACAAATCAGATTTTGACAGGGTTTGGGTGATTGGTACATTTCAGCAATGAAGAAGAGAAGTTGCGGTTTGACAGTTATGATTTAAAATGTGCCATTTCTTGCTGTTTGAATATATATGACCTCTGGTCCCATCTAGGGTTGGGCATCTTTGAATTTGAACGATTCCAGTTCCTCATTTGGATTCCGCGGTTCCCAATGATTCCCAATTTCGATTCTTTTTAGAGGCATGGTCCAAATAGTTTACATGGTTTAAATGAGGTAGCTTACCAGAGTTCTTTCTAGATGAACAGATGTTATGAATTTATTTTTCACACAGGGGTACTCTGCAAAACTTGTCCATCTAACCAAATCGTGCACTTATATCCAGCCAAAAAGTATTTTTGATCTTGTTTGAGATGATATACTAAGCAAGAGCAGAATGTGTTTGATTATTAATCCTGTTAGCCTGGAAATGTTTTCATCATTTCAAGTCTTACCAAGCACAATTGTCTTATTGCTCTGGCAGATTATTTCACTTAATTTGAGTCTGAACACCAGCTCAAATTGGTGTTCGGCAGCCCACCTGTTTTTTTTTTTTTTGTCTTTGTTGGTGTTTGTTGGGCTGTTCCATCTTCCAGTTGGTGGACTGGGTATTGAAACTAGGCATCAAAATTTAAAAGTACGAATGATTCCGGGAGAATTGAAACATTAGTCTCGGTTCCAATTGATACTCAAGACTTGATGCCCAACCCTAGTCCCATCTCTCATCTAAAATACTTCATTAGTTCCAGTTATAGACTAGACAATTTTTTGGTTGAGTTAATATAATAATGTGAGTCTGAAACTTCCAATTCAGCTGGATTAAAGAAGTCTTTCACATTAAAGACAAAACTTCTTCAAGAGACAAGTAAAAAACTTTGCTGTCTTCTAGTCAAACTTTTAGGATTACGAGGAAGAAAAAAGTCACCATCAAAAAACACATTTTCCAGTTTTCTTTTTTCATTTTTGTAAAAGTCATTTCTTACTTTTTCTTAATCTAGAGAATGTCTGTTTTTCATTCCATTTTTCTCACAGCGTGACATCCTTTCTCAGATTCTTTTTTTTTTTTTCTAATCTTTGATGAATGCTACCAATATGTGTTAAAGATGAACTCTTCAGAGCACAGTTGGCCAACACACCATAATATGATCCATGGTCTCTGTACAGAATGGAGCACAGTGGAGAATATTGGAGGAATTATGTGTTTAAACCAGGTTAAATCTGAAAAGTTGTTGGATGTTGGAGTGATCATCGCAGTCAAACCTTCAAAGAGTTGTGTTTGTGTCAGCTTTTCGTTTTTGTTGATAATTTCCTTTTTGTTTCAGATTTTAATTATGAAGCTGTAAGAATTGAATATGGTTAGAAATGTAGTCAACTTTGCCAGATAAATGTTATATTTCACTTACCCTCAGAAATACATGTGCCGTCATGTTTTTTCCTCAAAAACTAACCATAATTATTGATTAACACATGTATGCTTTAGTTTTTAACTTTAAAACCTGAACAAATCACAGTAAACTCACAGTGGAGCTCAGGCTTTATTGAGTCTTTATAAGACAATGAATGGGGGTTTGTGTATTAACCAGCCCTTGGTAGATATTAAATTACTCAGTGTTTCCATCTGCTGCGTTGTGTTTAATACTCAAAATCATGACTCATAATAAGACTCCTAACAAGACTTCAAAAGTTTACTTGACAATTGTTAGAGACAGCAACTTTTAGGAGGTCGTGTTTTAGGTTTCAGTGTTTGACCAGAAAGGTTAAAAAGTCTAAAATCCCTAAGGTTATTGTTTTAAAGGGCCAGTATTATATGTTTTTCAGGCATATAGTTCAAGTTTATACCAAAATAAAGTAACTATGTCACTTTCAGCTGTTATGAAAATTCTGTCAATTTGTATAAATCAAAAATTAATTTAACTCCACATCATAGCTGTTTCTAAACGCCTTGAAATTGGCCTCTGTCTCTTTAAGAACCTCCTACCAATTCCATCACGCCCATTTCTGCACGTCATCACAACAGTTTCATGCCCTTTACAACCTGTTGTGTTGTAGCCTACTTTGTTGTAATAATAGTAAAAAAAGCAGCAAGATTATACAATATTGGTTTTGGAAAATAGCAACTCAGGATACAATTGATCCTTACCGTTGGACCTGGAAAGTATGTTTTTTGAAGAACCGGAGCGATTACAAAGACGACGTTTCAGCTTGGTGAGATATCTCCCAGTCATCCTCACGTCAATGGTAATGTACTTTATTCATTACTAAAATGTTGTGTAAGCCGACTGAAGAACACAGATCGTAATATAAGTTACCATAGATCACAGATAGACCAAACAACTAAACAGCTTACCTGGCAAACGACAACAGTGTTTGTGTCCTTCTGAGTGTTGGAATCGCATCATCTTTAGTGATAAACTTGTTGTTAGTCCACTGTTAAATTCCCTTTTGTTCAGAAAGCTATCATCCATAAAATGTCTCACACAAATATATATTTTTTTTCGTCGGAGGGTTACTTCCAAAATTGAAGTCTAACCATTTTTTTAAGAACAGTGTCATCCTTGTGAAGCTGGAAAAGAGGGTAGTCTCCTTGGCATCCGAAAATACATTTCCTCAAAGACATTTTTTAAATTGAAAAGGACTGGACTGAGATGTAGCTCAGCAGACGTGCGGTTTCACCAGTTGTTTACTAGTTGTTGCTGCTGATAGCCTGCAGCAGTCACAGGGGAGGTGTGATCTGTGATGAGGAAGCTCAGCTTGAAGACACAGCCCAGAGGAGGAGCTGCACCTAAAAGGTGGTTTTAGGTCCAACCAGCCGTTTTTTGTTCTCCTGCTTGACTGCCTCAGGACAGTGCAGGATTTCACAAACATGCATGAATGAGTCAAATCAATACTCTGGGTATGTTTATGATGAGGGAATGACATTATAACTAACATGAAATAATGCTCAAAAATCTTGATTTTACATGATATTGCCCCTTTAAGAAAGCCCAGACGGAGCAGAGGAAGGAGATTAGAATAAAGTAGATTTGCATAAGAAGGAAATAGCCAGGCTAAGCAATGACAGAGCAACTATAAAAGGCCATGTGGCTGCTATTTTAAATGTTTTAACTGTACTATATATTGGTGATCAATATGTTGTTTTTTTTAGATCATTCTTGGCTACGATCACACAAAATTTTTAGCTCAATATTTTTTTTAAAACAGCTGAATTAAAGACATTTGAAATTGGTTGTGGCAGCCATCTTGAATTTTCAAATCCAGGGTAGTGTTCTTTATTTAAATGTGGCGCCCTAAATAACACCTTGGCCACCCCTTGCAAAAAAGTCTAGCTGTGTGACAAAATTTTGCAAAACCCTTGAAATCCAAAAAGAAATAAAATAAAAACATTCTCATCCACAGCTCTGACACTACATTCTTTCTTCTTTTTTCACCACAGATGTTCATCACAGGCTTTCTTGTCAACCCATTATGCCTCTGCTGAACTTTTTTTTTCCCCGTCTTTTACATTTTCAGCTGCAGTTATTTGCCTTCTTCAATTGCATGCTCTTTGAGTTTCTCCTCTCTCTCACAGCTGCACATCACCCCCCCCCTTCTTATGACTCTCTCAGGAGTTTGCAGACAGCGTAATTTAGATCAATAGCTTGAAGCATCCACCTCGAGCCACAGCAACCCCTCCACAGTCAGCTGTTGGCAGAGGAGGGAAGAGAACAAAATAGAAGAGGAGAAGATGACAGGAAAGAAAAGAAAAGAGGAGAAGATGAAACTAACAGAGTAACACCTAAAAACTTGCATTGTTTTCCGAGGCTCTTCTGACCTTTCGTATCAGTAACCTGATCTCCCGCTTCCATCTTCAACAATGATAAAACTCGCATCACGAGAAAAATGGGTTGGCTGAAGCACAATGGAGCTAAAGATAGTTAATGATGGCTAACAATGCTCATCAGTAGCATGTAAAGCTCCTAAACACACAAACAGAAACAACTCAGCCAGAGAAGATGTATTTTGTTTTGTCAGCAACGTGCATTTGCATAAATTAATGGCTCAGTAAAAACACAGACATAATCAACACACAACAAGCAAGCAAACAGACACAGGAACAAACACAGTGAGATAGTCAGGGACTTCCTGTCAGCTTGCAGTTGTCTGAGCAGTTGGGATAAATTGACTGGCTCATTAAGATTTATGCTTGCGTTCCGAAATCACCTCATTCCCCTCTTACATTTATCAAAATGTCAGCTCACTGTAATGTAGCCCGCTGCTTCATAATTTAGTTCAATTGTGAACTGTAACTGGGAAGCTGTAATACATAGCAGTGAATGCACCAAGAGCCACTGTGTCCTGCTCCAGTGCCTTTAGTGACAAATGATGTTAAGTATTGCTGACTAAATTGGGATGGCGTCAGAGAAGCGTGCATGACAAGCTGCATGTGTGGTAAATGACTTTTTATTTCCCCCCTCTGCATTCCCATTATTAAAGGCATGCTGGCTTAGCTCTGAAAACTTTAAATACTGATTATTTATGTTTCAGTTTTTTGCTCACTTCACTGAGTAACAAAAGCTACATTTTGCCCAAGGCGTCTGAACAGTGTAATTCAAATGAAATTCATTTCTCTGGACCATATTGTAGTTTGAAAATAAAATAAAAAACACTTAACTGTGGTGCAGCTTGTTTACCTATTCTGTGCCTGTTTACAATTATCATGCAAAATCCACTTTTTTAGCCATTAAATGCATTTTGTTGTGTACTTGGAGTCTCTAATAGTGCAGAAAAGTTTAATTTAGTTTCTCCTGGTGCTGCGTAGATATCTTTATAATCTGTTTTAAGTAATATTTTTTAACCCGTTCAGTTTTCTCCATTTTCTATGACTAGAAATTATTATGTCAAATTATTTGCGTTGGAACTGCTATATGGTCTGTATTTACCTCCTCTCACTCTGGGTCAGACTCTGGCTCCAACATGTAAGGCTGGATGGACAAGTCTTCCCTTGTTGACGTCTTTTAATTCATTTGCAAATAAAAAGTTTCTGCGTTTCTGCTCTGTTAGCTGGAGGGGGGCGGGGTGTGAATCTCCTCGTTTGGATCTGAAGAGACAGCCTCAAAACGCGTTGATCTGAGACACAGCTCAGAAAAGAGGTGAACGAGGGAATTGTGGAGTTACAAAAAAGAGGAATTCAGACCAAAGCATTGCAGGTCCACTTTATATAGACCCCAACTGAATGATTTAAATGAGAAATAATGACTTAAAAGCAGGACACGTCTCTTTTTAAACAACCATGTATGAGTTTCAGAAAGCTCTAAAGTTGAAAAAAAACATTCACGAGACTCTTACTGTCCTCTGCTTTACGCTGATGAGTCAGTCTGCAGTGATGCAAAATGTGTTTAGAAAATTATGGATGGAGATATTAAAAAGTTATTTTTTAGCATTGCCACTTTAAAATACTTAAAGAATGGTGGTAAATCAAAGATTTTTACAATATTTTGCTAAATAAACCACTCCACCTCATAAAGCTTTAGCTTGACTCTCACAAAAAAAACTTCCTTAGGACCACAATGTTCCAAGTTTAAATTGTAAAATAAAATAAAAAAATACAAACAGTACATCAACAAAATCCAATTGTAAACAAAAGAAAAACATTGATTTAACTGAGAGGTCAAACAACTGTCTGGCTCCATCTCTGTCCAAAGCTTAATCCCCTCCTATCCTCCTAACCTTATTTAACCAAACAAAGAAATCTCTCACCTTGCTGTTTCTAGAGTTTATAATCATAGAAAAATAAGAATATAATTAACATAAATATAATTTTGTCTAATATATATCCAAAAAATTATCATTGAAAATACACAAATATAGCTAAAATACTTTTAGCTTTAATTTAGCCATATTTCTTATTTTTTACCTTTTCAACTTTAATAAACAAACAATAGGGCATATAGGAACCTACAACCCTTAATAGAATTACAACTAATTAAGTTTAATTTGTGTGGTTTATATTTATAATAAACTTGGAGCAGAACATCAGCACCTCAGTGACATTCTTATCGTTCATTTTTCATCTTTTTTCTTCTACTTCTCGACTTTATGATGATTCATATATTTTAACTGAGTCTAGCTCTGATTAAAGCTCAGAACTGGTTGAAAATGAACACTTCTTTTCCAGCGTTTTTGAAATGTACTTTAAGTGCTGGAACTCCACCAGAAGGCTGACACAATAAAAGCAGACACCTATATCCTGTGATAAGACCTATCACTGTCACCCCTCATAAACACTTATTGAGTTTGAGTGAAAACCCATAAAGGACTAACAGACAGAATGTTATTAGGTGATATTGCCTCAGGGAGGAAACGTATAGAACAATAGGTGCATGTGCTAAGCAGTAGAACAATATGTATTAGTCTAGTATGTCTGGTTAAATCACATCGTTCTTACAGAGTGACACAGCTGCGTTTGGGTGAATTAGATTCACAACTTTAGTAGAAGGAAGAACAGGAAGGGAGAGGGTCTGATGAAGCTCACGTGCCCACCCTGAACAGTCTGGTGACTCAGCCTTCAGTGCAAACCATATCTGTGCACTATGGTGTTCCAACACCTCTCTTTTGAAACCAGCACTAACTTTTTTCAGTACCACTTTACAGTAAGGCTCCCCTTATAGATGGTTTATAAATAGTTTACAGATGGGTAATTAATCATCTGTAAACACTTAATTAATGCATAATAAACACTTATTAATGATTTATTTAAGGACAAGAAAGAGACAGAGTGTCTGGTTTCTTGCCAAATAGTGAGCCAAATCTGTTCATGTACATATTACATCTAAAGTGCTAAATTAAACATTTAGGTTTCTACCTTGTAAGCACAATAATAATTCAGAAATACATATTTTACATGTAATATTGTACTGTATTACTGCATTATACATATCCACAACTATCAGAGGGAGCCTTATTGTGAAGTGTAAGACAGTACACTATTTATAGGGCTCCCTTTTGGCATTTATACATGTTTGAGTCACTAATAAATAGTGACTCAAAAGTTTTACACTTTACAATAAGGCCCCCTTTGATAGTTGTGGATATGTATAATGCAGTAATACAGTACAATATTACATGTAAAATATGTGTTTCCAAATTATTATTGTGCTTACAAGGTAGAAACCTGGTCTGAAATGTGTAATATATGCAGCACTTTTTCGATGTAATATGTACATGAACAGATTTGACTCATTATTTGGCAAGAAACTGGACAGTTTTGTCTCTTTCTTGTCTTTTATAAATCAATAATAAATGTTTATTATGCATTAATTAAGTGTTTACAGATTAATTTATAGACTATCTATAAACTACTTGTAAGCCATCTATAAGGAAAGCCTTTTTTTCTTCATTTTGAGCTTCAGTGGCTTGTACATTAAACCATGGGCGTAATTTGCTGGGGGATTAGGAGGGTTATGACCCCCACAATAATTTGATCCAGTCAATATAACCCCACCAATAAAATTACATAATTTGCTCTAACAATAGAAATGAACTGGTTATGTCGCTACAACTCTCTTGTTGTCTTAAAATAACTTTAACCTGACTTGAAAATGTATGATGTCATATATGTATGTATAAACATAACAGCTGAAAATAAGGTTTTAGTCTGTTTTTGTCACATTATGGCTGTATTTGTTGAATCATGTGTTGTGATTTTCCATAGCCAAATTGTAGTACAGTAGGTAAATCAATTATCTTGGGAAAATTAAAAAATTTAGGTATGTCGTTTAATACATCGTAAAAGGTGCAGGTGCAAAATAAAAGGTGCAGACTAAATACACAGAAAAGAGGAAGGTTAAGTAAATCAGTAAAAGCATTACAAGGTGGTAGTTGACATATTTTAAATAAATTGTAAATAAAATGTTTCTGCAAGCTAGAAAACGTAACCCCCTCTCTCAAACAGGAGTGGATCGGTCTGGAAGCCGGAGGGGGGCGGGGCTTAAAGCGTCTTGAAGGAACGGTATTAAAACCATCTGCTTTGAGGCACACATCAGAAATGGAGTGAAAAGGTGGCTGATAAAGTTAGAATAAGGAAGAATTCAGACCAAAGCATTGTAGTTCTACTTTATAAAGACCCCAACTTGAATGATTTAAATGTGAAAAGGATTTAAAAGCATGACATGTGGAACTGAAAGGTACATGTGTATAAATATCTGGGAATATTGATTGAAGACTTCCTTACTTTTAAGCCCCATGTGGAGAAACTGGTAAAGAGGCTCAAAGTAAAACTAGGCTTTTACTTTAGAAATAAGTTGTGCTTTTCTTTTGATGTGAAAAAGGTGACTAGTAGCTGCTACGTTTTTACCACTGTTGGAGATATTTTGTATATGAACACGTCTGCTAAATGTCTTCAAATGATTGACACTGTTTTTGTGGTTCATTACAAACTGTAAGGCATTGACACATCACTGTGAGCTGTACTCAGGGGTAGAATGGCCTGCTCTGGCCACCAGAAGGCTCTGCCATTGGTTTACATTCATATACAAGGCAATATGTGGACTTCTTCCCTCTTACATTTGTACTTTGAAAAGAAAAGCACTGTCTCTTACTCAATCCGCTGGCAAGATTTTTTGATGCTTTCTGTTCTATTTGCTCGGACTGAATTGGGAAGAAAGGCATTTTTCCATTCTGCACCTTCTACATGGAATACATTGCAGAAAGACTGGAAACTGTCTGAGTTAATTTCACTGAGTGCTTTTAAATCAAAACTGAAAGGTCTTGAGACTGACTCCATAACTTGTACCTGTTGTTTTTAATTTGTTTTAATTTAAATCTTTTTATGTTTTTCTATTTGATGTTTTTAAACTGTTTGTCTTGCTGAGATGTGAAACCATGTGTTGCATTTGCTGCTGCCAATCTTGGCCAGGTCTCTTTTGAAAAAGAGGTTTTCAATCTAATCCTGGTTAAATAAAGGTTATAATAAATGTCTACTTTAAATCATTTCTTCTTGCAGACATTGTCAGTCAAAAGTGTTGTTTTTTTCATAAGTTTTGGTTTCGTTCTAACCCACTGTCGTTGTTGCAGGTGTGAGTTCAGCTTCTGGTGGTAAACTTCTTGTTTCTCTGGGAAGTCTGCTGGATGACCAGCACTGGCACCACGTAAAGTTGGAACGGATCAGCACTCACCTCAATCTGACTGTGGATAAAAACACACAGCAAGTTCACGTTCCAGCTGAGCTCAACCACTGGCACATTCATACGGTGAGAAGAAAGATATTTTAATAATCCTCTTCTAAAATTATTTGCACTGAATTCTGTAGTTTATTTACATGTTTACTATCTGTTTACGTTTTGAAAGATTTGAGGTAGTTTTATTGCCTTTTGTTTGTTCTTATCGTGCTCAGCTGAGTGCCGGAGCTGCCCAGAACCACGGGCTGCAGAAACCCATCCTGCCGAACAGGAACTTTCACGGCTGCCTGGAAAACCTGCTTTACAATGACCTGAATCTGATCAAACTGGTCAAACAGAACAGCCCACATGTCACTGCAGTGGTGAGTAATTGTGTTTTTATTTTTTAACATCATTATGATAATCTGCCATTTAGAGGTCGTCAGAAGGACAAACAGGTGAAGGCGGAGAATCTGGAAACTGCAGATACGCAAAGATGCTGATTTCACATCAGATTATCATCCAGTATATTTATGCTTTTTAAGGCAAAATATTACCTCAAAGTTTTATTATCATATATGAAACGAATCAGTTTTGTCTTGTTACACTATAGAAAATGTTACTTTGCACTTTGTATTGTGGGATAACACACGAAGAAGCTCTTTGAGCTCTTCCTTACAGAATTATTTTTAATTTCCAACAAGATGTCTCTGTTATAGTTTCCTGTGTTCAGTGAAATAAGCTTGTTAATAAAAAGTTCTGAAGGCATCTTTTTAAATTTTCACTGTCAAAAGTTTTTACTGCACTCCAGACTCTGAAACGTCTAAGTTTTAATTTAACCATTTTAGCTCTTTATCACTGAAATCTGAAACTTTGTTAAAGGAGTTTTCTTTGTTTCAGAATTTTGTGCCGCTCCGCTTCCTCGTTCATTCCCCTCCCTTTTTTTTCTGCATCGGTGTCTGGTTTTATTATGCTAATGGTCACTGAATATCATCACTGTCATCATGAATGGTTGTATCATCTGCACCATCTTGCTCTTTTGTTTTTACACCCATTGACAGCATCAGCATCATTAGCACCATCATCATCATCTACTTCATTATTAACTGTAGTGTCATCAGTTCGACACTGTGGCGTTACAAAGCCCAAAGCAAAAGAATCGAAGATGTAGGAAAGAAGAAAACAGGAAATGTTAATTTTTTCCCCATCAAAATCATGTCACATTATTTTGTGCTGCTTTTTTTTTTTTGTAGGCAGGTCACACTTTTTCATCATTTTGTTATGAAAAATTGAAGTGTTTTTTTATTATTGCATTTTTTATGTAATTCAAGGTTTAAGATATATGTTGAAGGGGCTAAGGCTAAGTGACCCTGATGCTTCAGGTTTTGGATGGAAGCTAATATCAATACAGGAAGACAGGTGTCCTTTTTCCAAGAGGTGCTGATGAGACCTCTGTGACATCGAGTCAAACCGAGTCAGCGTCTGCAGTCGATGAATATGTATGTAAAGTCATCTGTTTTGTAATCATTATTCCCGATCCATCTTTTCCCTCCTTTCCTTCAACAGGGCAGTATGACCTTTTCTTGTACCGAGCCGGTTTCAGTCTCCGTGACGTTCACCAACGCTCACAGCTTCCTCCAGCTGCCTGGACGAACATCCTGGTCGTCGGGGCTTGTTTCTGTAAACCTGCAGTTCAGGACGTGGAACAAGGCGGGGCTTCTGTTGACCTTTGCTCTCCAGCAGCAGGAAGGTTCTGTCTCCCTGTATCTCAGTGAAACCAGGCTTCGGTTGCTGATCAGTAAAGCTGATAGGACAGTACTAGAGCTCAATGCAGGTATGTTCACTAATATTGTCCCATGGTCATCTATGGACCTACTGAATCACCTATTTTATTATGCCTCCGCCTGAAGAGGCATACTGTTCTCTGGGTGTCCGTCACACTGTCTTGTGTGCACTGCATCTCCTGAACAGACCTATTGATTTCAGGCAAAATTGACATGATAATTGTTCTTGACCGAACGGATGTCTGAAAGCATTTTGGGGTCAAAGGTCAAAGCTGAAGGTCTGGTAAAGTGATCTTTGTTGCTTGAATCCCCTTATTTTTGCTGGTACACATAAGTGGTTGGTCACTGAAATTAAATATGATAAATATCGAAGAGGAAGTCATGTTTAAACATTGTTGATGTATTTACATACTTCTTAGAAGTCCAAAAATAGAGGTAAGCAGGTAACTGCATGTCCAGTGTTTTAAATGCAGACGAGTCTAGAGCAGACGGAGGTGTACCAGTCGATGCTTTGGCATCGAGTTCTACCTTGATATACTGTAGAGGAATTAGAAGAAAATGGCAGTTTTATATTACCAGTCATCTTAAATGACCTTGACCTTTGACCCTTTGATGCCCAAATCTAATCAGACTGAGTACTACCCTAATCCTAACACACAGACAGCCAGAGAACTGTATGTCTCTGGCCCCAGTGGGCGGAGCCATAATAAAGAACATGTAGCTCTTCTATAATCTTATTCAATCCTACCCCTTATTTATATTTTTTCCTACACAAAGTGTAATGTATTTACAATATATTATATTAGTAGTGTAATAATAATATCTAGATATGGTATTCGTATAAATTTCTACACAAAGAATAAGTTCATAGCAAAAAATCAACAGTATTCACAACCCTATAAATGCATATTTAAGTCAAAAAATGGTTGGAGAGTTTCAAAAACTTTCTTGCTATCACACTTTTCTTAAACCTGATTTAAAAAATACAGTTTCCATCTTCATATTTATTTTTTTTTAACTTATTCAGTATTTGACATTCACTTCGAGTTGTAATGAGCCGACATTACCTTTGTAGCACTTTTTAACCTTGATTTAGTTTGTTTTAAAGGTCTTTTCAAAGTCTTTCATTTCCGTCCAGTCACGGTCACTAACTAATTAGCGATTGCCTGCCATCTGGAACAGTTTAAGGTTCAGTTTCTTGTCCATTTGTACACTTTGACACATCAAGAAGCTGGGGATTGAACTGCCTGCTTTCTGATTGATAGACATCACCTGAGGCAACAGTGCCTCGTGTACACCGCCAGTGTTAATGTGGAGAAATTTCTCTCCACTTGTTTCCGTCATAATAGCTTTTAGTGCTGCAGTTTGGAAAGCCAACTTCCTCACACAAAGGGATGGCTTGTCCTAGAACTAAATCTGAGAAATGATTTGAGCACAAACCTTGAATGCACTGAGGTTGATCTTTTGCAGGAGAGTAAATGTTTTTTATTATTATTATTATTATTCAGCCATTTTTGTATTGGATCAACAAACAAGTTGACTTAGATCACTACTGTTCATGTTGATGCCAACAGCTTCAGACTCAGTTTATGTTTGTAATGGTGTGTTGCATGTTTTGAGCATGCATGTGTGTGCGTTCTCACAGGCTCAGGTCTGAACGATGGTCAGTGGCATTCTGTGGAGTTGGCCTCCAGAGAAAACCATCTGAGCATCACGGTGGACAAAGATGAAGGAGCCACGGCTCAAACCAGCATCCCACTTCCTCTAACCTCAGAAAGTCAGCTCTTCTTTGGTGGTGAGCGAAAACATTAGAGAACAGCTGCCTAATGTGTCTTTTGTTTGTTTCCGCTTTGCTGGTACATAAAACATGCCTGCATGGTAATACAGACATTTCCATTATTTTAAAGCTCTTTCTCTCATTTTTAATAAAAATTGCACAAGCTTAAATTTTTTTTGGTGTGAATACTGCTGAGAAAGACATTTTGAGCTGTTTAAAGTTCACACAGGTTCTCTAGTAATAAATATATTATGCAGCTCTCTTTAACCACTCAGAGAGAAATGAAGTCATAAAGCTGTTTACACTCACCTGTTTCCATTCTCTTCCTAAAATTTTAAAATAATCATTTTTTGCTCTCTCCCCTTGTTTTTTACTATTTTCTTCACTCAGTGCATTAGTGTCAAACTGTCAATCATCTTTTTCTTATTATGACCTCTGCACGCGAAGTGGGGGTCATATTGTTTTCGTACTGTTTGTTTATTTATTTATTTTTCAGAGATTTTTGTCATTCATAGCACAGAAACGGCTGCACAGATGAATGTGTCTGGACATACAAAAATGTTTATAATTCAAAAACTATTCAGCATAGGAGCTTCTGATATTTTTTGTTATTTAGCTCTGATGAAGGGCTTTCCATCGGGTCCATCAACGAGCCCCCTCCCACCTCAATGGACCCCCACCCAATACAATAAAATTTTGGGATGCACCTAGCAGCATGAAATTTGGTAGGAACAGAGATGTGTCTGACCTACACTGCACCCGCCAACGGTTTTACAATAGACACCATATTTCAGGAGGGGGTTCCATCTGAAAAGGGGGTGTCTGGAGATACAAAAATGTTTATAACTCAAAAACTAGTCAACATAGAAGCTTCTGATTTTGATTTTGATTTATTTATTTTTTGTTCTTTAGCTCTGATCAAGGGCTATCCATCAATGCCACCAATGAACACCCCACACCCCTCCAGACCCCCACCCAAATCAATAAATCTGTCCTGGTGACTTCTGAGTTCTGGTGCATTGGTGCTTTGCATATGTGTGGGGGTCATATATGCTACCACTATGTGGTATCTAGTATCTTTTGTCTCTACAGAACTCAAATGCATTTTTTCACTGTAAGTTATGTACAAACCTGCAAAAAAAAAAAAAAAAAGAGCGTTCACAGCTCATAAAATGAGGAAAAATCGAATCAAACACCTTGGATGTTATTTCCAGTTAAAAGTAACCGTTTCATCTTGGCGAACGATGGCAAAAACTTTGTGCTTTTGTCACAGCCTAAAGAAAAATGTGACAAAATCTTCTTGTGAGCTTCTTAAATTCAAAGTGACTATAAGAAGTGAGTCATCTGTTCCCACCTCCTCTGTTGGGGGGTTAAGCCGAACTGTATTCCTGACAGGCTGACTGTAACTGGAGCAATGCAGAGCCTGCAGCAGAAATGCTGATTTGTCCGCTGAATGTCATCATTCTGGATCCACCTAAAGCCTGAATCTCTGATGGATACAAACATTCAGCTTATTTACAAGATGCCTGTGCTGGGAGCAAAGATTAGTGTAAACACTCTACACAGACAAAGAAAATGAAAAATACAATTCTTGAGAGGAACAAACTATTAAGAAGAAAAAATTTAGTTGCTTGATGAGCTACTTTCTCAGATGGAATAGAGATTGTGTTGATTTAACTTGTGAAAAAGCTAAACAAACAGCAGTTGATCCACAACACATTTCCCTCAGGCAGATAACGATTCAGGCAACATTCAAATGATTTTGGTGCGCTCATGACTTTTCCTCTAATGCTAGCAGCAGGATGGCGTTTGTAGTTTGAGGTGAAGTGCCTCCATCAAACAAGAATTGGTTTCTGCTTTCAGTGTTTGTGTCGTGCTGTCAGGCAGACAATAAAACATCTCTAAATAATTTGTCCGTGCCTCACATTATTAACATATTTGTCTGTGTGAAAGCTTTAATGAGACATCATCTGTAATTCTGAGTTGAGTTAAAGTTCTTAATTTGCATCAGGGAGTCTTAGCTTGATTAAATACATTTAGCGTCAGGGGGACAGCAAACAGCCTCATCCGAATATTTATCTCAGCCATAGTAATTATTTATCAAGTAATGATAATTCCTATATTTTTGCATATTGAGCCCTCAGAGTTTTACAGTTAAATTATTTATCATTCACTGCCTGCCTTCAAATTTGATCTCAAGCTGTTCATTTGACTAATGTGAAGTCAAATCAATCTACGATTGACTACAAACCACTATTGAAGCTATTTTGATGTCTTAATTATTGTTTTTTTTGTTTTTTGTTTTTTTGTTTTTGTTTCCCATTACTCCATAAGATAAGATGAAGAAAAGACAATTACAATATTTAGATTTCACATCTATAGATTTGTTCAGTTCTTTTCTGTGTGTGTGCAGTTTAACAGGAACAATATGCAGACTTGCACATAATTTTGTTAAACAGAGTTTAAACGATTGTTTGTTATGTAACTGTGTCTTTCTAAGATGACCTGATATCGATGTAGCAGCACATCTACAACTGTAGATATAAAAGTGAAGTTTTGTTTCAATTAAGCTTTACAATCTAGACCAAGTGTGGGCTGCCAGGGGGGCCTCAGAAAGCTGAAGGGAAGATAATAAATAAATAAATAAATAAATAAATAAATAAATAAATAAATAAATAAATAAACAAATAAATAAATAAATAAATAA
>JARVJO010000227.1:4933111-4944757 GCA_031762555.1 Cynodonichthys magdalenae | reverse complement strand
TGGCTGATTAGAAATTAAGTGTTAACGAGCAGTTGGACAGGTGTACCTAATAAAGTGGCCGGTGAGTGTATATTCTTGCAGAAAAATTCAAAGTGTTGATGATTTTCTTATTAATAAATTAGAAACAACTGTTCAACTCAATATTATTATTAATTATTATTATTATTATTATTACTATTTAATTAGGTGTTATTTCTAAGCAACACATTTTGTCTGAACATAAAACTGGTATAATGAGGGAGTTCTTAGAAGGAGAACTTTTGATGCACTTCTGCAGATGGCATAAATGTAATTTATGCCTGGGGGGGGGGGGTTGTTTTGAACCACCTGCTTCTCATAAGACATTTGTGCTGAAACTAAAACACAAACTATGGAAACTTTTTTAAAAAATCTATCTTTTTTTTAGTTTCTTCTTTCAAGTCTCCTCAGGTGCCTTGAAGGCCAGTTGATTCTTTTCTTTTGGATTCTTTTGTGAAACTTGTCATCAGCATGTGACAGGGAATAAGCTGTTCTGTTCTTGGGTAAATCTTTTTACTGTTTGTCTCTCAGGTGTTCTCCCAGCCACTGTGAACATGGAGGTAGATGCACTCAGTCATGGAGCACCTTCCACTGTAACTGCTCCAACAGCGGCTACCGAGGAGCCACCTGCCACAGCTGTAAGCATGCAGGAAGAACTACAGATCGCCGTTTCACGATGCTTTTTATCAGATGACAACTTATTTTCCTTTATTGGAATTCTTAGAATAAGACGGATGCTGCATGTCCACCATCAGTCAATTTCCTCCTGTTGTTTTTCTTTCGTCATTATTTCAGAACCTAAATTAGCCGCGTGCGTTTGGGAATAGGCCTGACAGATATTTCATTATGCTCTGCAAGTTAGAATTTTGTTTTAATTTAGAGGTCTTGAAAAAGTTTTTCTGTTTGTTTGTTTCTGACACCTTCAGATGTCCAATTATCTTTGACTTTCTTGTTTTAATTTCAAAGTTGCTGCATTTTAAAGCCGTGTGTGTTTGTTTTATCAACACTATAAAACGTGACTTTTTTTAAGCTCCACTCTAACGAAGTGAAATTCACGCTGAAACTCGGTGTTAAAAACAGTACTCAGTGCTTTTATTGTTTTTATTTATTCTTACAAAACAACACTTTGAGTGAAGCAGATTATGCTTTTAATGCCAAAATAGTTTAAAAAATAGGCAGCATTTACTGAAAGTGATGCATTACCTGCAGACCTGTGCAGACATGTAAATAAGTTTGGCCCAAATTTGATGCTTCTTCTTAACAAAAATAACCTGCTTGGTACGACATAATGCAGAGAGAAAGTGTCACTCTATCCACTGGGGACGGTTGAAAAGAGAACAAAGGGATTGCATCCTGCAGCAGATGAAAGCCACAATTTTCTCCCACTTCTCTCTTCAAAGAGAACACATCAAGCGCTTGTTCAGTCCTCGCTTGTTAACTTCCTCCTTTTCTTTTTGCCGAATGTTTTAAAACCAAGTACCAAAGATTTTTTTTTAGGTGCTAAAAATACTGATATTTTTTTTTTCTTTCAAGAAGTGCAGCAATTATAGTTTTAATTTGATGGCCAGAGTTAGACCCAAACAATCAGCTGCTGTGCTGTTACAGTGGTTTGTGCAGTGGTTGTTATTTCAGACGCCGCAGTTGAAATTTTGCCGTTTTCCCTCCTCAGCCAAATACGAGCAGTCTTGTGAGATGTACAAACACAAAGGCAACACTTCTGGACTCTATTACATAGATGTGGATGGCAGTGGACCCGTTAAGCCCCAGCTTGTTTATTGTAACATGACAGGTAAAGCACGGAGGCTTGAAAATTGCTTCATATTTGCTTGATGTTTGTCAGTCTGAGTGATTGTTACGTTCTTGTGTTTCTTACCAGAGGACAAGACGTGGGTTGTGATCCAACACAATAACACAGAATTGACAAGAATTCAGGTGTCCTCTGATAGAAATCAGTACTTTGCCTATTTTGACTACTCTTCTGAAGAGGAGCAGCTCGCATCCATCATCAGTCAGTCGGAGCGATGCGAGCAGGAGTTATCCTTCCACTGCAGGAGGTCCCGGCTCTTCAACTCTTTGGGTAAGAGCTAAGAAAAAAAAAAAGCTTTGACGTTGTCTTTTTAATTAAAGTTATTGAGACAGTATAGGATGTTGAGATATTCAGCAGTAATTGTCTTGGTCAGCTTTTTCTATTCTTTTTTTTTTTTTTTTTTTGCTGAGAAAGTTCAGGGAAAATGTCATTAAATGACTGGGGGCAACTTTTTTTTTTTTTGCTAAGTAAGCTTCTCTGTATCTGTGGGATCCATAACTGAAACCAGTGCAGAATGGTGTGAATTGCTGATTTAGTTACTTGAGTTACTAATCAAAACCGTAATTATAATTCATCTGGGTTTTAAGCTCCAAACTTTCAGCTGCACCTAAACGTGTAGGAAATCATCAGCTGAATTAGTTTTTGACCTTTATTTTGTCTTTAAATGAGAACCTAAAAAACAAAGTTGCTAAAAAAGACCAAAAAAGGAGGAGCTGTGCCAAAACTGGAGGAGGGGTTATGTACCTATTTTCCACTCACATAGTTCAATTCCCTACCATAATCACGTAACTTTACATGTAATTTAACGTAACAAGTAATATAGGTTTTAAGTATTATCTTTAGCAGTGTTAGAAGGATTAGCAGAAGTTACTGTCAGATAATTGGGATGATGTCATCATCCTGCGACAAACATCAACAGTGGCATTGGAGAGCTAGCGGTTGCTATTATCTCAGGATGATGACCAACAGCAAAGGATGCGTTCCATTCCAAAATACCTAAATTTGAACTTCAACATTTAAGGTTTAACTTTTACATTTAGATTTAAACATTTAAATTTAGCATTTAGTAAAAATTGGTGCTGCGTCTGCAGTGATGTGGGCGCTGTACCGATCCATCGTGGTGAAGCGAGAGCTGAGCCAAAAGGTGAAGCTCTCGATTTACCGGTCGGTGTACGTTCCAACCCTCATCTATGGTCACGAGCTTTGGATAGGGACTGAAAGAACGAGATCGCGGGTACAAGCGGCCGAAAAGAGTTTCCTCTGCAGGATGTCTGGGCTCTCCCTTTAAGATAGGGTGAGAAGTTCGGGAGGGACTCTGAGTAGAGCCGCTGCTCCTCCACGTCGAGAGGAGCCAGTTGAGGTGGTTCATCTGGTTACGATGCCTCCTGGACGCCTCACTGGTGAGGTGTTCCGGGCACGTCCCACTGGGAGGAGACCCAGAGGAAGACCCGCTGGAGGGACTATGTCTCTCAGCTGGCCTGGGAGCGCCTTGGGATTCCCCCAGATGAGCTGGCCCAAGTGGCTGGGGAGAGGGAAGTCTGGGTCTCTCTGCTTAGGCTGCTGCCCCCGAGACCCGACCCCGGATAAGCGGAAGAAAACGGACGGACGGACGGATTTAGTAAAAATGAGCGAAATGTAAGAACAGTGAGCTAAATAAGATTTTAGTGGAAAATTTTTAACACTCAAAAATTGAACCAAATAATAAAATATGTTAGTTATTTTTTTTAACATTTCTTTTTACACTTGGCGCTTATAGCAGCTACTGTAAAGTTTTTTAGTTTAACTACACAACAACAGTAGCGAGCTAACAAAAAGCTAACATTAGCTTACTCTGTCACCCTGCCCTCATACTGCTGGATGGTTCGGTTCAATATTTACTTACTTAGTTACTTTTCCTTTAAGTTTGGTGTAGTCCATTATTGTTTTGTCACAAATAAAGCAAAGTTTGACTGTGCATATTAAATATTATGATCCAGCCCACATTGAGACGGTTCTCTGCTCAATCCAAACACAACCAGGGCCCAGGAAGAGTAAGTGCAGGCTGAGCCTTACAGTGCAAAAAACGCCTAAAGAGTCAGTGATTAGCTTTGTTTGAGAATCACAAAAGGATGGCAGGATGACAGAGTTTTAAGAGCCTAAAGATTTGTGTGTTAGATTTTCAAATAGAACACTAATAAGAACAGAAGCTGGGCATGATGAAATCCACAATTTTACACTCAAACGAAAATTCAATTTAAGTGAAAAGATTCATTTAAATTAGCTGCTAAATGAAATGGAAAGATAGATGAGTAACAGTCGAAGGTCGGACACATTTCACAGACAATATCTGCCTCTGTGTTCACAGGACTCATTAGCTCTTTTCACACAGCAGTCGTGTCGTGTTGGTGCAAAACAAAATAAAATCCTCTCAAAGCTGTTTTTGGTTGTTGTGCTCATCAGTGAGGGCTCAGTAAATGGAAGCTGGGATAGTGGAATCAGCTGAGCGATGACAGCATCCTTGGTCGGAGCACTGAGGTCCAACATACAGGGCAATTTCTCACACACCAATTTGTCTCTGTGAAATACTCTATTGATTGCTAAGAGGTGTATCAGAGGCACATCAGCTGCAACTCTTCTACTCTGTCTTTGCACTTACAAATAGGACAACGCGACGATGCAATAGTCCTGCCTTCGGTTGTCAGTGTGGAAATCATTTGCTTTCGTTTGTTAATCTGTTCTGCGGTTTAGCTTTTTCTCAGCTGTAAAACAAGCGATTTTATGTTCTGTGTGTTTAAAGATGGTGCTCCATTTAGCTGGTGGGTGGGTGGTCCAGGCTTGGGTCAGGTCCAGAATTACTGGGGAGGAGCTCTACCTGGCAGCCGGCAGTGCGCGTGTGGTCTGAAGGACGACTGTCTGGACTCCAGCTTCTACTGCAACTGTGATGCTGACTACGACCAGTGGTAATTTACAACCAAGTGCATCATGTGGAGATATGTTGAATGTGGGTATTAGAGAGGATTTATTTATTTTCTTTTGTTTTTTTACTATAATTAGTTATTTGTAATGAACTTTTATGTCGAATTATTTGCAACAGAACTTTTATATAAGGCCTGGACTTACCAAGTACAATTTGGTGGTCTTCATTCTCATTTGGGTCTGAGTCTGGCTCCAACATTTAAGGCTGGATGGACAACTCTTCTATTGTTGACATCTTCTAAATTATTTCTAAATAAAAGTTTTCTGCATCGTGATATAATCGTGACCCCCTCTATCAAAGTAGAATGGGCCGCTCTGTGTGGGGTGTGAAGCTCGTCGTTTGGATTTGAAGAGACAGCCTCAAAGCGAAATGATCTAAGACACACCTCAGAAAAGGGGCGGGGATTGTGGAGTTACAATAAAGAGGAATTCAGACCAAAGCGTTGCAGATCCACTTTATACAGACCCTACTGAATGATTCAAATGTGAAAAAGAAGGATTTAAAAGCATATGTCTCCTTTAAAGTTAAACATGAAACATTTCTTGCAGCTTTTATTTTTCTCTTCAAGTTTATTTTTAATGAGCAAAAGTTTAATTCACTCAAGTTAACTGACCTAAAAATAGTAAATTAATCTTTGCCAGCTTCAGCAGTAAAAGTGTCAGTTTAAGCGCTGATCCCTGCAAGACGGAAGAATTTATTTATCAGATAAGTGACCTAAAACAGTTCAGTGCATTACTTTTAAGCTCAATAATGGGTTTTAAGCTTCATTTATAGAATTTCAGTCATAAAGTTTGAATGCACCTAAACTTGCAGATATTATCAAAGCTGTAATTCAAATGCGATTTTTACTCTTCACATCAATTGTCATAAAACCTATGAAGAGAAATCATCTTTATTTGTCTGGTTCAGACAGTTGACAAGTTGATGAAGTTTAGTTTTTATTTTTTTTTTCTCTCGCAGTAAAGAAACAGTCTAAGCCCAAATCAGCCTTTTTCTAAAGCCGCCATCCCAGAAACATAAGCAGAAAAGTCAAAGAAATGCAAATTTTCTTTTTAAAGAAACCATTTTCTTGTAAAGAATCTTATGGAGTCATCACCGCTGAAAGTTAAAGGAACAGATGGCTCAACAGAGCTGTGATTTTTTTTCTTTTTTTTTAATCAGCCTGGCTACAGTGCTAAAAAAGAAACCTGGCTTTGTTCTTGTTCCCTGCGAAGAGCTTCATCACTTTCTTGACAATAAGTACAAAGTGAAATACCTATAAATTTGTGGAGAGCCTCTGTCTCCCTTCCAGTTGTTGCAAAGTTTGCTGTAAAGTATAACAGAGATCAGCTCTAAAATACAAGTTTTTAATAGGCAGTGAAATTAAATGTTTAATGTATGTTAGTAGAATGTCATAAAAAGCTTTGTATCGTTTAAAAATTCAATCAATTAAACACTTAGGCATACAAAAAATGTATTTTAAACACCCCTTCATAGATCTTTTAATGACATCAAAAATAAGCAGCTCAAGATTTTGACTTTAATCATGAGGCTTCTGAAAAATCTGAAGATATTTAAGCATCCAAAGCTTCAACTGACTTTATATTATTTCTATCTAGAATTTACTTCCTCAGCCA
This sequence comes from Cynodonichthys magdalenae, assembly GCA_031762555.1. Classification (NCBI taxonomy): domain Eukaryota; kingdom Metazoa; phylum Chordata; class Actinopteri; order Cyprinodontiformes; family Rivulidae; genus Cynodonichthys; species Cynodonichthys magdalenae. Next base: position 4,938,360 of record JARVJO010000227.1, on the reverse strand, counting down.
AGTTCTACAGTTAAATCCATTGAATTCCAGCTCACGCTCCGAAAACCTTTATTTTATTTTTTTATTCTGTCCACCTAAATCTGCACATCTTTATCTCTGTTTGTCCAGGCTTATCTCCTGCTGTCAATATTTCATTAGATTCACCTGTGGAGAATAGTCCCGAATCATAATTTTAGTTTTATTTGTTTTATTTTTCACAATATTTTGCAGCAAAAAAGACGCTGCAAATATTTGAAAGAGACATGGTGTGTGTGGTGAATCTCCAAATGATTCCCTCAAGACAACTTTGCTCTGAAAACAGTTTCAAAAAGCATTTTTAAAGACTTGTCAGCTGATTTATTTATTTTTGATTGATGTCTCTTCTTTAACCTTTTCTTTATTTTCCTCCTCCTTCAACTCGTTCCATCTCAGGACTGAGGACTCAGGCCTGCTCACCCATAAGGAGAGCCTTCCCATCAGGTCTCTGGTACTCGGTGACACCCAGCGTTCTAGATCAGAGGCTGCCTATAAGGTGGGGCCGCTGCGTTGCCATGGAGACAGTAAGTCCAACGTAGCGGTTTTCCACAATTTTGACGCCAAATGTTGACAGTGTTGATATTATCGCATGTAATGAAGATGATTTCATGGAGTATAAATGAAGAAATAGGTTTTGTTCAAGCGTAAAACGACCTGAATTAAAGGAATCATTGTCTCCAATCTCCTTTTTGCCATTTAACTTGTTAATGGAAAATTGGACAGCAGCAAATTACGTTATCTAATTAGCCAACTCTCAGCTAAAATATGACTCCCTTTGCGGTTAAATAAAAACCACTAATGGAAAATGCAAAATAAATTAATGTGACATATTTTTCATTTTTTTTAATTGCTTATATTTTCTGCATTAGGTTTTATGATTAGATAAATAAATGCTCAAAGATAAATCAACATAAATGAGAAAGCGTAGCTGGTGTTTTGCCTCTGTTCTCACCTAATTAGCTGAACAGTTGGTTCATTTGTTTACTACATGGTTTTCATTACACAGCCGTCATAATGAGTTTTCTTTAATGAGCTTTGTTCCAGAGTGAGATATGTGGGCTCTGTAAAAAAAATAAATAAATAAAAGTTTTACAACTTCTGTTAGAGAATGAAAAAAATGCTTTTTTTGTTTTGTTTTGCTTCAATTCATTTTTGCAGAGAACTTCTGGAACGCTGCCTTTTTTGACAAGGAAACGTCCTACCTTCACTTCCCAACCTTTCATGGAGAGCTGAATGCAGACATCTCATTTCTCTTTAAAACAACGTTCTCTTCTGGGGTCTTCCTTGAAAATCTCGGCATCAAGGACTTCATACGAATAGAACTCAGCTGTAAGTGGCAACTCAACAATGTTTTGTGTCATTGGTTTAAAGGAGCATTTTTGACAGGAGACATATGCAAAATCCACTTTTTTAGTTTTTACATTTATTTTTTTGTCTACTTGGAGTCTCTAGGAGTGCAGAAAATTTGAATTTAGTCTCTCCAGGTGCTGCATAGATATGTTTATATTCTGTTTGGGTCATATTTTTCATCTCTTTCAGTTTTCTCTATTTCCTATGACTTTTTCTGAACTATTACGTTAATGTTCGCTGTGGAAAAAAAGTGGAAAAGGGGCTTGTAGAGTTACAATAAGGAGGAATTCAGACCAAAGCATTGCAGTTCCACTTTATATGGACCTCAACTGAATGATTTAAATGTGAAGAAGAAGGATTTAAAAGCAGGATATGTCTCCTTTAAATGGGGAAACTGCAACAAATTAAATGTTATTTTATTTGGGGCTGACTCTGCAGAACACCAAATTGTAAGTCTGTTTACCTTTATTTGGTTCTAATGGCTTTTCAAAAATTGTAAATAAAATTTACAGGTGATTGGGCTTTTGCACTTTCTGCACAAAACCTTTGGAATGGATTACCTTCTTGCATTCAGACTGTTGAGACTTTTAAATCTATGCCTAAAACTCATCTTTACTCCTTGGCCTTTCATTCTGGTAGCGTTGGAGATTCTTTTAGAGCCACTTCCAGTCTTTTAATGTATTTTTTTTCTAAATTGATCTTATTTTTTATATTTTTTGTGTAGCTTTGTTGTTTTATTCATTTACTTGGCTGAATTGTGAAGCACTTTGTTCAACTCATATTGTTTTATGTGTTATATAAATAAAATTGACATTGACTTTTCAAACCAATCATACTGTTGTCTAATGTACAAAAGCAATGCCTTACAAAATATATTTTGAATAATTTCAACAATTTAAAAGTACTTTTACCAGATATACTTTGCAGGGAACGACAAAGTCAAACCTCCTGTCATGTTTTGTTGCAAACACTTTATTTCATCTCCTGTCTTGTTAAGTCACGAGTGGAAAACATCTCATTTGTTTTAATTGGACAGTTTGTTGTTCAAAGTTTTTTGTGAGGTAACACTCCTTCTTTGTTTAGTAGCTGCCAAAGTGCTAGCCAAGTGTTATGCAAATGTGCTGTTGTCGATAAGTAAGGTTGAAAAAATGTAGACGAAGCATTTTATGCAGCTCGGGTCCAGTTTTTCCTCCTGCTGTGACTTTGAATTACACCTTGTTAACCTTTTTAGATTAACACAAATTATAAAACACTCAAAAATATATAAAGGAAAAGTGTTAATTTTATTTTTTAATCACAAGATATGTCCAAATTGTAAAAAATGTATATGCAACTCTGCTGTGATTACAAACTGGACACACTAAGTTGTGCTCTAACTATTACTTTTTTGTGTTGTTCTTTATATAATCATAGTCTGTTTGTCTCTCTAAATAATGCACACACATTTGTAATGCAATCCTTGTGAGGACTTACGTTGAGTACTAATCATTTACCCTTCATTTCTGTAGTCTAACCACACAGATACATGCCTAACCTTAACCCTTTACTTAAAACTAACCTCACAGACACATGCCTAAACCTTTACCTAAAACTAAAACTAACCACACAGATACATACCTAAACCTAACTCTAACCCTAACTATAGTACATAACCCTAACCATAACCTAAACTTCAGATCTTACCCCTGTAGTGGTCACTTCGAGTGAAATAATCAAGAATGATTTACATCAAAACACAATAAAGAAACATTAGAATAACATTATGATGTGCTCTTTTATCATACACTGATAAATTATGCTGCACAATTAGTGGGACCCGTGTTGTCCCACTTTCTTCTGTAACTGATAAAACAGTCTGATTATCAAAATGTGTAATACTCTTAGTTAAGAGAAAAATCAAATAACAGAAGATTATTCTGTTTATTATCTGATTAAGTAAAAGAGAATGTCTCTTTAAAGTTAAGGTGACCTGTTGTGGCCTAAATTCAGTTCTAAGTGGAACAGAGTTTTTGTCTCTTTAAAGGGCCTGTCCGAGGCCTGCGGTCAGAGACAGTTTTCTTGATTATTTCACTCGAGGTGACCACAACACTCCTAAACTTAATCCTGTGTCAAATCCTTAATCCTGATCCTCAAATGGGGTGGTCCATTGTGAGGACCATGCAAAATGTCCTCACAAGGATTAAAGACTATCAAAAATACATTTTCATGAAGATGGACACACAGGAACACACACACAAAACAACAACAACAACGCCATACAAACAAGAGTCTGTGGCTGTAGTCTTTCTTTCTTGCCATGCTTCTTTGAAATCATCACAAATATGTGTCCAGCTGTCTGTCCATGCTGCCAACAAATGGGTCTGTGGGAGGAAGTAAGTTCTGCCAACATATGATGATGGAGGAATATAACTGACTAATGGGCCTAATGAAAAATACCACAATCTGGAGCCAGACTGGGGGGAAAATGACCAATAACAACACAAATTGGAAAAAAAGAATAATTTGCATTTATATAAATAATACAATAATGTTGTCAAAAATTCATGAGGAAAACAACATGTGTTATAAGTAAAATCCTTTTTTATAATTGGAGTTGTCTTTTCAAAACACAGAATGAAATTCTTTGAAATCTTCCTACACCAACAGCCTTTTTTCGCATATGTATTCTTCAAAAAGCTGGGAAATGAGGGAATGTTCCTTACTCATTGTAGGAATTATTAATATAATGTTAGTTTTATTTTTTGTTGGTTTAGAAAAGGTCAAACTCGCTCTGCTGGTGTGTCATTAACATAAGCATCCCACTGTTTCTGTTGCTCATCATGTTTGCATGATTTTAACATTAATCTTTGTCAGCTTCCACAGAGGTTGTCTTCTCGTTTGACGTGGGAAATGGACCTCGGGAGGTAAAAGTGAGAACGATCCTCCCGTTGAACGACAGCCGTTGGCACAGTGTACGAGCTGAGCGCAACGTTAAGGAGGCATCGCTACGTGTCGACAATTTCCCCGCCGTCACGCAGGAAGCTCCTGCCGATGGACTAATTCATCTACAGCTGAACAGTCAGTTATTTATAGGTGAGAAACAAATGTTTGAATTGTTTTACAGGCCCTTAAACTGTTGGGCATATGGGCATCTAAAAGAGACGTATCATGCAAAATCCACTTTTTTAGCTGTTAAATGTATTTTGTTGGGTACTTTGAGATTTATGAGTGCAGAAAAGTTTAATATAGTTTCTCCAGGTGCTGCAAAGATATATTTATATTCTGTTTGAGTCATATTTTTCAACCCGTTCAGTTTTATCAATTTTCTATGACGTTTTCTGCACTATTACATCACGGTATTTGCAAGAGGGAATTTCTAAATAAGATCTGGACTTACCAACTACAATTTCATCCTCTTCATTCTCCTCTGGCTCTGGGTCAGACTTTAGTTCCAGTAAGGCTGGATGGACAAGTCATCTCTTGTTTATGTCTTTTAATTCATTTGTAAATAAAAAGTTTCTGCTTTGCTATATAGTCATAAACCCCTCTATCAAACTGGAATGAACTGGTCTGGAAGCTAGAGGGAGGCGGGGAGTGAAGCACCTTATTTGTATTTAAAGGAACAGCATCAAAGCGAGTTGCTATAGCCTCTTTCACAAGACAGTTCCGCAAAATCACCACACAAACCAGTCCGGTTTTAAGCTCCCTTGGGTCATTCATAAATCACAGAAGAAGCCGGCCAGGTCCCGCTCACATGTACATGTTGAGTAAAGAACCCAGATCCAAAAGAGGCGTGGCTGAGATCTCAACTGGACTGACGTGAACCCCTACATACAGGTAAAAGCCAGTAAATTAGAATATTTTGAAAAACTTGATTTATTTCAGTAATTGCATTCAAAAGGTGT
>JARVJO010000227.1:4914691-4925327 GCA_031762555.1 Cynodonichthys magdalenae | reverse complement strand
CACCTTTTGAATGCAATTACTGAAATAAATCAAGTTTTTCAAAATATTCTAATTTACTGGCTTTTACCTGTATTTATTGTGTGATGGGCGTCTGCCTTGTATAAAACACACAACGCTTCCCTGCTCAAGCTGCTGCCCCTGTGACCCGACTTCGGATAAAGTGAAAGATTATGGATGGATGAATGGATGGATGGAGATTTAAATAACATCAATAACCCAATGGTTTCAAATATACTTTTTAAAACTAAAGTATGATTTTAAATATGAAGTAGGGCAATATTATGTACCATATTTGAAATTTGGCATATATCATTAAATTTAGTTGGTTTCATTTGTTTGCTACTAAAATAAAAAAAAGATGATATTGTACATCTTATCTTATATATTTTGAATAGTAGAGTGTCTGAAGGTATTTTTGGTGCAGTTTGGTGCCAGTTTAGGAAATACTGACAGAACAGTTGGGGAAAGTGATTGACTAAATTTTCAAAATGAGCTTTGACACTTTTTGTGGATGTCAGCTGTAAATGGCTTCATAAGTTCAACATTAGTTACCTGGATTTAGTTAAGCAATCAGATTTTAACATTTTGGTACCAATAAAACAGATCTGAAGCAAAAAATCTGGCGATTATGGTCAGATATTATATAGACATAGTCAAAGCCATGATTTTTAGCATTATTCTTGAATTTTGACTTTGTGTCCAGGAGAAACTTTGTAAGAAATGTTTTTTTTTATACCTGGAAGGGATGTAGTTTAATGGGTTACCATTAAAATTGCTGGTACTTTTTTATGCAGATAAAAATGGTATATCTCTTGGACTGCTAGTTCATCCTCCTGTTTTTTTTGTCTTGGCAGGAGGCACTGCATCCAGACAGAAAGGCTTTTTGGGCTGCATCCGCTACTTGCAGCTGAACGGCGTCACTCTGGACCTGGAGGAGAGGGCAAAGATAACGCCTGGAGTCAGACCTGGATGCCCGGGTCATTGTAGCAGCTATGGCCAGCTCTGCCAAAACCAGGGGAGCTGTGTGGAACAAGCCAATGGATTCACTTGCGACTGCAGTCAGTCTGCTTTTACTGGGGCCTTCTGTCATAAAGGTACAAACTTTGATAGTTTCTGCCAGTAAAAACACATTTTGCCGACAATCTGAGCATTAACAAAGCAATAATTGTCAATCTATCAACAACTTTTTAAAACCAACTCAGCACAATTCACTAGAGGTTTAACAACTTTTAATTGAAGATGGGATTATTTCACATCTGTACATGGATGCCTTAACAAAAATTCCCAGATCTAACACCCTGCAGACAGACTGACAGGTTATTAATTGACAGATCAAGCTGCAGCTGTAGAAGCCTCAGGGAAACACGGCCTATTATCATCTTGAAATTGAAAGCAAATCTTTTATGAAAGTCCACATTGGCTTCTTAAGTATTTCTTTTTTGGTCCCCACAGATGATTTGAAAATTAAACTCTCTTGCATATAAGAGATTATTGACTAATTCAGCATGAAATTCAATAATGATTTCTGTCTAAGGGAGGCAGAAAAAGGCAGAATGTCTGATCCTCCTGTTAAACATCATTAGTGGGAGGAAAGAAAGAAAACGTGAAATAGTTATAACAGTATTAATTAAACATCCTGCATTATATAAAACCAGTAATATTTAATATTTAACAGTTTGAAACTGCTATGAACTCAATTTCAAGTTTATATCTCAACTATCTTTCACCCTTTTTTCATCTTATGTTATTACTTTAGCTTGCTTTGAGTCTCAAAAGTGACTTTTTTTCCTCTTGCATTACCTTTTTATATGAGTTTTTATTTGAACAGTAGCCGACGTAACTGCATTTTATTGCATTTTATTTTGACAGCCGCATCTGTGCATTCCACTCAGAGGCTCTGCAGATGATGTGTTTGCCAGTTTCATACGACGATGACGAGCAGTAACAACTTTGTGCAAATCACAATCGCTATAATACAGATTCACCGCAACTTTATGTGATGTTGTGATTTTTTTTCCCCCTAAAACAAATGTTTTTGAATCCAATATTATAACTCAAAGAAAAACAAAATATCAGGATGTGGTCACTGGCCTTTTGAGGGTAACAAAACCTTTGGAACTGCAGAACTGCTCTGCTGCAGATCACAGTGTGGCTGTGTCTAAATTCATGGGTTGTACCCGACATCGGCCCCATTTGTTAGCCTCCTACGTCAATGTATGGGCACCTGCTCATGCAGCTGACAAAACCTCAAAAACATAGGCTGCATCTGAGTAGCCTACACAGCCAATGGAATCCCAGAATTCATTGCGTCGTCAGCAAATTAAACTTATTAAATTTATCACGGACTGAATAATGTAAGTTAAGCAACTTCGCTGAAAAAAGTTTTGTTGCAATGAGATGTTAAATAAAATGCAGTTACAAGTACTGATACTGGAGCTAAACCCAAATTATTAATGCTTTTTTTATTTATTTGTAACTGTTTTCTATCAAAACTGAATTTTATGAAGTTGAAAAAACTGAAGTGATGTGATATAAAACATATCACCATGGTTCCAAGGCAGATGACTCAAACGCACGTCTTCTGTAGACTACGACACGAGCGGCCCACGTAGACCGCGGTCCACATCAGTTGCAACCCATGACTTGAGACATGGCCAGTATATTATCTCATAACCTATAAAGAATGGCAGCAATAAGAATGAAATCATCAAAATGACGTAGATAAAATGTTTTATTTAAAAAATAGAGCAGCTTAAATGGCAAAAGCAAGAAATACGCAGATAATTAAACCCATTTACATTTGGTTTTGTTAAATAGTACTGAAAAAGCATGAGAAAACATGTGGGAAAACCTCACAACCAGCTGCATTTATCCTGAATACAAACGTCCAGGATTTCTATATAAAAATGTCGTGCAGACAATTCAAATTTGGTATTCATGTGATATGTATGCTCGTGCACTGAGATGAACGAATGCAAATGCAAACGTATGTGAACCTCAATCATCACAGTTGGTGATCACAATTTTTTTTTTTTTGCAGGATTCCAAACAGCTCCTCTCACTTTTTTTTTTCTTCCTTTAGAAGTTTCAGCCAGCTTTGAGTCGACAACATCCATCACCTATATCGTCAAGGACCCATATGAGCTGAGCAGGAACGGCAGCGCCGTGCCCTCATCCATCTACTCGGATATCACACTGAGAGGAGAAAACATCTCCTTGAGCTTCAGGACTAGTCAAAGTCCTGCTCTGCTGCTCTATGTCGGCTCTTTCCTCAGAGAATACCTGATCCTGCTCGTCAATAAACACGGTAAAGACTTTTCTTTGACATGGTTTTCTTTTTCTTCACACAAACAAAGCTCTGTCAGTATCAGACCTTTCACAGTTTTTTGATTATCCCATCTGTTTTACTAAAAGCAATGGTTTTAACTTTTTATTTATTATGCATTTTCAGTGTTTCTGCATTGTTGTTTTATGTTGATAAAGATCATTTAAAGTGGAATTAAATGCTAAATCCATTTTTTTAGCAGTTAAATGCATTTAGTTAAGGAGTGCACTCTAGAAGTGCAGAAAATTAGAATTTAGTCTCTCGCTGTGCAAAGAAAATCAGTTTTCTTTATTATTACATTAAATTATTTGCGACAGAACTTCTAAATGAGGTCTGGACTTGCCAACTACAATTTGGTGGTCTTCATTCTCCTCTGGCTCTATTAAAGTTGGCTCTATAAAAAGTTTCTGTGCAGCTATATAGTTGTAAACCCCTCTCTTTAACTGGAATGAACTAGTCTATAAGAGGGGCTTGTGGCGTTACAAAAAGGAGAAATTCAGACCAAAGCATTGCAGTTCCACCTTATATAGACCCCAACTGAATGATTTAAATGTGAAAAAGAATTTAAAAAGCATGATATGTCTCCTTTTAATATGATTTTTTTTTAATGATTTCTAAAGATGAGCTGGAAATGAGGTACAAGTTGCACAGCAGCAGAGATGTCGAGGTGTTGAGCAGCAGAGGCATGAACTTAGCTGATGGGCGTCTCCATGCCGTGACTATCAGGCGACACGCAGACACTGTGTTCGTGCAGGTAAACACACACACACACACACGTCACTCTTCGTCACACTTGTCTGAGCTGTTTTCTGAACTGTTTATCCCTATCTGGAGCCAAACCAAAAGAAAAGACTGCATTAACGTCTCCAAAAGCCCTGAAAATTCAAAGCAAGAATGTCTCATATCGGAGCACAAATCTGAGTCAGTGAAGTGAAAACTGTCCACTCGAAGTAAACGTGCACTGCTAGAATAAAAAGTCCATGACAAGCATGTTATTAACCCCCACAATACACTAGAGCCAGCTCAGTTTAAACTGTATGCTTGAAATGATGCTTGACTTTAGAATTGGGACGGAGGTTGATTTTAGACAAGTTTATTAAAGCATGAGTGCACCTTTCGCCCAGCAGACACTGTTTTGATGTTTTCATATTAAGAATAAATGAGGGTTTTTTAGAGTCTAATAAACGACATAAATGTTACATTTGTATTGCTTAATAAAACCTCTGAATATTCAGGTTTTTCTGCACAGTTATCATAAACTGTAAAGACTTACAAGTATATTTGTTTCCACTGTTTCCATATTATCAAGACGAGCTCACTTCAGTAGGTCTCATTTTGTTTCTGACTTTACTTTAAAGGGGACCTATTACGCAAAATTCACTTTTTACATTTTTTTTATATTTTCATTTGGGTTTGTGCTGCTTCTAGAAACAGTCCAAGTGCCAAAAAAATACTCCCAGATGTTTTTCTTTGGCAATATGTAAAAGTTATATCACAATCCAGGTAACCTAGCAACACCTAAGACGAGCCCAGCCCCTCACCTGGTAACCCAAGCAGAGACTCCGCCCACTTCATTACAGGACGACCACGTTTTTTTCTACTGTTTCAACAACTCTCAGAGAACAGAGATGCATGGCCTAATTTTGTTTTTATTTTTGATGCACTGGAGGAGGCTGCAGTGGCACGGACCTTGACGGCCCCTCTGTTCGTCTCCCCCTCCACTACGCCGGCTTCGGGAAGCGACAACAGACGCATGTTGGCCTCCCTGGCACAAAGACGTCTGACTTCGGTCGGACGCTCTAGTCTCAGCCCGTCTACTACTGCTGCACCATTGTGCATCTGCTTATACCAGTAGCCATTTTCACGTATCTGAAGTGCTAACTCAAACACTGTTTTGGGAGGGCGGAGCTAGCGTAAACAAAAGGTTGGGAGGACTTTGTCAACGGCAGCTTATTTGGATAAACCGCTCATTCTGAAAGGAGCTCAGAACCGGCAGAACTGACCAGGCTATCTGTTTCTGTTTTAAAAAGATTTCTGTTTTGGGATCTTTATTTGACATAAATTATCTTTCAGATTGACCAACATGCCCGAGAAGACTTTAACTTGACATCTGATGTGGAATTCAACAGCATCAAATCCATTATTCTCGGCAGAGTGCCAGGTAGGTGAGAGACTCTTTAACAGATTTCAGCAATGTGTGACAAAAACGCTGTTCTGGGAGCTTCTCTGTTCATTATGGTGGATAGATCAGATGGAAACCTACCACCTGGACAACAGATGTGACCCATGTTAAAACAAGCTGACATTCATATTCATATAATTCTTGTAATTTTAATTGATTCCTTTTAAAAAATGTTAACCTAAAATAGGAGTTATTTAAGTTGTTCTGTTGTTATTCTGATGCATTTTAAAGCCAAAAAAAAGAAAACTTCACTGATTATAACTAATGCAGAAGTTCAGATAATACAGTTTGTGTATTCTGCAGCTTGTCGAAGCAGTAAGTGATTCAGTTTTTATCTGTCTGAGCGGAGCCTCAGACAGCTGTAATGATAACAGATTCGGAAAAGGCCCTATACTTTCTATGCTAATAAGGAGAAACTGAAAAGAAGAAATTACTGAGAAGATTGGAGTCAACACCATGCAGTTCAGCATTACAACTAATAAATCCCAGCTGCTGTGGTTGGGGGTCAAAGTAAACCAGTGTCAGTAGGTGCAGTTCAGTTTCTTCTTGCATGAGACGAAGTGCTTTTCTCATCATTGCTGTCATTAATCTGGTGGAAAAGACTTAGAAACAGTTTTGATGAGTTGTCTCTGCTATAACTAATTTTCCTCTTTAAATAGAGCAAACAAAGAAAAAAATCCAAAGCTGTTAGCAATATATAACAGCATGGTACTAAATATGTACAAGGTAAGCATAATACAGTCAGGTGCCTACATGTACCTGATTTGTGCCGGGCTGTGTTAAGTGTTACTACCAAGCTTTTTTTTTTTTTTTTTTTTTTTTTCAATGTGTGCATTTTTTATTATTATTTAATCTTAATTTAACCAGGCAAATCCCACTGAGATCACAGATCTCTTTTTTTAAAGACAGGCCTGAGCCTGAAGTCTAAAACATGCATGTTTTTGAACTTTGGGAGGAAACTTTAACACTGAGAGAAAATCCATGGAAACATGAGGAGAAAATGCAAACTCCACTCAGAAAGACCCCCAGGCCCAACACGGGGCTTGAACCAGGACCTTTTTGTTGTGAGGCAACAGTGCTGTTTATATAAAAATGTTATTGGTTTCAAATGGTGTTTGTTTTTTATTAAAAAATGATTAGAATTTAAATATGAATTTTGCTGAAATAAAGGTCTGAAAGTTAACATCACAATAAGACTTTTTTTCTGATCTTTAAACGGAACATATGCAAAATCCAATTTTTTTATCCCTTAAATGCATTTTATCGTGTGCTTGGAGTCTCTAGAAGTGCCATAATTTTTGAAAGTCTCTCCGCTGCATAATTGTATCTTTGCTATCAAAAATGGCCAAACTTTGTTGGGGTAGAATGCTTTTCGACCTGGAGGGGGGGCGGGATGTGAAGTGCCTCACTTGCATTTAAAGAGACAGCCCAAAACTTTTTCACAAAAGGATTTAAATGTGAAAAAGGAGGATTTAAAAGCAGGATATGTCCACTTTAATATAAAATGTGTTTATTAACTGGTATAAGTTTCCACAGTTTTTATCTTCCCGTAGTTTGCTTAAGCAAATCCAATATGCATCAGAACACTGTCAGAAAAACATAAATAAGAAAAACTCTATTTTTAAAAAAATCTAACAATCCCAATAAGCAGCTTGGAAGCTTCACGCATAACAATTTTCAGCCACACACACACAAAAAAAAAACTCATTGGACTCAAGCCAATGTATGATTAATATGTGGATAACTAGTAGAAGTTGTTTCTACTGTTACTACTCTTTTCTTATTGCTGAGTCAGGTTTTGTCAGCCAGTGTCTGCCCCTGAGCCAGAGGACTCAGTCATATCAGCATCATAAAGGCAGTGTAATAGCTGATGAACTGTCATCTTCCTGGATGCCTCATCATCCATCAGCTCAACAAATGAACCAGGAAAAATGTGCAGCCTCAGATTCTCAGACAGAATGACAGAGTGATGAAGGTGGTCTTAATAGTGGAAATCATGTTTCAGGTTATGTATGCAAAGGCCACGTGTACATGAAAAACACAAATTATATTTTATTTTAATTTCTTGTTTTTGCATTGGTTTGTCTGTTTGTCAAACAAAATCTTTATTTATTACTTAATATTCGGGATGCACCGATACCAGTTTTTCTGAAACCGAGTACGAGTACTTCAGATTGGGTACTCGCCAATACTGATACGAGTACTTACTGAGTTAGAACTTAAACATTACATAGGGATTAAAAAAACACAATTTTAAATTAGAACTTGGCACTAAGTCAGATACATATCTGACGTTTGTCAAAATGAACCTCAGATTAAACAAAAGTTGTTTCCCTTGCTTTTCAGCAGGTTTTTAAGCTCTGCAGAAGCCTGTCAATCACTCCTTTATTTGAATCACGTGTGCCAAAGCAGGAAAACATCCAGAACATGCAGGATAGTGCATAGAAGTCATACCGCATTTCTCAGATGTTTATGTCCATGAGATGGGGGTATACAGATCGATCCAAGTAATAAGTAAATAATAAGTAAAAATCGCTCTCATTCCATAAAATACACGCTTCACCGGAGCAGCCAGCCACAGGGAGGTTAAAATGTAAACCAAAAACTAAACAAGCATGTCAGATAATTCTTTTACCGGTTCTAAAAGAACAACTTCAGAATCGACAAGCTAAGAAGTAGCATCCACTGTAGCGACTTGTTGTTTACTCCTGTAAACGGCAAAGGGAACGTGACGTCACGTCATCTTCTGCGCATGCGTGTTACATCGACGGCATAAAGCATTCACACTGGAGTCTGGAAGTTGCATTTAAAATGTGAACACACACAAAAAAAATGTGGCCATTAGGTTTGTGGACAAGTTTAAAACAGTTCCATTTTATTTTAATATAGGAATTATTTACATTCCTCAGTCACTTGCAGTTGGCATCTCTCACTTCATGCCTTCAGTCCAGAAGGAGTCAGAATTATGTTACATTCAGGAACACAGCAAAATATCTGTTTCCTGACTTACACCTTGGGCATTTATTGTCAACTCATAAATAGTATAATAATAATATTGTTATAATTATTATTATTATTGACTCCAACAGTGTTTCTATCTTTCACAAGGAGACATGGCTGCTCAAAATTATCTCATGGCCACGAGGTAATACTTTGTGGCCACAAGAGAATTTCTTTAATCCAGTCACCGGGCAGCAATGTACAAATTTGATTTTCAAAAAAAAACAAAAAAATAAGTCAACAAAACTCATTAAAATATCATGCATACATCAGTTTTTGTGTAACACAGAAGTGATGTGTTTTAATATAAAAGGGATCATAAAGAACAGACAATATTCGTCTTTATGAAGGATGTAGAAATAAATATGATTTAATGCACAGCCAGGTAAGTTACCACTGCTGGGGTTGCTGTGTTTCATAAAACACATGAATCAAAGCGAAAATGATTTGCCCGCTGCTCAGCAGATCAGATGCAGTTTAAAACTCAACACGTGATGAAGCATCCCCCTGATGAAGTGTCTGCTCCAGCCAGGCTGAGCTCCACTGTCGTACTTATGTGTCTTTTTTTTTTTTTTTTACTCCTTGGTAATAAGTCAGATTTGATATGATGTGTGTTGTGTATGCAAATCCCTCAGCAGGAATAATTGTGCTTCACTTTTTTATAGCTCAAGATTAGGAACTGCTGTCAGAACTAGCTTTATTCTTTTAATCTTTAGTTAGAATTTGAGTATCAGCTGACATCATTAAATCTTATTTGACAGCTTTCCGTCAGAATCCATATTAAGTAAATGTTAAAACTGAAATCCCAAAGTAACTTTATTCTTTAATGACACGACGATCTGATTGCATCACGTCTCTGGCTTGTTTGTATTTTTCTTGCTTTGTTTAGAGTCTGAAGGACTGAACGCAGGGCTCTCTGGGCTGGGTTCTCTCGGGTTCACTGGATGCTTGTCAGCCGTTCGATTTAACTCCATCTGTCCTCTGAAAGCTGCTCTGCTCCATCCTGACAGCCGTGTTCTTGTCACCAGCCCACTGATCCAATCAAGCTGTGCTTCCTCCTCTCAAGCTGATCCCTACGCAGCAGAAACAACACACTCCTTATCAGGTAAAAAAAAAAAAAAGAAGTGGCATACTCAGTCCTCAAACCCCATCATATCCCTCAGATCATTGGGCAAGCAGCCCACCTTCTCCCAGTGTGGGATTTTATTTGATGTTATATATTTATAGCTAATCATTAGACTTTCTTATCAGCTCATTAGGCGGCCGCCTCAGTAGGCAGAGGGAGTGATGGCACGGCAACAGATGATAGCCAAACAACTCTAGGGAAGTCTTTTAAGGCTGTGCTGAGGCTTTTTTAACGCTCTGTTTGCTCTAACTAACAGTTCTTACTCTACTTTCTGTCCTAAACTGTTTGACCTCACATTTTCTTTTCCTCATTCTTTTTTTTTTGTTTGTTTCCTTTCTTTATTAATGGCTAACACTCTTTTTTCCTTTTATTTATTTGTACCCAGACCAGCCTGGGTCAGTGGATCCAGGTCAGCCTTTAGTCAACGTCATCAGGAGCGACTCAGCTTTAATTGGAGGTAAGGCTATCGAGCTCTGCAGGAATGAGATTAATTCTAACATATCAACAAAAGCAGCTGATCACACATCTACTCCGTTTTACTCGTCTGTGTTTGGAACTAGACGCTTTGCTGTTTTATCACTTACCTGTTCCGAAAAGTCTTTCTCATGCATGAGCTTACGTGGAAAAAGTCGATTGAAAACAAATGACACGTCAGAGAAGTCAACATTATCTGCCGAGGGAAATCAAAATTCTCTAATCTCACACCCAATTATGTCCCCCAATAATGTGATGCAAGGAGATTTGCTTGCTGCAGCGAGCAGCGTTCGGCACAGAGCAAATAAACATGATTGTTCTTTTAGCACTCTTTGGCTACCGAATAATCCTGAAGGCAAAAGTATAAATAAATCACTAGCATTCCTTAAAGAAATGCATGCTGCCTTGCTAGCCAAAGTTTTAAACAAAGATTTGTTAGTAATTAAAGCATGTGAATATGAATATGCCTTTATTTGTCATTCAATGAAGAATGAAATTTCAGTTAAGAACACCCATTCAAGAAAACATA
>JARVJO010000227.1:4888865-4913920 GCA_031762555.1 Cynodonichthys magdalenae | reverse complement strand
CACAAAAAAAAAAAAAAAAAAAAAAAAAAAAAGCCGTCCCTGGGGAGGACGTGTGTTATTACATGGTTGCCTGCCTTTCATGGAAGTATATGATATTTCAACATAAGCTTGTCATGTTTGGTCAAACCGTTTTGGGTTTTGTGCTTCTCAGGTGTGATTGCAGTGGTGATCTTTGTCACCATGTCTGCTTTAGCAATCATGGCCAGGTTCATCTGCACCAGGAAGGAGACGTTTCAGAACCACGAAGTGAAATCTGCGCAGCCGGAAGACAGCTGCGAGTTCCCGTTCAGCGGCCAGGCAGATTCTCTGGGCGTTCCCCGTGGAAACCAAAAGGAGTTTTTTATTTAGCAACGGAGCTGAATGAACTGAAAAGACTAAACAAGATGAATTACCAAACAGTGCTTTACCTATTCCCCCTTTTTTCGTCAGGTCTTTTTTTTTTCTTTTGTTGGTAAATACTACATACTTGAGATGAGTTGGACTTTCAAAAGACATTGGTGCTGTCACTTTAAGGATTCAAATATTTAAACATGTACAGTTCATAGTGTTTTGTGTGCTTACGACTTGTTTCCCTGTATTCTGAAATGTCACAATGGAGAAATATTTGTGAGTAGACGTGATGTTTCAGTTAAAACATTTAAGCTTGATTTATAAGAACTTTTTTTATGAGAAACCTTTAAAAAAAATGTCAGATTTGAGACGCCAGAGCCATAAAAACACGGGGAGACGGACTTACCTGGAGTATTAATATGCAAGATTTACAAAGACCATCCCAGCTAAAGTACCGTCCCAGAATCAAATCAAATCAAATCATTGTTATACGTGGAAACAATCCCCAAATCTGCTGTATATATCAATACTAAATTAAAGTTGCTCTAAAACTTTGTCTACACTTGGTTATTGAGATGCTGATGCATTTTATTTATTTATTTTATTTTTTTGTTAGTCTCTTTTCTTTTTCACTAAAAGAACCTTAAACAACGAGACGAAGACTTTTGTTGTTGTCGTTCTTAAGTCTTGGCTTTTATTGCACCACCTGCAGTGAGCAGCCGACACCAGGACTCTCCCAGAAACAGCTTTAAGCAGCTCGGTCCATAAAACATGAGTGCTCTGTCACCTCTTTTACTCTGTAGGCATGCCATGGTTTTTTTTTAAATTCTGAAATACTAATCTGTTTTTGCCTCATGAAGACATTAAGTCTCTTTAAGTAGTTCTATAAAAATTGAGTAGTTTATGTCCATTTTTCCTTTTTATTAAGCATTAACCTCCTGAGACCCAAGCTTTTTTTATGTGCATTTTCTTTTCTTTCTCCAAGATACATGGGATTAATAGGACCTAATAAGTATAACTACTAGACTGTGTCATAATACAAGAAGTAGTTTCTGCAAAAAAGGATGTCCTCATATGAGGACACTGGGTCTCAAAATGTCACGTTTATTGAGGAATACCTAAGCAATTACCATGCAAAACTTGAGAAACTTCATTATAGCCTTTCTGGGGGTACCATTTTCCTAGTTATTTTGACAATAAAGCAGCCAGCTATTGACCAGAGCAAAATCAGTGAAGCACATCATTATCATCAATGATAACTTTCAGATTGCTACTTGGTTTGAAGAACATTTTACGTGACACAATGGCAGGAAATGACACATTTGACCAGAGCATCCAAGGTATAATTAATTGGTTGAACAAATGGACCACTTGCAAGAACTATTTATGCTTGTGAACTGTTCTAAATATTTCCAGATTTGTTCGACAAAAAATTGTGGCCCAATATACCACTTACAATAACCATTTACATTTGTAAACTCTTCTAAACATTCACAAGTTTATCCAACCTCAATGTACAATTAATAACAATTATAGTCCAAATGTCCTCAAATGAGTACTTTATCTTTACCAAAATTGTATTTTGCTTCAATTGTAAAAAGATATCAAATTTGCATACTTTGTGAAGGTAAAGAATCTAACTGTGCAGAAATACACTGGTATCAACCATGAAATATAATTTGGATTTTTACTTTGGCCATTTTTCTCACCAGAGTTGTTGTAGAAGCTTTTTACAGGGATGCCCGCCATCTTGTTTTTACTCAAATGAGTGTAATATTGTCATGGGACCACTAGAAGGCACTGGCACTGCATGAAAAGTGGGATTTTCGGCAGTTATCTGCACGGAAAATTCCTGTGAAACTTGAGATTCAGGGCTGTTAGCAGGAACTTTTTGTCAGAACGGAAAACTGTCAAAAACTGCTGGGAATTGACGTGGACTTTGCCCCCCGCTCCTCAGGTCTAGGTGAGCTACTCAAATGCAAATCAAGTACCTTCCACTGACTTGTTGACTCCTCTCCTAACTTCATGCTTAGAATTTAACTTTGTTGATGCAAAAGCCTACTAAAGTAAAGTAATATATTTTTTTAAAGAGATTGACATTCTTTGTAATCTTAAGCCTTTTTCCAATAAAATATGTGACTACACATGAAACACAAAGGAAACATTCAATCAAGATTTAATTCACAACAAATTAGTGATGTAACAATTAATCAGGAATCAATTCATAATTGATTATAACAGCTTAAAATGTGAATCTGTTCATAAAAATGAATGAATGTATTTTATTATTATTGTTGAGCAGTGAGTGTGTCCACACTGATACATTTTTACATGTCTAATTTAACCTCTTCAGACCCCACATTCATTGAAATGGACATCACATTTTACTGAGCCCAAACCAGTAAAAAAATAGCAATTTCATCATTTGAATCATTCTTCATACTGATTAGTTCCTGATTGTTCAATTAGATTGAAGTAATAACTCAACTTGAAGTCAGTTAGCTTCAGACACGTTGAACCAGCCAATGAAGATGGAGAACTGAAGGAGTAGGTATATTTTTTAATCAAAAATATACGTTTATGTTTATGGTAACCTAATAAAATGGCTCAGAGTATAATTTTAGCTGTTTTAAGTGATAGCATTTGAAGTGGTTTTGAAAATACTTTCTATTATGGAACGACAGAGGTCCATGCACCAAGAGAACATGAGATGGCAATTTGAGGTGGGTAGAGGACAGAGGATCAAGAGGAGATGACAGAAACCAGAAGCTAGTCTTTTATTGAGACCAATGGGTTAAAGTTGAAAAAAATTATGTATCATAGGCAAAGGGACAAAAATGCAATGTCCAGGTATGAGGACACAGGGTGTACAAGAAATAAACACTTCTACCAGTGAAAACATTAATTTAACACATAAAAGACATTAGATGTTAAAATGACAGGATGCATCAAGAAACCTAACCAACACAATGGCTGCAGTTTTTATTAAATCCCTGTCAGAAATAATATAAGAATGTTGTAAATCATTTTTTGGAAACTGTACTTGCTTTACTAGACTAAATGCAAAAATTGTTCAGGCAGATTTTAAAATAATCTTCCTTGGCTCTGTTGCAGTGAATAAAGCTTATTGTCACTAAAAAGGATGAAGAAAGAAAACACAATAAGACTGTAACATATTGTGAAATTTGAAATAAATTTGTAACTTTCCATCAAATATTGTTTGAATTAATTTTTATATTTATTTATTTTACTTTTTTTCTGAAGTTTATTCATTTCTTTAAAAACTAAATAAACTCTATATACAATAAAAAATACAAATCACAATTAAAATGAAAGGTAGTAGAAAGAAAGAACAAAAATCTTTTGATATCTGCCCCTTTTTTCCAAAAAAACTAAATTCAAACAATTCCTTACACAGATTAAAATCTTTTAACAAGGTTATTTTTTCAACACAATTATACACATGAGCTGCACAAAATGTTTTCTTGTCCATTTAAAATCAAGGACAACCACTGCTGTAAATAACAAATTAATGCCGCAGCAATGCAGTTGAAACTAAAAAAAAACACAATTTCTTTGAGCTGCTGTAAAGTTTATACAGTTTGTGTTGTATTTAGTTGGTGAAAATGTGATCTCCTGTTTTTCCCTGATCTGAACATCGATTAACTTGGCTTGTCAGTCAAAAATCCTTTGTGATTCAAAGAGTTGAGAGTTCTCTGACTGCTGCTGCATTATTGATACAAATGAAAAAAAGCACTCATCATTCAGGATGTGACTTCTGTCTCTGCTGCCTTCTTCAACATTCTGACTGAAGTAAAACCTCTTTTATTGTTTTCCGTTTCCAATAGGATTTTCTAAATTGATCAGGCGTCTTGTACAGTCCCATTTGCTTTGATAAATATAGAAATACAACCAAACCTGACACAAATGAATACTGTATTATGTGTAAAAAAATAATTTTTATATAGGGCAGCATGAAATGGGTCATATTTCCTAGGAGCTACATTTCTTATGGGTTTCAATACACTTGGGTGTTTGTATTAGACTCTAAAGGATCAGGAATGAGCAGCTTGTAGAAATATAACTCAGACCCGTACCACTGTCCCCACTGTGTATCCTGTCAGTTGTTGCTTGTGTCTCTTGTGCTTAGTATGCACAGGAGCAGCTCTCCCTCTGGACCTCATCAGATGCAGCAGAATGCAGTGATCAGAGGATCTCTAGGTATTTTATTTACCCAGTGGGAGCAATTCAACTATCTCATCAGTAGCTCTCTGGGAAGTAAACAGAAATGAAACAAGAAAGGAGGAAAATTATTCCACTGTGGCAATGCCATTACATATAGGCTTACAAGAAGCTGAATTCTACTTTGGTTTAGATGACTTTTATTGGGTAAGCACATGCAGTGCAGTCAGCACTTGAACAGTAATGTCAGATGTTAGAAATCAATGACGAGATCAATTTTTTAGTCATAGAAGAAAATGTGATAAACATATTACTGCTTGTTGGTCATATATGGTCAGTCAAAGTCGTGTCAAACGCAAGGTCCACGGGCCAAACGTGGCCTGCCACTGTATTTTATGTGGCCCATGAGAGCTTAAAAAATGTAGCAATGTCTTAAAAAAAAGGATATGCAGCGTAAGGCCAGCATTGAACATAAGCTTCATCTCCTATAATCCATGTAGATGGTTTTACCTGTAAAACGATGGAATCCCACCACTAGGTGGAGCTGCACAGGGTTCAGAAGCAGCCGACAAAAATGAGGTTAAATGGAGATTTTATGTGACGGATTTCAGCTGCTTTGGCTGCGGTCAAGTTGTAATGTGAAGTGGGAATTTTCCACCTATAAGTTGAACATTTAAAGTGGAACTCTAGTGGGAATGCCCTGTTGGAAAGTGGGAGCAACTCCCGACTACCCCAGTTCAGAATTAAAAATGTTGGCTACTCACCACAACTCAACAGTGAGTAAAACTTTTGCTTTTAATAGTATTTTTGTAATATTTATATCACATTTAGTCAGTTATACACATATAGTGTTTATAAGGCAGTATGTTAAAACCTTGTTTCTATGCATTAAATACCACGTAGAGCTCAGTTAATGTTTGTTAGCTGTGCTCAGCTGTAGCAACGAGACAAGAAATCTGATGTTTCATGTTTAGCTAAAGTTAAACACAAAACATCAAAGTTATTTACAACTGGCCCTTAAAGGACCATCGTGATGCTCATGTGGCCCTCCCTGAAAATGAGTTTGGCACCTTTGGTCTGGCCATAACTCAGAGAACCCAAGCCAACCTTAACTATAGGATTAATCCAAAAGGCATGTCGTTAGCACTTATTTATTAATAACCCATGTCTAACACATGGTGTGAAAGTACATTTATATGAGCATTTACATACATTTACACACAGTATATAGAATATTTAATTCATGAGTTATTAAAAATGAATAAACAATGAGTATGTTGGTTTTGGAAGTTATTAGTCTTTAAAGCATCATTAAATATGTTAATTTATAGCTTAAGTATGAATCATCCTAATGATGTTTTCAAGGTTAACTAACCATTTATTAATGATTAAGTAATGCTGAAAATTATGTAGTTATTGTAAAGTGCTAAAAACTTGCCTATTTTGAGTTATCTCTTACCCCTAAATTACACTGGATGCGGTTCCGCTGCAGTCGGACCTCTGCAGCAAATACACAACCATTAAAATCAATGAGAATATTTACACTGGCTCTGCACAGCAGCACAGGGTGGACGGCGATCTGTCAAAATTAGATTCGATCGCATTTTTGCCGGACGCCGGAACTGCACCAGAGTCAATCTACAAATATCACATCGCACCAACAGGAAAAAGAACAAGTACAACAAAAATATTTTAAAAATAATTCACCAAAGGCAGACTAATTTTGTCAAAATCCAAGCTATATTAATAAATATATGGATATACAGTATTTCTACACAAACGTTGTCAAAATGTATCGTTCTGTTTGGGAAGCGAATGACAACATGTAGCTTGAAGCATATGTACACACATGATTCACGTGGATTTTACTTTGAAATCAGAAGTTTCAAAAACACAACAGCGATGCAGTTTCAGCTGTGTTTGGAGTTCGTCTTCCACAGAAATAATTATTTTGCTCTGATTTCCACATTTATCACTGAATTTATCGCGCAATCTCGCATTGTCCAGCACACGCTTCTCGGACCTCCTCTGTGATTCGCGTCGCACCGGAGCGGACCTGAGCGGAGCAGACGCTGTATAAATTGAGGTGCAAACGAATGGCTGCGAAACTGCATCTATTGTAAATTAGGGGTTAGCTCTGCTGCTATAGACTGACCATTTTTCCTCATTCTGCTGCTGTCTTTACTTGCTCTACTCTTCATGCTTGTATTTGTAATAAATGCTGTCTAAACAAGATCTCATCAAGTCAAACACAAATTAAATTTTCCAATTCAATTAAATTTGTTGATCACATCTTCTTCTACGAAACGGTATAGTTATAAAGTCTTAACCTTGTCTTAAAAGAAATCCTGCAGTCTTGAGAGTAAAATGCTCTATTTAGATAATTGTTTTCTTGTTTCTTTAAATCGTTTTTATGTTTTAAAAAAAAACAATACAGAATGTCCAAAAACTTTTGCTTTTGTACATGTTATTTATTACATTAATACATGGTATTTTGCAGTCACTCTTACCTTCTTCAACATTTACTAAAAAAAAGTTTTCCAAATACAGCCTCTACATGCTAATTCCAGTGTTTTTTGCCTATCTGTAATGTATGATATGGGCAAATTTACTCCAAAGCGCACTGAAAAGATAGCTTGATTCAAGACCACAGTCACTCAAGGTTGTTGTCAAGTGCTCTGAATAAATGTGTTTTAATCTGTCTGAAGAGAGCTGATTAATGCTTGTTCATGCAAATGAAAAAGCGACAATAAGTGGTAAAAGAAGAGGCGGTTGAAGAGTGTGCTGCTGTTTTCCTGCTGCACTATGGAGGAGGATTAGATAATTATCAGAAGCTTTCTCCTGATTAGTGATCTGATGAGACTGTAGCACCGCAGGCAGACACCACACCACCATGAGCCTGATTATAAACGACATCAGCAACTTCTGTTGTCAGTTTCTATCCATCATTATTGTAATAGAAAATTGAACTGGAATAAGGGTGTGGATTTTAGGGTAGCAGAACATAATCAAAGTTTGAAAATTAATCCTACATGGCTCCTCACAACCAAGAAGTTTTCAGATGTGTGCATATTTTTTTAGCCCCTTTGCTAAAGAGAGAAGTGTCACAGCAAAGCATAAAAATACCAAAACAATTTATAAAAGTAACAGGCTAACCTTGGACTAGCAGTCGTGTTGTGTGGATGGCCTCTCCCTGTGGGTTAAAGGCTCGACATGTGTAGGCCCCTCAATCCTCTCGGGTTATGGTTAGCACCGTCAGACTTCCATCTGAAACCTGAAAAGATCCATGATAAAACACTAAACTCATACTAGGCACTTTTAGCTGACTTTACACCTGCTTTTAAACACACAGAATGCACATGTTCAGTAAGACTGAAATATATTTTTAAAATACAAATTTAGTAACATATTTATTCTTGTATTTTCTTTACATCTCATACTGAAAATAAACTGAACCAAGCTACATTTACTTCTTTGTTTGTGGCACAGACACACAAATAAATGTAAACATAATTATTGGGGTGTTTGTCTGGTTTTACTGTAAAAATAAACATATATTTAAAAAAAAGAAAATTAATCCTACAAAAAGAGCTGGAGCATTTCTCTTTTTGGATACTGTAGTGTTCCATTCATGCTATAATTGTTAATTTCTGACTTGCATGTAAATCAATTTGTGTGTTAGCTTTATTCGCCCAGAAAAGTCTGTCATGTATGGAGGGCCGAAACTGACATAATTAGAAATAAAAACAGAAATATATTTAAACAAACCAATAAATAAATACACTTAAAATGCACCCAATATTTAAAAAGGGGAACTTTACGTCATTTTATAATTTAATTAACCATCATGTTTATTTTTCCACCTTAGTTCCAATAAATTATATATTTTAGAACATAATTTACATTTTACCGTTTTTAAAAATATATATTTTTTTGTTTTGCTTTTACTTGTACATGCATTTGTGTCTCTTAAATGATTGAATTTAATATATTGTTTTTATTTTCTCACAAGTATTTCTTTAAATCGGTAAATCGAGAGCTTCGTCTCTTGGCTCAGCTTTCGCTTCACCACGACGGATCGGTACAGCACCCACATCACTGCAGATGCAGCACCTCACTGGAAACGAGTCCGACTTACTACCGGCAATGTGGACCAAACTCTGACACCGGTTGTACAGGAACCCAACAGCTTGTATCAAAGGGTTTGGCACCCCATACTCCCGTAGTACCCCCCACAAGAGTCCCTGAGGGACACGGCCTTCTTCAAGTCAACAAAACACATGTAGACTAGTTGGGCAAACTCCCATGCACCCTCCAGGACCCAGCTGAGGGTGTAAAGCTGGTCCAGCGTTCCACGATCAGAATGAAAGCCACACTGCTATTCCTGAATCCGAGATTTGACTATCCGACGGACCTTCCTCTCAGGGACCCCTGACTATGCAGATCGACTGTGTGAAAAATAAACATCATGGTTAATTAAACATAAAACATGAGGTAAACTTCTCTTTTTTTATTTAATTGGTGCATTTTAAGTGTATTTATTTATTTATTGGTCCATTTATATATTTCTGCTTTTATTTCTAATTATGTCAGTTTTTGTCCTCCATATTCATGTTTTGAAAATTGGTGCCAAACCAGTTTATATTAATAACTTTAGAAGCTGCCATCATTGATGACGACTCGTCTAAAATATCTCAACACAGGACATTGCTTTGAACTTCTGTTCTTTGGCCATCATTTGCATACCCTGAAGCCTGGCGAGATGGATTTTCTCCAGATAATAATCATGCGAGCATCCAGCTGCCTGGCAATGTACATATCCCCACCTTGTTTACTCATGACAGGGGGGTTGTGATATTCTGTAATTTTCTTGTCAACAAAATGCTACTCTGCTCTGCTGATTACATCTTCAGCTGTATTATGCAGAAGAAACTGCATAAAAGTGATCTGATGGGTACACAGGCTCATGTTTTATTAACACTCTGAAAGCAAACAGATGGGGGTTTGTCCAGTAGACCACACACACGTCGATGCACAGCTCATCTCCGGGGACATCAGCAGGATTTTAATCTCACCTTTTTGACCCCAAATGTCGTGAGTGGTGATGGACACTGGATGCAGAACAGTAACAAATACCAACAATGACCTCCTCCTGAGAGAAGTTAATTACCAAGTAAACAAGAGCTTATTATGGATGGTCCACTTAAAAAACATCAGAAAAATGTGTAAATTAGATGACAAAAGAAGTTTTAAAGATTAAACGTGAGGCGGTGCTTTTTTTCTTTTGGTTTAGTTTGAAACAATACAAACATCAGTCAAAGTGTTTTAGAATTACTTATTCAGCGTCTGTTTTCTCAAAGATATTATTTTAAAGATTTACTCTGATGCAGATCCATCAGTTTTTAATTAAACAGACATGTTTCAAAGCCACCTTTGTCTCCTCTGGGTATTGCAGGTGTGTTTATTCTTGACGCAGCACCATTGTCTCCAAATAACGAGCGGCCTCAATAAATTTTGTCCCCGTTCAGCCCGCGCTCATCCCTCAGTGATCCTGCAGGAGTGCAGACATAGATCACTGCTTCGCTGATTACATCTTCAGCAGCGTTATGCAAAAGAAGCGCCATAAATAAAAGTGATTTGGCGGACACAAATCTCTAAACGCCTCATGTTTTATTGATGCTCGGCACGCAGATGATGTTCACCCCCTCAGACCGTCTCACCACCTCGGCTCGTCTCTCAGAATGTCAGCAGGACCTCGGTCTTGCCGCTTCGACCTGCGCTGGCTTTGGCAGATGAAGGAAGGTGGACGGGACGAAGCAGCATGAACGGAATGTGTGAACAGTACCGAGTCGTTTCTTTAAAAAAAAAACACAGGAAAAGAAGAAAATAGTCACAACAGAAAGGTTTATGTTTATGCAGATGAGCTCCAATGTTTTTGATGCCTCACGTCATTAAACAAGTGATTTGTTTTAACCTGACTTGTGGTTTGAATGCTTTTTATTGTTTTGCAGAGAGCGCAGAATTTATCAATGTGTAACTCAGGACAATGTTCGGTACGAGGCTAATGAGGCTAATTTTAACTAAATCAGTTTTAGATGTTAACAATAAACAAGTAGGATCTAATAAATTCTCCTAATTAAATCGTTTGTTGTGCAGTTGGGTGTACAGTTTACATTTTAGTAAACAAATGCAGCAGGTTACTATGCAAATAAACTATTTTTGTTTTTACAAATTTTCGATCATTTTGAATTTGATGCCTGCAACACGTTCCAAAAAAGTTGGGACAGGGTCATGTTTAACTCTGTTACATCAAGTTTCCTTTTAGCTGCAGTTTAGCTTGACTGACTTGCTGACGTCACATATTGCATAAGGAGCTATGACCAACACTAGTAACCTGTTCACCGGTGGACTGCTCCAAACAGGTGTTTTTGAACATTCCTCAAATTTCCCAGTCATTTGTTGCCCCTGTCCCAGCTTTTTTGGAACGTGTTAGGCATCAAATTCAAAAAGAGTGAATATTTGCAAAAAATAAATGAATAAAAAATTATAAAGTTTAGCTGTTTGGACAACAAGCACTGGATTGCCCATGTTCCGTTTTTGAATATAGCATTGTTGGCCTGCAAGTTAACAGGTTAAATATCTGGTCTTTGTAGTGTATTTAATGGAATATGTGTTGAAAAGGATTTGCAAATCACCGTATTCTGTTTTCATTTGTTTTACACAACGTCCCAACTTTACTGGATTTGGGGTTGTATCCTCACTACCACAAAACAAAAATTTGACGCAACATTATCACGAGTTTTAGCCTGAAGTTTAGTCAGTCTGAATAGTTCAGTAGTGCCCAAGGTTAGCTCAGGAGGAAAGCTGTGATGAACTTTTCATTTTTAACTAAACCCACAATCATTCAGCCTCATTACATCTTAAAATTCACATCAATCTTTCTTATTGTGGCTCATAATTGGCCATTAAACTTCTTTGTGCCTGAAAAAATATTTGGAATGCCATTTGAGAAATCTTCACAGCAGCCTTGAGCTTTAACAATTTTTGGCTTTTCATTCAGACTTGATTCTGTTGAATGCACATCTAGATTAAAATATTTTGTTTCGTTCACGGTGGTTCAGTGGCCTCACTGCAGCTTCAATTTGTTGCTGCAGCTGTCGTCCTCATGAGCAAATCTGAGCTTGTTCAGTGTTTTATCACAGGCTTTAGAGGCTCTGCATGGGGATCAGCTTGATATTAAAATGTTATTAACTCACCCTTTTTATCATGATCTTAAATCTTGCTGTTGCTGATCAACAATAACCAGCAGAAACTCCTCATGCAGACTCTTATACTTCTCTTACAACATTTTTTTACTCTAAATGCTCACTGATGGAACACAAGATCGGGAACTTTGACAGTTTTGATTGTTCACATTCCGTAGGGTGCAGGATGAGAATTTGAATTATGCTTATAAAAGTCAAATACCAAAGGTGGTATACATTTTCTAAAAGTCTACACTGATTTCTACACATGAAATTAATAAAAACGCACTTATTTGGGTCCAAACAAATGCCAGGCCTTTGGAAAAACAAATTAAATGTAAACTGAACAAAAAACATTGTCAGTAAATGTATCATAAATAGAAATATTTCACTGTACCACAGCCATCTATCCTGGAAATAAAAGGCTTTAATAAAATCATTTGCATTCTGTGCAAGAAACAGTTACTGGGTTGTATGAGAGAATATTAAATTGTGTGATAATACACAACTGGGTGCAGTGGAGGGTGATGTAAAAAAGATTTGCCTTCAGAATATTTAGTGAGACGTTTTCCATTAAAACCCTGTATGCTAAGAATATTAAAACCATCAGAAATACTACACTGACAGTAATCATAAAAATGTTACACGTGGAGTAAAAAATGTGATTACTGAGCAAACAACTTTCTTTTATTTTAATCATGTTCTCATTGTAACAGCCAGTATACATTCTTCAGAAAATTGAATCCTGCCCATAAATGTAATGTCGAAGTTTTATTTAGATTTGCAATAAGCTCAGAAAAATCACCGGACCATAAATGATAACTTAGTCGTTTTGTTGCAAGAAACTTTTTTTTTTGTAAACAGCAGCAACCTTTTAAAAAGTGACTTTCTTTATACCTTATATTACTTAATGAAACAATATGTCACATGCGATTTGTCTGCCTGTCAGCAAAAGTGCAAATTGTGATCTTATTGTTGGGGACGACTCATTTCAATCATCAGGAGGAGACAGCAGCGCTTAGTGTCTGTCACAGCAGGAGCATGAATCAGATGAGACAAACCTAATCGTCTTTGAACAAATGAAATGACCAAATGATAGAAAAGACAATTTAGTTGGGAACACTTTGGTTTTTGTCTCTGGAAAGTCAGATAAATATTGATCCAGATCATCTTTTTACGGGGATTGTTTGACCAAATAAACACGTTTGCATGATGTAACAAAAATTACTGTATTATAGACCAGATAAATCACGAATTCATGTTGCTAATTTCTAATGCATGTGTTTGGTGTTTCCTGAAACAAAAAATTGTGAAAAAATATAGATTTTTTGTATATTTAAAATTCAGAGAAATACTCACGTCTTGAGTATATTATTTTTCTACAATTTGCCAAAACAAATGTATATCAATAGAGGTTTACTTGAACTTTTAAACTAAAACTGCAGTGTTTGGGTAAAAAAAAAAACTTGGCTTAATTGTAAATTCAAGTTGTAGCAGCTTTTCCTGGTCAGAACTGGGTGCATTTTTATAAAAAAAACTACATAGATATGCACACCGCTTACATATATGACACCTGCAAGTATCGAAGCACCAGTGTACCAGAACTCACCAGCACAGATTTATTGTTTTGAGTGGGGGATGGGGGTGGATAGCCCTACATTAGAGCTGAACAACAACAAAAATCTGAAGCTTCTATGTTAAATAGTTTTTGAGTTGTAACCCTTTCTGTATGTCCATACACACCCTTTTTAGATGAAGCCCCCTCCTCAAATATGGGGTGTATTGTAAAACCATTGGCTGGCTCAGTGTAGGTCAGATACATCTACATTCCTGCCAACTTTCATGTTGATCGGTGCAGCCGTTTCCGTGATACAGTTGATCAAAATTCACTGAAAAAATAAATAAATAAAACATTCGAAAACAATACGACCCCTGGAGTCATAATAAATTAACCCATGAGGGAGGTTTTATGTCCAGGTTTTCTCTGCTTTTAGCTGTTTTCCAAGTGAGCGCTACGACGACGGGCTAATGTACGTCTCAAAAGCTGCACACCTTGGAATTACACGTTGCTTCCTAAAAAAAATCTAAGTAATGCTAACACTGACGGTTCAGGAATGTTCTGTTTAACTTTTTTTTCAGCGAGGTGAGAGTGATAACTTGTAAATAATCAGTTCCCCCAAAAGTAATGACTGATTCAGCCACTGACTGCTTACTGGTCAGTGTTTTGTTAGGTTGGTTGTTTTTCAGCAGATGTGCACTTTTTAGACTTTTTTTTTCTTCTTTAGAGGAAAATAAAGTCATAATATCTCACCTTGTCTGCTCACCTGACATTTCATCCCTGGTAGCCCTCCTCTTGTGTCCCACGGGGGAGGTAAAAGGTCACGAGGGCGTTCTGCTTCAAAGCACTCAGTTAAATGTGATTATGCAGATTTCCTTCATTTTGTGATTCAATTTTTTTCCATCCTACCCTAACCAAGCCAAATCTGAAGTTGAATAATTTTAAATCACCAATGATGTCAAAGTAATCAGCATATCAAAAAAAAACATCCCTGGGGATTAAACTCTGAGAACTACTTGTCACACACCTATTAAACTTGAACTTCTTACCATTGCTACAAAGAAATCTGTATTTATTTCTTCACGTGGGTATACTGTGTGTAGTAATTGAATTTCTTTTATATTTAGTTGAGCAGAACATTTTTAAAATAGAGTTTGGTGGAAATAAAAGCTGCAGTTTTCTGGATTCACGACTGAGTCCAGAGAAGAGACTCCAAGTCTAGATCTGAAGACCTTCAGAGCTGATCTAAAACCCTGAATGTTCCTGAAGAGCAGCTGAACGTTCAGGTGAAGAGCAGAACTTCAATCTCCAAACTCATGAAGTTCATTTTACTTTGCGCTGTCATTTTCATAAATGAACACTTCCTGCTATGTAGGGAAGGAAGCGTAGCCTTGTTGGGGTGGTAATTATGCTTTTTTCCTCTCCTCGTGCACAAGCACCTGAATACATACAGGTGGCATTCATTATGTTTACAATTCTCATTTACACACTTCTCCTAAAAATAGAAGCGTTTGCTGAATCTGAGGTAGCATGTTCGTATAAGCCCTTCGTACGAAAAAAAGTCAGAAATTCAGGATAAGAATATGAAAATGCACGAGGCCCATTCTCTTATGTAAACAAATCTTATACTACACAGAGCTGGCTCTAGTCAGTTTGGTGGCAGGGGCGAGTTGAAGGTCACCCAATTGAAGTTTGCATCAGTGATTTCAGCCAGGCCTAGGTCTGAGCATATGGAACTCAGAGGCTAAGAGGAAAATAAAATCCTACATGTCACAACGAGCATCACAACACTTCCAGACGATTCCCTAATTCTCAGGGCATCCAACCCCTGCTGCTTAGACAAAACCCCTGACATTTCACAAATGTACAAAGTGTACTTCCATCTTGGTGCACAAACTGACTGCAGCTGCAAAATTAAACTGACTACAAAAATATTACATCATTCTAATCTGTAAAAATAATAAAAATATAGACATCTTGTGAGCTGTTGAGATTGAAAACTTTTAATCTAAAAAAAAAAAAATCAAGAGCATTGTTGAGTTACTGTTTACTTGTTTGTTTGTTTTTTTGCTTTCAGTCACGGTTTTATTTGCTTCATGTTCCAAATACAGTTGGGTTATGATAATACATGGCATCACAAAATTAAACTGGCACATTAGATATGAAAAACTCTTGCTCAGAACTCAAAGAGCTTCTGAGTACACCTCAGAATGCATGACCCTCAAAGTGGGAATACCCTTCCTAACTCTGCTTTTGTTCATTGATTTCTTTAGAACTTTGCTTCTCTCCTTCGAGGTTTAATGTTATTTCTGAATGCCCGACTCTCTCAAGGCTTCGCCACTTAACATTCAAGTCAAGTCTTTTTTAGTGTGCAGGTGTGTTGTATTTCTGAGCTTAAAGTCAAAACTTTAAGATGAGGAAATCATGATTTCCTGATACCTGAAAACCATTTAAATTAAGAAAACTTACATTTACGACTATTTTATGGAGTAAAACTGTGAAAATCCTGAAACATAAAGGTCCTCAGATTGCAAATAAGCCTGTATTTATTTCTTAAAACTGGGCCATTTATATGGAAACACCTAAATAAAATGGGAATGGTTGGTGATATTAACATCCTGTTTGTGGCATATTAGTATTTGGGAGGGGGGGAAACCTTTCAAGGGTGGTGGCCATGGCGGTCATTTTGAAGTCGGACAACTTTACTTTTTCTAATGGAAGGAGGGTCATGTGACGCATCAAACTTATTGAGAATTTCACAAGAAATGGTATGCTTGGTTTTAACATAACTTTATTCTTTCATGAGTTATTTACACGTTTCTCTTTGTGGGAGAAGAGGGTTGCATTGACAATCTGACAAAGTGGACAGCACTTTGAACACATTTTATAAGTGATCAGAAACTTGTGAATAACTAATGAAAGAATACAGTTACGTTAAAACCAAGTATTCCATTGTTTTTCTTGTGAAATTCTCATTAAGTTTGATGTGTCACATGACTCTATTCCTATTGAAAAAACTAAAGTTGGATCCAAAATGGACAACTTCAAAATGGCTGCCATGGTCACCCCCCATCTTGAAAATTTCCCCCCCCCCCCCCCCCTCAAATACTAATGCGCCACAAACAGGAAGTTAATATCAACAACCATTCCCATTTTATTATGGTGTATCCA
Source organism: Cynodonichthys magdalenae (assembly GCA_031762555.1). Lineage (NCBI taxonomy): Eukaryota > Metazoa > Chordata > Actinopteri > Cyprinodontiformes > Rivulidae > Cynodonichthys > Cynodonichthys magdalenae. Next base: position 4,897,435 of record JARVJO010000227.1, on the reverse strand, counting down.
TATAAATGGCAAACCCTGTAAATTGTTTATATGTCACAATGTATTTGAGAAAACAAATTATGGTCAGGGTGTACCAAGATGTTTTTTTACAAAAAAAAGGAGAAAGACAAATTCAGCTATTTTTCTAAGCTTTCTAAGCACAGATATAGAAAACAAAAAGAGATTTTAAATCCATATTTGTAGAGGTATAAAACAAAATAAACTCAGTTCAGGGACAACAAAGTACCTTTTGTACCATTTCCTTTGTGCTTGACCTGAGATGACAGGGGTCAATGGAAAATTGTTTAGTGAGCACAAAGAGTTGGAAGTTGTGACGACTCCCTGCAGAGAGGTCCGAGCAGCGGGGCAGAGGTGAGGACTCGGGTATCAAGATGAAACTGGGACTTGGGGACAAAAAAACAGTGTAACTGTTGAAATAGTGTGTGGAAAAGAAAAGAATGATTGGGAGCCTCAGGAAAGGAGTGAAGGGCAAAAGTTTAAAGTACGAGTTTGGCTTGGTAGAGAATAGATACTGAATCGAGGCCAGGAGTTTCTGCTACAGCGTGTCTGCTGTGGAACAAAGCTTGGAATGAGCTGTCAGGTCTGTCAGGGTGCCTCCAGGTAAAACATCTCTTTCTTATGTTTGTGTCTCAGTACAACATTCCCTCATGCATTAAAATAAATTTCCAATAAAAAAAATTTTTAAAAAGCACAGCTTTGACATATTTATTTTGGTCTCTTTACATATTCAGACTCCAGAAAATATAAATAAATCTCAGCAGAAAAAATTCACTGCATTTTCCTGACTAAGAAAAAAAATGTTTTTTGATTGCTTGTTGGTAAAAGCTCCTAAAATAAAATAAAAGGCGAGCAGGCTTGGATTTAGATAGTAAGAGCCTCAAGCCAACAAACAAATAAGAAATTTTTCACTAAGACAGAATTTAAAGGGCCAATATTATGTGTTTCTTGGTCATATAGTTCAATTCTATACCATAATAAAGTAACTGTCAGCTTCAGTTGTTATGAAAATGCAGTCAATTTGTATAAATCAAAAATAAACTTGACTTCACATCATATCCATTTCTAAACACCTTGAAATTGGTCTCTGTCTCTTTAAGAACCTCCTTCCGATTCTGTCCCGCCCATTTCAGCATCATCACAGCCGCTTCTCTCTACAGGACTCTGCTGTTTACAACCTGGAGAGTTGTAGTATATTTTTTTGTAATAAAAATTATAAAAGCAGCAACATTATACAATATCTGTTTTGGAAAATGGCAACTCAGGATAAAACTGAACCTTACAGTCAAACCCAGAAAGTTTGTTTTCTTTAAGAACCGGAGCAGTTAGAGAGAGATGTTTTAGCTTGGTGAGATATTTCCCAATCATCCTCACAGACACGTCAGTGTTAGCTAATTTATTCATTATTAAAATGTGGTGTAAGCCAACTAAAGAACACAGATCGTAATATAAAGTTACAAATGCTAACCGTAGCTCACAGATAGACCAAACAAAACATCATAAGTTGTTTTTCAGCTTACCTGGGCAGACGACGACAGTGTTTGTGTCCTTCTTAATGTTTGAATTGCATCGTCTTTAAGAGGGTTAATTCCAAAATTTAAATCAAACCATTTCTTAAGAACCGTGTCATCCTTGGCATCTGAAAATACATTTCCTCAAAGACATTTTTTAATCCGAAAAGGACTGGACTGAGAAGTATTACAAGCTCAGCAGACGTGCGGTTTCACCAGTTGTTTACTAGTTGTTGCTGCTGATAGCCTACAGGAGTCACAGGAGAGGTGTGCTCAGTGATGAGGAAGCTCAGCTTGGAGACACAGCCCAGAGGAGGAGCTGCATCTAGAAAGGTGGTTTTAGGGCCAACCAGCCGTTTTTGTTCTCCTGCATGACTGCTTCAGGACAGTAGAGGATTTCACAAACATGCATGAATGAGTTGAAGCAACACTCTGGGCATGTTTATGATGAGGGAATGACGTTAAAAGTTGATTTTATGGGATATTGCCCCTTTAATAATTAGTGAAATATTTTAACCAAAGCAGCTGTGCAGACTAACATTATTATCATTTTAGAAATACATTAGCGCTATGTTAGACTACCTTAATTGTTGCAGTAAAGTATTCTGAAAGAATTTAAACACCTTCCGAATCAGAAACAAAGAATTAAAGATAAATTTACTTTTAGTTGTAGCCCTGTCTGCATAATTCAGAATAATCAAAGGCTCACAACCAGTTTGGTTTGTAACTTTGAGCTGCTACATTACGCGTTAAAGAACATGTTTCTGTCACCGATCATCTGATTTAACAGAACTAAGTGATGCAGTGAAACTGTGTGAAGCACAGCACATGACACAGCTGGAGTCACCTGTTAGACCAGAGAACATGGCTTCATCCTGTGGATTACTCACAGAGACAGATGGAATAACAAAAGCAAGTTGGACCAGATTTCATATAAATTGTTCCGTCAAACATTGAGCCACATTTTTAACTGTGATACCTGGAGAGGTGACATGTTGGGATGATTGACTGCATACATGCAAACCGAAACAGTCACCTAGACAGGAAAAAAATTCATATGTTGAAGTCGAATATATATATATATATATATACAGTATATATATATATATGGACTCAAAAGATGAACGCACCTATCTCTACTGCTGATGTGGCAGTTATGTACACCTTTAAGAAAAATGACCAATGCCAAACCCTATAGATACCTGCACATGCTGCTCATTCATCTTCTGACCATCATTCATCTATTCCAGCTCAGGATTTTAGGATTATTTCCAGCAAAAAGATTAATGAAGTCTCCCTAACATAACCTGACCTTGTGTTTCTGAAAGATTTTATTTTTTTATTAATTGAAAGTTAAGATAAAAGTGCTGACGAGTCCCTAAGGATCTATTTGTGCTTATCAAGAATTGATAAGCAGAAGCAAGAAAAATAAAAACAGAGTCCAACAGGAACTAAACATAGCTCTGCAACTTTCAGAGTCTGTGACAAAAAGCCGGCAGAAAGTGAATTTCCACCTCAATGGTTGTTTTAATGACAGCAAGAAACTCAGTCTGGGGAACATAATAAAACACATGGTCCACAGCAGGTATCTGCCATCTAATCTACCAGCAGTGCTCCCTGCTGAGATATAACTCAAGTCTTCATTTGTGCTGTGTGCTTTAGTCCGCAGGTGACACTAGATCAAAACAGTGTTCCTGGTGTGCAGCACAGCGCAGTATTCCTGTGTGCTTTCTCTACAGTTCTGTTGCAGTGACGAGGGGGGGAACAAAAGTTTTTATAAAAAGCACTCTGGAAATTTTATTTGTCTCATTGTTGGATTTATGAGCTGTGCAATTAATTAATTCAGGACAAATTAATTCAAAGGGGCTTCAAAGTGTGCAAACGCTGCCCAACGTGGGAGATTAAGTGAGCTAAAAATAGTTTATTGGTTTAAGTTTGCATGCTAAAATGGTCAAAATTAAAACTGCAAATTCCACAGGAGAGGTTTTTACTTGTTAAAGGGGACATTTCATGCAAAATCCCCATTTTTTAATGATTAAAAACACTTTGTGTACTTGGAGTCTGTAGGAGTGCAGAAAACTTGCATTTTGTCTCCCCCAGTCCTGATAACTTTATATTCCTTGTAGCTCCTATTTTTCAACCCGTTTAGTTTTCTCTAAATTCTATGGCTTTTCTGAACTGTTACATCACAGTTATTGTGACAGGAATTCAAAATAATCTGGACCTACAAACTACACTTTGGTGGTCTTCATTCTTCTCTGGTTCTGGGTCAGACTCTGGCTCCAACATGTAAGACTGGATGGACAAGTCTTCAATTGTTGACATCTTTTAATTTCTTTGTAAATAAAAGTTTCTGCACAGCTATGTAATCATAAACCCCTCTATCAAACTAGAATGGACCCCTCTGGTAGCTGGAAGGGAAGCGCCTTGTTTTGATTTAAAGAGACAGTCTCTAAACGAGTTGATCTGAGACACAGAAAAGGAGGAATTCAGACCAAATTAACTTTATATGGACCGCAACTGAATGATTTAAACGCGAAAAAGAAGGATTTAAAAGCATGTCTCCTATAAACAAAGAGTGTTAAAAAATGAAGTAAACAGAAAGATGTCTGTTTTCAAGTTCTCCTTTCAGATTTTTTATGTTCACAGGCTGTCAGTCACATTGAGTGACAGATAAATGGGATGACCGCCACATATTGGTTTTCAAATCCACTTTCGCATCATGTCCGACTCTTATATTCTAACATACCCATAGCTAAATCACAAAAAAATTCAATAAAACAATGGATGGTTGTAAGTTGGTTACTCATATATAACATCAGTGGGACATCTGTTCATTGGGATTTAACTCCAACCAACATGTTTCTCCAAGCTTCCAAACGGACTCCAAGATGATGGATTTGTATAATCTTTATGACTGTGGGGACTGCAGCTGTTCATGCCAGTCTTGGCAAGTGTTATTTTCTCTGTTCGACCTGTAGATTAAATGTGACAACATGCTCATTTCTCGCAGCAAATCCATCTGTTTAGCATACGGAAATAAACCAAAATTGCTGTGTTCTGTAAAATCTGCGTACTGATAATAACAGAAGGAAAAAATGATTAGATGAGTTTATTACTCTGTGATTACATGACCCATAAATAAAGAATGTTCTACTTTTCTGCACACAGCATAAAATGTTCACCAGAGGTCATTATTTTCTAACAAAATATAAGTTACAGGAGACAAGACATTTCAAGATGTACGAATTGTCCCTGATTTACATGGATTAGACATCACTTTGCAGGTTTACGGACGTGTTGAGATTTTTTCAAGCTTTACAGATTTTTTCTAAAACTCAGTTTCAAATTTATTTTGCATGTCACAGCCTGTAGGACGTTAAAAAACAAAACGTAACATCAACTAACCATCTTCCAACCCGCTCTGCCACTATAGTCCGCCTGCAACCCCATCCCCCGCATGTGAATAATACAGATTTTTTGCAAAAATTACCAATATTTGAGGCTCATTCTACAGGTAACATCCGAAGGTGTTTACATGTATGACTTCTGAGCTCATTAAAAACTTTGAATATCGCATAATTTAGCTAACTGTTCTTACATTTTACTCATTTTATCTAAACATTAAAATTGTTGGTTATGTTTAAATGTTAAATCCTAAATCTGTCAATCTAAATGTAAAAATTTTATTTTGTGGTTAAATGGTAACGTTTCCATGAAGTTACCATGGTGATACGTTTTATAATTTATATCACACCGCTTCAGTTGTGTTTTTTCAAAGTATAACTTCACAAAATTCATTTTTAATAAAAAAAAATATAAAAAAAAGTTACAAGTAAGTAAATAAAAAGCATTAATAATTTGAGTTTAGCTTCAGTATAAGTATTCTTGTAACTGCATTTTATTGAACATCTCATTGCAACAAAACTTTCAGCTAAGTTGCTAAACTTTCATTTATTGGTTCGTGATAAACTTCCAAACTCCACTGTAAAAAAAAAAAAACTCAGTTTTTCTGCTGTGGAATACCATCGGCCATGCAGGACACTCAGATGCAATCGATGTTTTGTCGGCCGCATGAGTAGGCGCCCACGAATGCGCCCCATGTCAGCTGCAACCCATGAATGAACACAGCCTGAGTTTGCTTTTGTCGCAGGATGATGATGTCACAACAAAAGCAGAGCACCAACAGAAATGGCTGTAAAAAAGAAAAAAAAAACGGCTGTATGTAAAAACAGTGAGCTAAATAACAAAATGTTAGTGGAATTTTTTTAACTAGGGTTTTACACTCAGAAACTGAGTTATAGTAAATAATGAAAATGTATAACATTTTTAAACGTTTTATTTTACATTTTGCGCCCCAGAGAGACAAGTCCAATATCTTAGATTATCATAAGGATCAATAAAAACATGAAATGCTTCAAATTTCATCAAATCAGTTCACCTCAGTTTAATCCACACCGGTTCATACCAGTGTGTGTTTGAGTGCCGAATCAGGTTCTCTGCACGGTCAACTATACAGTAAATGACAGGTAAACAAACAGGAAGTCTGACTGTAATGAGGCAATAATGTCTGCTCTGGCTGTTAAAGCTGGGTGTCAGTTATGTGGCCGGGTTTGGCAAAAAAAAAAAAGCTTCAGAAAAGCAGGTGGACGTTGTCTGTCTGGTTGGTCACTGCGTTCCAGTAGATGGTTTTAGAGCAGGTGGTGGATGGACTGGAAAAGTCACAGCCCCCCCGCTGCCCGTTCTGTTCCTTCCACCGGTGGCGTTTGCCAGCGAGAGTCTGCTTTGTGCTCATGACCTGCTCAACACTCTGCTGCCTGGCGTCGGGGCCAGAGGTGGTCCGCTGATTGATAGGTCTGGTGGGCATTTGAGCATCTAAACTAATTATGATTAATGCCGCAGTGTCTTGTGGATCACAAACTGCAGATGCGTGAAATTAACTTTAATTACAGAGTTTGTACAGTTGGGTCGTTTTTGTTTTGCTCTGATGGAACGCTGAGTGAACCGAATACATCAACTGTTTTAAAAAGGTTCCTGGTGTCCGTTTAAATGTACCATGTCATTTATTTAGACATCTTTTTTTTTTCATTTTGACAATTAAAAACAAATGTGTTTATTTTAGAGATTTGAGCATTAGGCTGTAAATGTCATGTTTATATTATTTCCCACATAACATTCTGTTCGATGTAAATATTTAATGTGCTTTTAAATTGCTTCACAAACTTCTATCCAGGAGTTTTTAAATGTATTTTTTTAAATGCTCTTTTAATGATTGTCTATCTTTGAACAGCTCAAGTTTAATAATCGCGCTCCCTGAAGTGAACATGATAAATACTTTTTAAGCTGCATTAAACTGCATCATTTCATACAGGCTAACTCAAAGTTGCATATATCACACTTAATGGAGTCATAAGACCCCCATGTAATATTCATGAGCTCGTCTCACATTCAGGGTACGTTATCAAAACGCTCTGAGCCACTTTTTAAACATCGTCTTTTTCTCTTTCTCTCTCTGGAAGTTTTCTTTTAGGTGTTTGGAAACTCGTTTAATCATTTTTGCTCTGTGGTTAGCAGCTGAGAGTGATCCTGCTTTATTTAGTGTGAAAACCTTTTAACAATAAGGGAGCTCAGTTCAAAGGCTGACATACTGCTCTTTTGTTTCCATGTGCAAAAATAATTTATGCATTTATTATAATTAACAAAAACAAAAACATAGCTCATGAATCCTATTTGCAGGTTCGAGATACAAGCTTTCTCCCTCGTCTTATTTTAAGGGCTGACTATGTTAACTATTTATGACCAGTCTGGTAATTTTCCATTAGGCTTTTACATAACTCTGCATACTCCTGCCTTCGCACATCATAATAAATTTCAGGATTTATGCTCTCCTCTGCCGAAGTTAATATAAACATAATTCAGGATCTTATGGTGCACCAACCTGATGAGGAGAAGAGCATGAAGGGGAGGTGTGTGCGCATTGTTTACTATTGTGCTCCGTATGCTAAAAGCAGAGCCCCGTGGAGAAGAAGCTGCCGTAAGAAGAGTAATTTACAGTGAAGAAGAACACACTCTCGGTTAATGTTTTGGAATAAAAGCTTCAAGGCAACGATTGGACCATTCTTGGAGTTAATCTGTGGATTTATGGATGGCTGCTGAAGTTGAAGGTCTTCGTTTTCAGGAGTTATTGTTGTGCAACATCAGGTGACGTTAGTGTCAGCCATCTGGGCCTTGGAGCTTTTTCAAAGTCGCCTGTGTTTTTTGTGAACTGTGACTAAAAGAGTAAATACAAGGCTTTGTTTCAGTGTTTCTCAGAACAGGCAGGACTTTTTAATCCACTGCAAAAATTGTCAGAATGTTTTTAATGTTTAACCGTGAACTTATTGTGTTGCTTTAAACATAACTAAAAAATGTTAAAGACCATCATTAATCATAACAATTTAGTTTTTACAGTCGATCAAATTATTGTCCTCAAAAATGATCTTTTTTTTTCTTTTTCTAATTTTTTTCCTTTTTTTCTCTTTTTTTGTATTGGGGCTGAGGGGTCACTGGAAGTTCAAAGTCTTCTCAAACTTTTTAGACCTGGAGAATTCATGGACAATTTTAAAGTAGACATATCCTGCTTTTAAATCCTTCCTTTTCACATTTAAATCATTCAGTTGGGGTCTTTATAAAGTGGAACAAGGGGGACACATCAGGGCTGGACTGGGACAAAAAATTGGCCCGGGCATTTTGAGCAGAGACTGGCCCACCAGGTATTGATGGAAAGAAGATGAAACCTGTAGAAACGTGGATTAACCTGGTGTAACATATAAGGACTGACACAATGTGTTGAGGTTTTAGGAATTCACAAAGAGCTGCATTACAATAACCAGCAGTATAATGGCCAAAATACTCTTCAGTAAAAACAAACAAAAAAAAATTTAACAAATGTGATCTATTTATTTTTACTGTTTTCAAAAACAAGTAGGTGGCCCCACCATGTCATATAGTTACAACCTCAAGCTGAGAAATTAGCAACGGCCCATAAGAACATTTTACCAAACAGTATTTTAAATTGAACAG
>JARVJO010000227.1:4868941-4880507 GCA_031762555.1 Cynodonichthys magdalenae | reverse complement strand
CTCAAGCGAGCGAATAAACTTTTTTGCGCATTAGAGGAAGTTTATTCGAATCAGGCCGTTTCCATTCAGCTTTTCTGTTGCGAAATTTCAAAATGCGAATTAAGAAACGTTGATGGAAACACGGCTCATGTTTACAGGTTTTTTCTTACTTGTGATTTCTCACTAGTCCATTTTCCTTTCATGTGTTTGGGTCAAAAACACTTTGCATCACAGGAAACAGTCTGCAGGAACATTTCATCTTATAAATATGCAGATTTAAATACTTCTTATATTTCTGCATAACTAATTTCCCTCCTAGTTTTATAATTGTGGTTAAAAAAAAACTTGAGTTTAGCAAGGAGTATCTTTCATGGTTAATTTGTATTTAATCGAGAGGTTAAATTAACTTCCAACAATTTTTCAGAAGTTGAAAACGTATCTATTTTTTCCCCACAAACCTTTTTAATCATATTGCTTCTTTATCTTAGATTTTCAGCTTTAAACTTTGAAAAGAGAAGAAAATATCATTACTGTGAGTGTTAAAGCTGAGATTTGGCACTTTAACATCATTATTTTGTGATGGGGAAGTGTGTGCATGGCAGAGTCTGAAGATCGTTCCATTTGAGTGCCGTTTTATATCAAATCCAATACGAATCAAGCCTGATGTGAGCAGACTGAGGTAAACAATAAAAAAACTTTACAGCTTATTTGGGAGAGACGGCGCTTGTTTTGCTCTGTTTAATATCTTGATGAAATGCAAATTTTAGAAAACTTTGTGTTCGTGCATTTAGAACCGTTTTTGATTCTTTCATTCGTCTCAGCTGAGCCACTTGTCACTATAAACTATAGTTAGTAAAGATGGTTTTACACCATAAAAAGTAATTAGGATTAATTATTTAGAGCAGGGGTGTCAAACTCATTTTCAGCGAGGGCCACATGAGCATCATGGTGGCCCTCAAAGGGTCAGTGGTAAATAATTTTGATGCTTTGTGTTTAACTTTAGCTAAACACAAAACTTCAGATTACTCGTCTTGTTGCTACAGCTGAGCACGACTAACAAACAATAACTGAGCTCTACATGGTATTTCCTGCATAGAAACAAGGTTTTAACATGCCTCCTTATAAAACACTGATAACTATGTGTACAACTGACTAAATGTGTAAATAATGAAACAGAAATACTATTTAAAGTAAGAGTTTTACTCACTGTTGAGTTGTGGTGAGTAGTCAACATCTTTAAGTCTGAACTGGGGTAGATGGGAGTTGCTCCCGCTTTCCAACAGGGAATTCCCACTAGAGGGTTTCCACTTTAAATGTACGACTTGTAAGTGGGAAATTCCCACTTCCCTTTCCTACTCGGCTGCAGCCAAAGCAGCAGAAATTCGTAACGTAAAATCTCCATATTTGCCGGCTGCTTCTGAAGCCTGTGCAGCTCCACCTAGTGGTGGGATTCCATCATTTCACAGGTAAAATCATCTACTTGGATTATAGGAGATGAAGTCTATGTTCAAAGCTGGCCTTAAAGCAGCATGCGCATGGGCCACATAAAATGCAGTGGTGGGCCACATTTGGCCCGTGAGCTTTGAGTTTTGACGTGATTTAGAGTAAAGAATTGCATGAAGGAAATGTGTGTACTGTCTCTTTGTTTTAAAGTGTCAGGATTAAGAAAAAAGGATTAAGGATCTTAACAGAAAGAGGAATATGATCACTGAGTGCAGCTAGTGATTCTGGAATTAAATTTTAAGATTCCAAAAAGAACATTGAAAAAGGAAATACAAAAAAATCAAAAACATATTGTATGAGATTATGTTTGTTCATCATAGAGTGTGAACAAAAGAAAAGTATTGTAATAATGTGGACTCCTACTCATGTAGGTATTTTGGGTAATAAAAGAGCAGATTGGCTAAAAGAAGCTGTTAAAAAAAAAAAAAGTTGATGTCAATGTGAAGATGCAGTTATCTAGATCTGAAGGCAAAAGTATAGTTTGGAAAGAAAGTATGAAATTATGGAAAATAGAGGTGGGATAATGAGACTAAATGGAGACATTTATATAGAGTTCAAAATACAGTTTATGTTAGAGAGGGATGAATAGGAGGGAGGAAATTATAAATAGAATAAGAACTTGTCAGTTTTTTGAAGTTGGCACTATTTTTATCATGGGAAAACAAACTGGTATGTGAAATTGGTGTAGTGCTGCAGAAATATGGAACATGTTTTTATTGGTTGCAGGACATATGAGACATAGAAGATTGTTAAGTGTGGTAATGGGAAGTAGTGGAGAATTGAAGTTTGAAGATGTGGTCCCACAGTTGAATAGTGATGAGGGGAAAGGAAAGACATTTTGTTTTTTGAAGAACGGTCTTATTAAAATAATCTGAGGAGGAAAAAAAAAATGATAGGAAGTAAATTCCAAGAGATGGCAGTAATGCAATATAGTTGCAACAGTAATGCAACTGTGATGGATGCAAGCTGCCGTTATAAACCAAACCAGAAGAAGAAGAACGATGACAAATCAGAAAAAAACAACATACCAGAGAATCACTTGCCTGGTAAAAAAAAACAGCACCTTGTTCTTCGCGTTGCTTCGTACAGAGGGTCTAGACTCTCGGCTATAGAGAAGCTATTTTTTTGCTGGAGGTGTGGCCTCTGTTGAAGTTTAAAACAATTGGATCGGATTAAACCAATCGCTAACATTTGGCCGTGACGTATGTAGTGCGCCAGCTCCACCGTGAAGGAAGCTAAGCTAAGAAGCTAACAGGAAATTGCGTGCTCTGTGAACAACCATCCCCTACTGAGAGGAGAAAAATACCGAGCTGAACGAGATGGATGTAAATGATGCTGCAGGCTTTGAAAGACAATTTTCATTCAATTTGGAAGCCTTGTCGACACGGTCTGGCTTCATTCACTTCCTCTGCCGTCATCGCTAAACTACAGGCAGACTGAAACCTCATTATGTCCTGAAAAGAGGACATAGTATGAGGTTCTTTTTTTTAGTCCTCTTATCCTCTTGTTGGCATTTCTTTTTTCTTTTAAAGGTAGTGTCTTCTCATGATGTTCTGTCATGATGATGATTCTTGCTCTGTGCAGGGGTCTATGGCTTCAGAACCTGGGGTACCTGTTCTCTCATATTTGTTTGTCTCTCCCGTGGATGGGTGTTCCGAACTGTAATTTGTTGTGCTTTGTACAATGACAATAAAATGTTTATTCTATTTCAGAAAATCAACATCGTCATTCACAACTCCTTCTGTTCGCTGATTGGCCCGGTTGAAATTCGACCAGAGAAATCCTCGTCTATGGGAGAAATCCCAGACGAAGCAGAGAAGAGAAACTAGAATTGAACTGTGTAGAAAAGGTGAGGACAAAGACAACAACGACTAGAAAACTAAATAGATAACATAATAAAATAATTAAAACAATGTATATTTGCTGGTTACAAACCTTTAGACGGGGTTTATTTCAGCAAAAAATATTTTTAAATGAACTCCGCCATGGAATATTCAGCTCAGTGAAGCAGCCTGGATGTAAATTTGTGCCAAATCTGATTAATCTCTGCAAAAATTGGAAAGGATTTCAAACAAATAAAACCATTAATAAAAAGGTGGCATTCTTCAAAAGACTTTTTTTCCTGGGAGAAAAATGAAACAAGATCCCGCTGTGGCAGGACCAAAGAACTGCTTTTTCTGTGGTTTGTGTACTAAACATGTACATTTTTTCCCTTCTCATCACTTTGTTTTCCTTTCTTTAACCTTTAGGGAGCCATCAATTTCAGGTACACCCAACATGTTTTGTGTTTTTACCTGCCCTGACAGGAAACTGGTAATCAATCACTGCAAATATCATGTATTACATACATTTTGTTTTTCTACAGTTTAATGTTGGTGAAAACCCAGGAGCTGCAGATTCTGACACATATTTTGCATATTTTTTACATTTACAATAAATCAGATTCAAATATTTTCATTTGAATCAGATTAAAAAAAATAAATAAATAAAAAAAAGGAGTCAAACACTGCAGGAATTAGTGCTGATGCAGAAACATGGATTTGATTTAGGTGTGCATGCAGTCTAAGTGAGGATAAAATCAATTATAAATCCTCTAATGTGGCAACATTAAATCTCTGATCTGATCAAATCTCCCTTCTCTTTTTGCTGCAACAGTTTCATTTTTTATGCCTTCCACCTTAATCACTAGGTTCAAACACTTCAAATTTCCACACAAAACAAATAATCTTCTTAAATTGAGTTCTGGCTTTTCATTTTGGTGCCAACCCCAGGATTTTCAGTGTCCCCTGATGTGGTTTAAAAAAAAAAAAAAAATTCTGCTTCTACAGAAGAAACAAACATCTATTCAATTGTTTGTTACCACAACTGCTCGTCTTGTCCTAATCTAAAATTAAATCTTTTTTAATTACTTTGGTTTGAGCATGAGTGCACCAATATGCTTTCAAATTACATCTTACTTTTTTTTTCTTGCATCATGTCTTTAATCCCCTGACAGGGTTTGCCACGTAAATAAAAGGAACATGTATGCACAATCAGTTTGTAGGTTTTTTTTTTATTCATAAAACAAACCCTGTAGATATTTTATTCCAACCTGCCTATGAAACAAAAGTTGTTTTTTTTTGTTTCGTCCATTTGATATAATTTGAAGCATTTTTAAACTTATATTTGAGTATTCACATTATTGAGATGATCCATTTTTCCCCGTATGTTTTTGGCATCATCTAGTTCTGCAATTTGTCCTTTTTCAACAAATCATATCAAAACTTTCAGCTTCTTCAGGACATTACAGTTATCACTGTCTTCAACATTTTTTAACTCTAAGTAGTTAAACTTTTCTTGTACTTTTTGCATTTTGTCCTGGTTCTGGTTTTACTTCTTTAATTTTAGCTTGCTTTAGCTGCTTTTTTTATTTTTAGCTTTTTTCTGCTTTTGCTTTCTGCTCTCAGTTATGCATGATCATCTTCTATTTATTTAAAAAAAAAAAAAAAAAGTGGGGGACATATGTAAAATTCACTTTTTAAAGCTGTTAAATACATTTTGTTTTGTACTTGGAGTCTCTAGGAGGCAGAAAAGTTGAATTTAGTCTCCAGGTGCAAATATATCTTTGTGTTCTGTTTGGGTCATATTTTTCAGCCCGTTCAGTTTTCTCTAATTTCTTTGACGTTTTCTGAGTCTATTGCATCAAATTATCTGCCACAGATTGCCAAATAAGGTCTGGACTTACCAACTACAATTTCCTCGTCTTAACTCTTCTCTGGTTCTGGGTCAGACTCTGGTTCTGGGTCAGACTCTGGCTCCAACATGTAAGGCTGGATGGATAAGTCTTCTGTTGCTGACATCTTTTGATTAAATTGTAAATAAAACATTTCAGCAAGCTAAAAAATGTGCCCCCCCCAATATGAAGTGGACCGGTCTGGTAGCAGGAGGGGGGCAGGGCTTGAAGCATCTTAAAGGAACAGTAACAAAACCAGCAGCTTTGAGACACACACCAGAAAACAGGTGAAAGGAGGAGGAATTCAGACCAAAACATTGTAGTTCCACTTCATAAAGACCCCAACTGAATGATTCAAATGTCAAAAGGAAGAATTTAAAAGTATGGTATGCCTATTTTAAACTTTTCGTGATTCTTTCAGCCGTTTTCTGCAATTTAAGCTACTTTTTCATGCATTTTCAGCTACTTTGTTTTGTCTGACAAATTTACATGTGATCATTTCATCTACTTTCTGCTTAAGTCAGCACACTGCTTCTTAGATTTCACTTTTTCAGCAGTTTTCTGCTAATTTCAGCTTTTTTGGCTATTTTACAAAAATTAGCAACATTTTTTCTTTTAGTTCTGCAAAAACCTTTCAATGTTAAGCATTCACTCTGCATTTTTGCAGAAAATTGTCTCGTTATAAACACTTGAGTCCTGCAGTAGTGTCAAAATGTGACAAGGAATGTTATTCTTCATACCCAGAAACATTCTGTGCAAAATGCATCAAAAACACGTCTAATCGATTTAATATACCTCTCCCAAATAATAGGGAAGAAAATGAAAAGTTAACATGATTTGCTTATTTGTGGTCTGAAAATGATCAATGAAGGCTGCTTACATTGCTGAGTGAGAATGCTCAAAAATCTTTATTTTTATTTTTTTGGAACAAACAACCTCAACAATCTCATCTTTATTTATCCAAGCTGGCTTGCGCATCTTATAGACTACATCTAGATTTAAGAAGCAGCTGCTCCTTTTAATGTGAAGTTTCACAGGGAGCACAGCCTCCAACAAACATCTGTTTTGTTGTAAAGTTTCAGCTCTAAAACTTCCATCTTACTGTACAGCTTAAATTGGGCGAATCAAGACTTGTATGTGTGGGAGACAAATATAAGAGACCGTGTGTGTGTTTGTGTGAAAACTGTGAGGAATGCATTCGCAAGGTATTAGTAGGAAGATTACCTCTCAGATTTAGAATTCCTGCCCGTCTCCTGCGCCTCTGCAGTTATCAAATGATTAATTAAGCTTATGTCAGATCTGCCCACAGAGACTGGTGTTGAAGAAAGATTTGACCACAGGCACGACCAACCATCTGCTTCCAACATGCTGATGTCGCAGCCGATCTGTCCTGAAAGGCCCCGCAGGCCAGGCTGAACCAGAACAAACACGTTTCACCATCCATCTGTAAAACTCCTCAGAAACAACGCTTCGACACGATGAAGTGTGCTTGTATCGACCCGAACATGCAGGCCTGCCTCACAGGAGATTATTCAAATCCATCGAAGAAAAACAATATAGTATAACTGGAAGCAAATTGCTCAACTGGAAGTAAAGCAGAGGAATCTCAGAGAGATTCTCTCAATCTTTTTCAAGGTCGCGGCATTTCTCAGTCAGTCCCCTGATGGCTGAGCTAAACAAATCAGACTTGCGCTCAACAGCTGCACAAAAACAGGTCAAAAAGTCTTTTGTCTAAGCAGTGAGTGTGAGTCTATGCTTTTAAAATCTTTTTAACCAAATGTGTTGGTATTTTCCTATTCCAGGAGTTCAAATAGAAGAATTCAACAATATGCTTAACTTTTTCTGTTTTGTTTGAATATTTGTCCTGCAGCATTAAATGAGCCTCATCAGTTAGACAGCTGCGCCTCGATCGGCTGACATCAACACAGACTGAGAATAGATGCAGAAAAAGCCAACAGAAAGTGTAAAAGCTGAGTCTGGCAGTGGCTGAAGGAAGCAGAGTTATTATCACATAATTAGGAAACTGTAAAGGTTTGGATCAGAGATGCCTTTATTTGCTACTTCCTTGGCAGCAGCAGGAGCACTGCAGGTGACTGCTTAGATGCTGAGCTGCACGCTGTGAAATGTGTTTGTGAAATGTGTGTTTGGGGAAAAAATAAAATAAATCATGTATTTAGATTTCATGATGATAAAATCTTTACAGTCAATAAGTCAAAATCACTAAATCCTCAAACCTCCTGCCAGGATGTTTTGAATTTGAATCTTTTATCTGAGTGATATTTAAAACGGCTCAGTGCATTTTGTCTATTTTTGTTTGTGTCAATGTTTACAGAACACGAAGCTCCATTTTCAAGTACAGCGTTTTAGAAAACTTGAGGCTTTAGCTGTGGGACAGCTTCAAAAAAAAAAAAAGAAAAAATTTAAAAATTAGAAAAAAAAAAAAAAGAAAAACAACTTTAGATTCAGAAAAAAAGAATTATAGTGGTGTTATTTAAATTTGGTGTAAAAAGTGAATAAAAGTCAAGCCACAAACTGAGCCGTTTCTCAGTAAACACATTTTTGCACCAATTTTGCCACCTTGTGTTGCTTTAGAGAAACTACATGTTAATGAGTGCAGGCTGAGTGATGTGGACATTTTCCTTATCAAACTTGCAGAACTATATAATATAAATGTATTTATGTTTTTACATTTATGCAAATAAAAACTTGTGAATGTTCTGATCCTTTTTTTTTTTTTTCTTCCATGTGTTTTTTGGCATCTTTCATGTTCCGCAGTTTTTCTGCTATTTTTGTTAAGGTTCGCAATGAGGAGAACCCAGAAGCAGGCGGACACAAGAAATACAAAAAAAAAAAGATTAAGTAAAACAAAAACGCTGACGAGGCAGCAAAAACTTACATAATCAGGGAGACGCAGAGAACATAGGGAGCAGGAGAACCGAGGCTGATGGAGAAATCCATGCAATGAACCAGTGAGGAAATAGTGACACCAGACCAGAATAAACACAAGCAGAGGCAGAGAGGATAATGAGCAACAGCTGAGGAGGGACTGATTACAGAGGACAGACAGGTGAGTGTGGTTAACAAGGAAAATGACAGCTAGACTGAGGTGAGATGAGAGTGATGACAAAGAGAACACAAGAGGGAGACAGCAGACAAGACAAAACGTTCATCTCATTCAGAACATTGCAACTATGACTTTTGGTATTTAAGCTGATTTTTTTTAAATCAATTTTACTTTTTCTGCCACATTTTCCCCATTAAAAATGAATGGAGCTGTTTTCAACATCATTAAAACCCTTCAAAAATGATTTTGTTCTAGTTATGCTCTTTTTAACATCATATTGTTGATTTTAGCTTTTTTGTTGCTAATTTTAGCTTTTTTTCTGCTATTTCAGCTAAAATTCTACTCCTTTCTGCTATTCTTCTACTAATTGAAACTTTTTGTGCTTCTTTCAGTTGCTTTCTGATTATTTCAGCTGTTTGCTGCAATTTTAGTTACTGTTCAGCTGTTATTAGCTAAAATTATTTTTTTCAGGATTTCACATTTTTGGTGGCCATTTTAGTTTTGCTTAATTCAGTAAACATGCTCCTGCTTCTTTGTGCTAATTTCAGTTTTTATAGCTATATAGCTGTTTTACTGCACATTTTGGCAGTTTCAGCTGTTCTACAACATATTGTCACATTTTTGTACCTTTATTCTTTATTTTCAGCTAAGTTGACATTTTTGTACACTACAAACAATGTCTGTTTACATTCAACTTGTTTCTGCAACCTTTTGCTGCTAATTTTAGCTTTTTTCTGCTATTTCAGCTATTTTTCTGCTCATTTCTACCTTTTCTTACAACTAAATAAATCTTTGTATTCTTTCAGTTGCATACTGCTTATTTCATCTGCTTTCTGTTTTAACTATTTTAAAGCAAATTGCTATTTTTTAACTTTTCTTTCTGCTGATTTGAAATTTTTACACTTTTTCCACCATCTGTGCAGTAATTTCAGCTTGCTAATTTTAGCTACTATTAGCCTTGTTTAGCATGTTTCAGCTGCTTATTTACTAATTTCATCTATTTCATTTTTCTGATATTTCCAATATAATTCTGCTAGTTTCTGCTATTCTTTTGCTAATATCTACTTTTTGTGCTTCTTGCAGCTTTTTTCTGCTTCAACCTTTTTATGAATCTTTTGATATTGCATTAAACTTTAGCTGAAAGCTAAAGTTTTTAGCAATAAGCATTCATTCTAGTCCTTTAACAATAAATGAAAACAAGTCACTTTTAAAACTTTAATTTAACCCTTCAGCGTTCTCTACCCTGAAAATCATTTCATTTATCATTTTATTTTATTTTATTAATTTTTACAAGCGTAATTTTTCTTCTACTGCCTTTACTGTCCATTATTTCTTTCCAATATTTCCATATCTTACAAAAAATACACCAAATAATAAGGTTGTTATTGTTTATTTTAAGTTGGCAGTTATTGATTTGAAAGTGGATTGTTGAAAATGTACTTTTTTTCATTTAAAAAGATGGTTTCTTTCTGTTCCAGCTTACAGACACCAGTTGACTTTATTACATTCAGTAAATTGTGTAGATAAATCTGTTTAACTTGTCTTGGTTTGTTTGTTTGTTTGTTTTTTCAGAATCTCTTTTCTTTGTCCGTTCATCCTAAGAATCCACTCTTCTTTGCTGTTGATATATGGAACAAAAAAACAAAGAAGAAACATATTTTTAGCTAAAAAAAAATATCACCCTTATCCTTGCCTTTACTTTTTGTGTGTTTAAGTTTACCTTTTTCAGTGATGGTGTACATCGCCTCCATTCCAGATGAAATGTGGTCAGAGATGTGGCAGTGGACCAGCCAGGTCCCGGGATACTCAGGACGCATTTTCACCGTCTGAACAGGAAAAACAGCAAAGCCATATATTGATTCTGGTTAAGTGGCATTTTCCTTTATTCAATTTGAACTTTAAAAAAACCTTGAAATCGAATCTTATGATTTTTTTTAGCCGGAAGTGTAGCATAATGTTTCTAATGTTTCTCTTGCACTTTTTACTTTGTTGCATTTTTACCAGTGTCTGCAGTAAAATGCTGAGCTTGTGTTTGTTTCAGTTTGCTTCATCATCATTTAGAGGGCTTATTCTATTATAGTAAGATTTTATAAGTTTGTCATTTTTCTAAAAGTTATATCAAATAGAAGTTTGTTTTTTTATTTTATGGACAGAAAATAGATTTAAAAAATCTTTAAAAGATAAAGTTCGTTGAGGTTTTACCTGGAAGGTGGCTGGGAGCAGCTCGTATGAGTCAACTCGATGAGGACCTCCACCCAGCTGCAGAATAAATAAAAAAAAATGGAAAGCATTTTATTCTTAAGTGATGTAACTGTTATTGTAAGACTGTCAGTGTATTGGTCAGCTTCATACAGTGTTTTATACCTTATATTCCACGCTATGGCCATGCCAGTGCACAGTGTGTATGTCTACTTCATTGCCCATTCCCATCAGGTACCAGTACACCTTATCACCCACCTCCATGTTCAGACCAATCAGGTTGGCGTACACATAACCGTTGATGGCTGTGCACAAACACATAAAAAAAATATTTTTAAATATTATCTAGTAGTGTCATCTTATATGTTTGGTATTAAAGTTGTATTTTTTTCCCACATTTAATAATTTTAAAAAGAAAATTTACGTATCTATGCATTCCTTTGCAGTCACCAACTTTACATAAGAAGCAATGTACAGTATATTGGTTTAATTCCCCTCTTTTTTGTGCAGTGTTTAGTAAATATGTTTAAAGGCCTGTTATGAGTTGTTAATTGTGTATTTTGATGTTAATTGTCAGTTTTAGCTCAGAACTCTGTGATTTTCATCATTAGATCTGCCTAGGAAAAAGGTTAATCTTAAAGGACTTCCTGTTTTTTTTAAAAGAATCTAATAAATATCTCAACTTTTCTTTTAATTTATTGTAATACCAGGGACATCTAAGCTGTGTAGGTTTGCATGAACTGAATTGTGAGTTTTTGTCTCACCGTGCATTTTGTTGCTTTCAATAAAGTTATCGTCATCCTTTAGGTTTGGACGAGGATTCCTGACGTGTCTCCTGATGTTTTCATCCAGATACCTGTAATATATCATAAACACCGTGGTTCTTTTTGTTTGTTTATAGAACTGTCATTTCTTCTTGTGCTTTCATGAGACCCTTCATATGCATATAGCCAAAATAACTGAAGATGGCATAATACTGAAAAGAGTTTCAGCCTTGCAGGAGTAAATTTTAGGTGTTTTAAGTTTTCTACAGAGTTGTCAAGTAGTGAAGCACAAATACTTTGTTACTATACTTAAGTAGAAATTTTGGGTATTTATACTTTACTGGA
>JARVJO010000227.1:4845224-4856020 GCA_031762555.1 Cynodonichthys magdalenae | reverse complement strand
GACCCCCCCCCCCATGTGGCCTTGAAGGCTAGGTATCTCAATATCTCCCTGATGTTATGTTAACTGATGCTCTGCCCACCCTATCCCTCCTCCCTCTCACGTCTGTGAACTGGTGTCTGGAAGCAAGCCGAAGGCCGGGAAGATGGACAATAACATCACTAATCTGAGACTATAGCTGGGCAGGGCTGTTTGGGGACTGGTTACACACAGTTTTATTTTACAGATGTTCACGCATGTGCACACAACACTTCACAGCTTCAGATTCACACCCCCTAAACTCACTGCCTTCGTTGTCTCTCTCTCTCTTTCTCTCCTCTACCCCCCCGATCCTCACTCTGTGCAGGGTTTTTTTATGTACCTCATATTAGCATTAGCTTTTTTTTTTATCCTCACTCATCCTCGTGTTTTTTTTCCCCCCATAAGGGTAGCGCCTCTTTATAGCTGCTGAACCCGGGGCACCTGTTTTCCAACTCTGTTGTGTTTTGTCTATATCTCTTGAATGGGTTGTTCCGAACTGTAATTTCCCTTTATGGTATCAATAAAGTATCATTCATTCATTCATTCAAATACTTGTTTATTCAATGCAGCACAAATAAACCAAACATTATAAAAAAAATCACTAAAAAATACACAATTATTGTGTTTAATAATACTGAAACTGCATCAAAAAGACATCAAAATTTACAACATATATTTGAAGTTGAAACAACTGTACTTACAAGGATTTAAAATACCTAAAAACTTGACAAAACACCTCAGTGTACTTTGCGTTACTCCAGAGTTCACATTCAGAAAGTTAAACCCAGGGAAGAACGTCTCTAACCCCAAAGAAATTCTCACGAGAAAAACTTGATCAAACTGCTAAACAACAGGCCTCAACTGTTAGGTCCACACAGAGCAGCCAGTAAAACAATATGAAAAACAGTCATGTGAGAAGGCCACAAAAACCCCAGAACACTTTCAAATCAATTATTTATAAAGTATAATAAATGCATTGTTGTTTTCTCAGAAGACAAGATGTGTTGACTTAATGTGGTTATCAAATATGTTCAGTTTGTGTTTGTGAGAGGTTTGTCTTCCATTTATATATATATATACAGTATCCACACTGTCTGTGCATTATCTACACACACACGTGTGCATCTCTAAGCGTTGAGGCTATACTCCTGCTTGTAGCAGCAGGGCCGGCAGATGGCGTTGACTAAACCGTTTCCCAGCTGTAACAGACAGATGATGAACTCCAGCACAGCGAGGCCCAAAGACACACACAGAAGAGTGATGTTCCACTCCACAATGTTAAGTGGCTGAAGGCACCCTGACCAGATTTCTGGTTGCAACAGATACCTGTGAGACAAACAAACAAAGACAGGGATCACTAGAGAATAAAGCACAAAGTAAAAAACAGTTCTGCTCACAATAATAAAGTTATATAAAAGGATCACAGGCCCAGCTGTTGTAAATAGTTAAGTGATAGAGAAGGACCAAACTATTTTTAGACACATTTCATAAATAACATTGCTAAAAGAACAGAAAGCAAATGTTTGGTTTGGTTATAAATTATGTTCTTATTTGCAACAACTTTTGTTACATTCTTTGAATTCTTGGCCTGATTCCTAAATGAGATGTCTCTGAGGGAAGGTGCCACATTGCCATTTTAAGTTTGTTTTTTGTTTTTTTTTGTGCACTAAAGCTTAAAATTTATCTAATCTTTAGATCCCGATGAAAACAAATACAAAAGCAGTCTAAAGTAATGAATTATCTGCCTGAATAAGTCTCAGGGGACACGATTTCCTGGTTTATTTGATGGTAGCTCAACAGGAAACAGGAAATAAAAAGGAATGGGAAGAGGTGCAGAAGGAGCCCCGAGCCAGGACTTGAATCTGGGTCGGATGTAAACTCAGAACCTCCAAACTATGCATACAAACACACCGGAGAACACCGGAGTCGTTTTTCATCATTATTTAACTTATAATTTTCTATTCATTAATCAACAATTCTTCATAAACAAAAACGGATCAAAGATGTGGTAATACAGAGAAAAGGAACATTTTCAAGCTGGTTTATTCCTTTTTTGTGATGAAGTATAGTCTTCTTACCTGCCATTCTGGTCGGCAAAGGGATATGACCACCCTAATGAAGTGAAACACTGGGGGCCTTGCATTAAGGTAAGCCCAGAAATAACAAAGCAGTAACCAGACCCCACGAGGCCGATGATGGCTGCCAGCGCTGACCCACACATCTGTAAAAGAGGACCGACAGACAAAGAGATTTTTAGAAAAAAAAACAAAAAAAAACAAGTGCATGTCTTGTATAAAGTAACTCAAAGTGATACTTGAGTAAAAGTACAAGTATCTTATCATGAGTTTACTGTACTTTGGTAAAAGTTAAAGTCTCCTGTCTTAAAGTATCAGATGTTTTTTGTACTTAAGTATCAAAAGTAAATTTCTGATATGAAATGTACTTATGTATTAAAAGTAAATGTAATGAGTAAAAGTGAGCAGTCAGATTTTCCAAAATGACATTTATTGGGAAGTGAACTCCAGTACAGTATATATACTGTATCTTCATACTGGGCTTCTTCTGCAACGTCCAGCTGGAGTGCAACATAATATGTGTCATGTGCAGCTGTGATGGATTGTGTACAAACCAATATGGTGTCAGAATGGTATATATTTATACTTCTCATCCAATCACAATTAAATTAACTCTATAAAGGAGGCGTAATTTATTTGGATTGTTTTTTCTCTTATTTTAACAATAAGCTTGAATAAAAACAAGCTAAAATGAAATAGAAGTAATGACTTTCTACTTCTTACCTTTGTTGAAAATGTAAGGAGCAGAAGTAAAAAGCAGGCTGAAAAATAATTACTCAAGTAAAATACAGATAAAAAATATCTACTTAAGTACAGTAACTACTTTACAAATCTGCATGTCAGGGTTTTGTCTGTGAATGTGTGTACTTTTGAAAGTTTCTGTGTATTAATGTGACCTGTTTCATCTATACAAGCAAAGCTTAAATTAGAGACGCAGCTGCCACACAAACACACACACACCCCCACACATACACACGTGCAGCTGGGCATGTGGCTTGAATGATTTGGGTCCAGCTTACTTTGCTGCTTGTTATTTAACAATGGGACCCTTGTTAATTAATCCTAGCTGGATTAGCATTAGCACTCTGTCTCATAAGGACAAAGTGTTGGTTTGTTTAACACAACTTCTGAGTTTTATTCAGCAAGTGGTGAGATGAGAAAAAATACAGTCATAAAACAATGGCACCATGAATCAGCAGATTCATTTTGAAATTCCTTTAAGAGAAGAAACCATCAATAACAACAAAAACAGAGTTTGTGCACTGTATGATCCTCAGATGAAAGGACTGTTTCTTCTGAGTACTTTGAGTTTTGTTTAAAGCAATAAGTTTCTCACCATCAAGCTCTCATTCCAGCAGCAGCTGCATTTCCCCAGAGTGATGAAGACAACAGCTGGAATCAGCATCTGGAAAAAAACAAAACCACATGGGTTCATCACAGTTTCTGGACAACAACACAAGTATTTTTGTTTTGTTTTGTTTTTTTTTTACCAGTAATGCCACTTTTATTTCCAAATAAGTTATATTCAAATAATTCTATTTTACTTATAGCAACAAAAATCTTAGATTTGGTACATAAAACATCTCTTTTTATTCCTATAGATTCCTAAAATGCTGAGAATAATTTATACAAGAAGAACATGTAAACGCTTGTTAAAGCGAAAGCTGAGCCAGAAGGTTTCTTCCTTTATTCTCCTTTTTATCCCCTTTCCTGTGTTAGTGTCTGTCCCAGAGACAATAAATCACATCCTGATAGAAGAAAGGAAGTTCCCAAGGTTTTTACACAGTTGAAAAAAAAAACAAAAACATGCATTTCGTCAGATAGACATCCTGGATGTCCCCAGGTTAAAAGAGAGCATGAAAACATGGAGGAAAAGGCCCCAGCGAGAAAAGAAGAAAGAGGGTGAAATGAGGGAGGAATCAAGGAGGAGAGGATGGGAAGGAGCTGGAGCCAGATTGGTCTCAAAGGGATTCAGTTTGCTCTTTGACTCGTTGGTATTTTCTCATTTCCTCAAAGAAAAAATAAAACAAAAAAGGACATTTTTAAGGAATATATACAGTCAAATTAAAGTTAATTTAAAAAATATATATGAATTTCAAGTACAAAATCTTTGGTAACCCTTTTGTTACCAAAATGTAGAGAATCTTTTTCCAGTGAGAAAAAAGGGATATTTGTAATTAATTAATTAATAAAACAAGAATACATAAAGACTTAAATCCATACAGTGATTTCATCCTTATTGAGTCAATTTTTACTTAAATTTACTTTCTTAAAATATAATTTTATTATTGAAATTACATTTCTGACCATATTTAAATATTTGCAGCAAGTATTGTTTACATGTTTTTGTAGATTTAAAATAAAGTTTTGCAGTTCTTCAAACCTCATTGGTCTTGTTTTCAGTTTCCTGAACATGTGTTTTACTAGTTAATGTTTTTTTCTTTTATTTTCTTAAAAGTATAATCTTTCCTTTGTTGCTCCATAATAAGAGAAGTAAAAGAATAACTCCTTTCTGTTTGGAGGGTAAAGCCATCAGATCAGCAGTGTGCAGAACAGACAGATTAACTGTGGATTCACAAACCACTCTTCTGTTCTCGACTAACAGACTCACTCAGAATGGCATTAAAGGAAATACAGTTTAGCCTGAGTAACATTTAGATTTAAATTAATTTTACACAACTACGTATACCAGCTTTACACTCTACTGATTGTGACAGGAAGGGAGGAGACGCTTAAGTTCAGAGGACTGCTGAAATAGCTGAAAGGATTTCAGCTGCAGTACTTGTTGAGCTGAGAGTCACATGGCTGAAATCCTTTCAAAGAACACATTCATTTTAGTTTTAATTTGGTTCCAGATGAGAAGTGAACCTCATTGCAATTTGCTGGACTGAATTTCTGTTTTTACTAAATTTAGTGTTTTAATCTCCCGCATAATTATTTACTACTTGAGGATTTGATCATTGCCCTCACATATTTACTTTACTTTTAGGGAATTTAAACTTTCAAGAAAATATGATAAGATCCCACTATCAAAACTGTTTCCAACTCTTAAGCAGATATTTCCAAATCAACAGATAAATAAAATAAAATCTCACAGTTGAGATGCTGCCTCCAGAAATCTTAAAAGAACTTGGTTTTATCAATCCAAACATACAACTCTAGTGTAATATAGCTAATCCCTTTCTTTTTTTAACTCACCAACAGTCCTCCACCTCCTAGTCCACCAAAGTACCAGATGTAGCTCGCCAGGCGGTCCTGCTGAATGTAGGTGATCTCTCCCATAGGAAACAGCAGCAGCAGGTTGGCGGTGATGCAGCAGAGTGCCAGAGGCAGCAGAGCCAGGCCCAGAGAGCGGGCGAACCCCACAGAATAACACATCGCTCACAGAATCCCTAAATCACAACCAGGAGGAACGGAGCACGGAGCTGGAATGGGCCAAACGAAGGCAGAGACAGAGAGGAGGGAAGGGCCAGAACAGCTGGGGAGGCAGGAAACTTAAAAAAATTTTAAAAATGGCTGAAGCCTGCTGCGTGTGTGTGCTGGTGTTTCTGAGAAAGTGTGGAACAGTTGTAGTAGGGAAGTCTTGCCATGACAGACGTGCTTGAGGAAACACTCAGGAAGCGAGGGTGGTGACAAATAGTTCAAGTGCTCAGTCACAAATAAATTAACACTTTATAAAAGTTTTTTTTTAAACAAACCACTATGACTTTTTCCATTATTGTCTGTATTTTTATTGTGGTTCTTTGTAGAGCAATGGGACACAAGGCATCTAAATTTGAGTTATTACATCAGAAACATTATGTGTGTTGTATGTTTTAGAAGAAAACCAACATATTTTAGAATCAAGCTGGGAGGTTAGTACATCCAAATAAACTGCAACCATCATAAAAACCCACATCTAACAAATTGTTCTGATTCGGGTGGATTATGTAAAGCAGGAAATGTGTTTGGGTGACAGGACACTCGGGCCTTTATGAGAGAAAACGGGTCGTACCGGGTTCAGCGTGGAGCTGTAAGGAGATTAAAACTATAACAAAGTCCAACTTCAAAAACTTTTGTGTTGAAGTGGAGAGTGTGTGAGTGGCGTTTTACTGGGAACACGTGGTTAACAAGCTGTTTACCAACTGTATTTTTCACAGTTAAACTGCTGCAGGGATTCTGAAATCATTTAGATAATAACTAATTTACAAAAGAAAACAACACATTGATTCAAATCCAGGGACTGAAATTTCATGCAGTTTGGAAAACAATATGTATTAGAAAAGAGCGTTTAAAATACTCAGTCACAATTTAATTTATTTGACATATAAACATTAGGGGTGCAACAATACATGCTGCTGTGTCGAATCGTTTAATACACACTATGTATCGAACAAGACAGACTTTTAAAGTTTATTTTATCAACTTGTCTTCTGAAGCTGCTCTGTGTTGAAGGATCAGTGGATCTGTGCTCGACTACTCCACCTAGGCTGCACTGTTGAGCACAGATCCACCGAAAAAACTGTACTTTTGAGGTTAAACAAATGTTAATAATTTATTTCAATAAATTACAAGTTATGAAAGGCATGGACATTTCTCTGTTTTTGTATCAAAAAAATATCAAACCGTGAGACTAAATTATCAAACCAAACTGAATCATGAATTTTCCGCATCATTGCATCTCTAATAAACATGTAAAATCACAGGAAAAGAATGCATAATGTGGATTTATCCATCAATAACAAAACATATAAATTTTAAAAACTGATTAGCATTACGTCACGCTATTAGGTCGTTACTTTTGAATCATGTATTTTTAAAGTAAACTGAACTGTTTTAAATACTAAATCAGCAGATTTAAGTACAAGTAAGAAAAACTATATTTTAGCATGAAATCAATTTAACACAAAAAGATTAATTCTCCTATTTATATTAAACAGTCTTTAGTTTCATTTGGCCAATAATAACCTGTGAAATATTCTGAACATATCAAAATAATTATTTTTATGAGAAATAATTATTAAATAAATGATGTTCTGCTTCTTTATGCCAAAAAATACATCTATGAAGATGTTTGAGTTGTAAAAATACAACAGAAACAACCAATCAACACCAAAACAATGAAATAAGGCACTTTAAGAAAGTACAATCTTACTATTAAGACCCAGGTATCAGTTAATCATGGGAAATTTTCAAACATTAACAATTTTTTAATTATTTTAGCTGAATAATAAAGGCTTAAAAAGAAAACTTTTGCACTAGTAAAACAACAAAAAACTGCTATCGTTCAGATGTTGTAAAACTGTTCTATGACTGATTTATCTCATCCTTATGTTAGTATCCCTGAGCACATCCATCTGCTCTGGGGTCCGATCCCGCCCACAAGACCCTGGATGGAGAGCTGCCTCGAGTGACAGATAAGTTCCACCAATCTCCCACTGTGATAATCTGTCCCCGCCCAAACTCAGACCGCCTGTATCCTGTGTTTAAAAAAAAAAGGTACATTAAAAGAAATGAGCCAAATCCAGTTTGATCCCTCAAGTTAACTTTATGTTTTTACTTGAATATATTGATGTGATGTACAAAGAACTAACAGCCATCCTGCCTTTGACTTTATCATTCCATCTGATTAGTATGTTTAAATTGTGTGATGTGAGCTGAAAAACGTTAAAACATTCATGCATCACGAATGAGGATATTCTTCTATAAACATACGGTTTTAAAATTGTAGCCAGCTCAGGTCAGGTGAGGAACTGAACAGCTGACGTCTGTAACACACCCAGTCTGGTAGCACTTTTCAGAAAAGCAATAAAACTCTCGTATCTTAGCAAGAGGAGAAAGGAGGAACAAACATAAACATTTGCAAAAGGAAGTAGAAGGTTTTATGGAAACTGTGGTCTAATACAGCTAATATGAAACAATGTGTTGTTTTAGCGATGATACTGTTTACTGGACTGTACATCAATATAACAATTAATGTGACACATTAACTTTTTAGAGGACTACATGTGCCGTGCTTCATATTATATAACTGAGTGTCAGATTTAAAAAGCAGTGCAAAGTGTCTTTTTTATTGAAATAAGACACACAAACCCTCAGTCATTAAAAACAGGTAATTTTACACAAAAATGAATCATACCTGTAACTGGCCAGGTGACCGTGTGACCCCGTCTTCTAAGCTCCACGGCCACCTCCTGGTCAATCCCCTCCTCTAATTTAACCAACCACCCATCAGCTGCAAAGAAATAACATTTAAGACTTTTTTTAAATTCTAACTATGAATTCTATCTATCTTCCGATAATAACATTAGTTTGATATGTGTAATTTTTGTGTGACAAATGAACCTTTGGGGTCGTAGTGCACAAAGACTCTTGGTGCATCCAGAGCCTGCTGAGGGTTCATCCCGAACTCCACCATGTTCAACAGCACCTTAACGATAAAAGCTGAAAATGTTTAAACTGATTTGGTGACTTATTAGAGTAAAATTATAAAGAAATCTTAACTTGTCAAACCATAAAATGATCAATAACATAGCAAAGCCAAAAGTTAAAATGAGCAATGTTGTCCAATATCCTGCTCTTTATATGTCTGCACACCTGAATGTGTCCTTGTGGTTGCATAAAAGCCCCCACCACCCCAAGCGCAGCAAGGAGTTGTGGCTTTTGTGATCTGGTTGAAGAGTCAGTGAGGAGTGCAGGTATTAGGGTGTGATAAGGCCTCTTCCCTCCGGCAACACAATTAATGTGTTCACGACACAAAGAAAAGCTGGCGCCGCGATTCTAAGTGGAAAAATAATAACATATATACTGAAACATTTCATAAAAATAATGCGCATAACTTCAAAGACGTGTCATTATAGCCTCAAAAACAAGGACACTATTCAAGACTGTAAAGTGTTAAAATGCAAAACAAAATTTGCAATTTTTATGTTCATGCAACAGTTTCAAATATTGTTTATCTTTTATTTGGCTGCACAGATGGTTTAAACTGTCATGAAGTACTTGAGAAGTCCACGTTTGTTGGAACTTTTATAACTTTATCGTTCCTGTGTCAGACCTGTAGTGAGAATCCGCAGTCTTCAGGAACCAGACCGGTTCCAAAGCCCATATAGGTGCTGTTCACGAATGAGCAAGCGTTCCCCTGGCTGTCAATCACGCAGAAATAAACAGTGTCACTTCCTGTTGTCAAGCCGGGCCGCACACACTCCATGGCCCTGCAGAGTCACACACACAAACGGTTTGATAATAAATTTTTTTTTTCAGGTTTCACAAAAAAAAATGTGTTTTCTAAAAATAAAACAAACTAATTATGTTTTAAAGTGCCTGTGACATCAAATTTTAGTAATAAATGCAGATGCATTTTTGGAAAGACACCATTAATAACATATTACAAAACAAATTTCAAGCCGCTCAGATGAACCGTTACTGAGATATTTGCATGTGAAGTAACAGGAAGTGATGTCAAAGGGGAATGAACAGTGTTATTAAAATGGCTAACGACTCAGACTGTAGAGAAGAATTTGATGTTTCTTTAAAATATTTTGAGTTACTATCAGAGAGATGAACAAGAGTCAGAGTTCAAATAATGTTTTCATAAAAAGTTCCCCTTCCATGTCACTTCCTGTTTCACTTTTGTTGAGCCAAATTCAAAAGAAAACATGCCAATTATGTGACGAAATGGGTAAAATTGTGTATTATGCCAACTTTCTTAAATATAGAGAGGTTTTCTTTCACTTTTTGTATTTGAACAATATGCATGTCACAGGCAAAAGCTGTTGCCATAAAAAACATCTCAGTGAAAATGAGGGGGGTTTGTAGTTAAAACACCTTTTCAGCTGGCCATTTATTTCATATACAATAAAAAAATTATTGCAGTGCAGTAAATTCAAATGCAATTTTCTGCTTTCTAGATTTTCTCCACTTATCTTGTTTAATGTAAGCATGTAAACACAGCAGATGTTGAATGACAAAGTTGTGACGACCGTTGCTATGAGAATCGGGTAAATGTGTCAACAAATTAATAGGAGAATTAGATTTAACAGAAATACCAGCTAGATTCAACACAGAACTCATCTCAGTTTGTGTAAACATAATGAGTTTTTATGTTGTTTTGTATTTTTATTATCTATTTGTCTTTTAACAAACTGATAAAAGACTTAAAGTTCAAAGTACACAGAGCTAACCAGCAAACACACATTGTGTACTGGAGTAGACGAGCTCACACCCTGTGAAAGTGAGAGGTGAGACAGAACAGAGACGAGCGTTAGAGTCGGGGGAAGTAAAAGTCGACAGCCCTATCTAAAGTCAACAGAGAACAACTGGTACAAAGTGGTACCAGCAGCCATACACAAACACACACCTGTTCATGCTGATGCGTTGCGCTTGTTGGTGACTGTAGCTCTTATCCAATAAGCTTTCCAAAGGGACGGCTCCATGATCTGGGTCACCCAGGTAACGAAAAGCATCTGTTTGTGCCAAACGCACAGCCTCCACCAATAGATGGATGTAGTCAGAACTGTTATGGCCTCCAGCTACAAAATAAACACTTATTAATCAAAGTATTTATTTTCTATTTTCCTTTAAAAAATAAAGTCAACACCAAAAATTCGATTTCTGTAAAAAATGTACAATATAATCAATGGATAAAGATGAATGAATGAATGAATGAATGAATGAATGAATGAATGAATGAATGAATGACTTTTTTTATTTCAGACAATTAAC
>JARVJO010000227.1:4824982-4841908 GCA_031762555.1 Cynodonichthys magdalenae | reverse complement strand
ACACGCTGGAGGGACTATGTTTCTCAGCTGGCCTGGGAACGCCTTGGGATTCCCCCAGAGGAGCTGGCCCAAGTGGCCAGGGAGAGGGAAGTCTGGGTCTTTCTGCTTAGGCTGCTCCCCCCGCGACCCGACCCCGGATAAGCGGAAGAAAACGATACGAAACGGTTGGATGGACAGACGGACATTATGACCTTTCTATAATAAGGATTTTAAAAAAACATATCTCCTTTAAAAACTAAACAAAACAATAAAATATTTTTTCACAGCTATCTTAAACGGGCTTTTTGAATGTGTTGAAGTAAATCCTAAGCAGTCAAAACACCTACGATGGCCCATCAGGGCAAGGACAGGGAAACTGAAATTTTCCACTGGTGTCTGCCAACAAAGAACTGGTAATAAATATTTGAAATCCTGTAGGTCACTGAATGGAAACTATGTCCATAAAACTGATTGAAGTGCAACTCATAGATCTTCATCAGACTGGGTCTGGCATTCTCTTTGTCACCGCTCCATAGTTGAAGAGTTTATGGTATAATCAGTGTGTTTGTTTTGTTTTTGACAATGTTAATTAAATGTTGAATAAAAACTAAAAGTCCTAGTGTTATACATATGTAAGCATGGTTTTAGTCTATTTTTTACCTTTATGGTTTGAGCCAATGATGGGTTTTTGAAAACTTGTCCACACCTGGGTGGGTGACCGTCAATCAGTAAGTCTTCGTCTAGGGCTTTCCCATCGCTCCTCAGAGCAGTGGCCCACTTCTCCCAGTGGTGTGCTGTTACCTCGGCAACAGGAAACCCCTCCTCTGCTAGTTCCACAGCGCCGCTCAGGACCTCCTGCAAGGACAGCTGGAAGAGCGGGAAGAGGAAACACGTGCTGTCTAAAAGGAAACCTTAGTGAGCAGGAAGAGAGACTCATTGTGTGAAGAGGAAATACGTGGAAACTAAAACCAATTTGCAATCATTTGTGAAGATTTTCCAGAAAAAAATCAGAACATTAACATTAGACATTAGAACATTAAAACAGAGCCTTAATGATGTGACTAATTTATCTGGATAAATATGTATTTAGTTTTATTTTGTACAGAAAATATAAATCTCTAGACAGAAAACACAAACAGGTAAACCTTTTGGCTTCCAAACAGCTGCACAGTATCACACCAGCATGCAGGGGCCCCAGGTACTGTAATATTCAAAGCATCAAACGCTGACGGAGAGGTCTCTGCTGAAAAACCACGCCCTTCAAAGAAGTCTAAGGTCAGAGCCTGAGGTGAGCGACCACTGAGGACAAAAGGAGAGGCTCAGAGCATTACCAAGAATGAGGAAACAAATGAAAGAGTGGGGTCCCGACCTGCCATTAATCCCTTTAATTTCTCCAGTGTTTCCATTGTAGAACAAGCAGAAAGCATCACCACCAGGACCTGTGCAGCATGGCTCGGTTACAGCCAGAGCTGCTGCTATGGCAACAGCAGCATCTGCAGCGTTGCCACCACGTTTTAGGACATCTGGACACAAAGACAGAATCATTAATGATGTATTAAAAAAGGTGACATTCCTACACTTTTTAAAGCATAATTTGAATCATTATTAAAATTTCAGTTTGACTATTTTTTGATTATTTTTCACTTTCAGTTCTATAATTCAATTCAGGTTTCAAAATTCAGATTTTTGAGTCACACATATGGGTCCTTGGGAAAGGTAGCGTAATTAAACACAGATGGACAGATTTTTATTTATTTTACCTATAGAAATTGATATATTTACATCACATCACGGTTTAGTCAGCAGCAGCGTCTGATCATGTCACAGACTCTATAACCAGGGGGCTGTAGAGACTGTGACATGATGGCAGCTCTCTGATGGGCAGCAGGTTCGGCTGTGAGCTTCTCCCTGGTCTCAAAGCACTGACAGGTGGCTCAGTCCTCACACAGTGCCAGTCCAGTTCCAGTCCCAGTCTTGTCTCAGTCCCAGGCTTGTCTCAGTCCCACCCAAGTTCCAGTCCCAGTCTTGTCTCAGTCCAGTCCCAGTCCAGTCCCAGTCCAGTCCAGTCCAGTCCAGTCTTGTCTCAGTCCAAGTCAAGTCAAGTCACTGATGTGTTGTGTCGTGTAAATTATCCTTCAAATCCTTAAAAATTTGTGAATAAGTTCAAGGCCCTAGAAAACGGCCATAAACGACACACGTTCAAGGGTTTTTGGGTTTAAAACTTTACATTGATGACTGCTGTCAACATGTTATTATTTTTTCTTTGTTCTGCACTGAATCCTTGTTTTGTACCAACACGTTTATTGTTGCATGCAATTTTCTTGCTGGTGAATGGATGAATTGCCAGTCACATTGATTCGAGTCATCGAATCCGTACATGTATTGTGGATATGAATTTCGGCTATACGTTCAATCCAATTTCTTTCATTGATTCTTACCCAACAGCTTCTATGCCATTGTTTTTTTTTAATTGAATTCAAATTGTATGAAAATAATTTATTGAAAACATATTCAGTGGTAGTAGTAGGTAAATGCAAACACACATAGTCCTTAAATTTGAGGAAATTGGTCCTGGAAAGTCCTTAAAAGGTCATTAAATTTGATGTTAAAAGGGTTAGTTTGGTGTTAAAAGGTATTTTGTATTTTCCAGGCACACTGCATACATGTCAACCACTTCGGAAATTTAACTGTATAATGAGCCTCAAAAATCTGTAAATTTTGCAAAAAAATCCATATTAATCGCATGCACAGGGGTGCAGGTGTGTAAGGCGGACTGTTGGCCTCAGAGATGACAGCACCTGCAGCTCTGCAGGAGGAAATGACAGGAGAACTAATTTCTAGCTGCAGAGCGGGTTGGAAGATGGTTATTTGATGTTATTTATTGCTTTTGTAATGTCCTACAGGCTTTTTATTTTTGTGAATAAGAAACATTTTTAAGAATTTGCTGATGTTTCTCTCTGTGAACCTTCATATGAAGCTATATATTTTTGTTTATATTTTGCTGATGTTTGTTCACTGACTCACTGATTTAACACTATATATATGTGTGTGTGTGTGTGTGTGTGTGTGTATATATATATATATCTACACATATATGTGCCCACGTGTGTGCATTCACAGCACAATAAAACAAATATATGAATAAATTATTGTTATTGTGTGTGAAAGACAAATAACTTCAAAGGAACAAAAATTCTTTATTACAAATGTATTTTCTTTAAATTCTTTCAAATTAAATTTATTGCTTATTCATACAAAATATGTTTACCCTGTGTGAATTTCCTGTCATTTTACTGCTAATGCACTTGAATTTCACCACTGAGGAACAATAAAGAGAATAAAACAAAGTATTTCAGCATGGAAGCTCTTATTTTTAATGTGCGACCGTGTCCAATAACATAACTACATATCTCCCGTTTGAGTTGCGATCATTTTAGTTGAACGAACAGCTTCCTCAGTATAAATAAATGCGCTGGCAGTGGGAGAGGAACCCATCCAAGATGGCGGCCGTAGGGTATATCCATACATATCTGTGCACTCACCCAGTCCCACGGTGGAAGCTAACGGCTGACTGGAGGCAACGCAGCCGTGCAAACACACCACAGGAGACCGGCGGGAGGAGAAAGTCAAGTCTGAGCCCATTTCTGCTCCAAACACCGATAACATGGAAAACAGAAGTAGAAGACTGAAAAACACCCAAATACCCTGGACTTTTCAACCTCTGATCGATTTATTTGGTATTGATTGTGTTTGACTACAGAACAAGACATTTCTAAAGATCACAGATTGAATCGACCATGTTTCGTTTTTCTGCTTTTGTATATTATTTGAGTCAAAATTACAAGTTACTATCTAAACTAACTTAAAAAAAAACCATTTGGGGATAAAATAATTGATATTATGCAGTCATTGTTTTGGCCTACATCTGTGTCAAAAGTATTTACATTTATTGCCTAAGTAGATAAAAGTAAAAATAATGTAAAGGATAAAAACAACGATTAAGGATAAAAGATTAGATTGTGCACAGGGGTCTAGTGAACAACCCCACCTCCCCAAATAACATTTTTCTAATAACGACAATAAAATATAATAAAATGTTTATGTTGAAAAATGTGGGATGCACTAGGCTTCCTGTTTCAGCAACATTCCTATTTCTGCCACAATCATCTTCATACAACTTCTATGTCCTGCTGAATTGCGATGGGATTTGTGTCATACAGGTGTGATGGATCGTAGCCGAGAGCGGACGTTTTCTGCAGATATTTTTTTCTCCCCGTGGTTTATGCCGTTATCACGAAATAATGAGCATTTTCTTGAGATAACGAGTTAATTTGGTTTTCTCGAAAATAACGAGTTATGGTTTTCCTCTTGTGTATCATTCAGTAACCATGGAGACGGCCTGGTCCCCACAACTGGTCACCGATGAAGTTTACTATCATAACACAGGTTGAAATTGCAGTTTGTTTATCTTGTACAGATAACTTTCATATCAGTCCTCATCATTTAAGGAGACGGCTGGACGACTGCAGCTCAACAGTTGTTTACACTTAGGCTGTTTCCATGGTTTCCAAATGATAAACAAGAGGAAAACCATAATTCTTTATCTTGAGAAAACCATCAGGAAACAAACTTGTTATCTTGATAAAACGCCAATCTTTATTTCATGATAACAACATGTCATTCTCACAAAAAAACCATGGAAAAAATTATTTTTGAAAAACGTCTGCTCTGAGCTTTCATATCGTACAAACCAATGATCAGAGTGGTAAATATGTATACTTCTCATCCAACCACAATCAAATTCACTCTATCCAGGAGGAGCCATATATCTGGAAAGGTTTTTATTTTATTTTATGAACAATGACAATTCAAGGTGAAATATAAATTAAATAAGTTTTGCATTTTTAAAATGTAAGGACTAGAAGTAAAAATTTGTCTGAAAAATAGGGTGAGAAGCTCGGTCATCAGGGAGTGACTCAGAGTAGAGCCGCTGCTCCTCCACGTCCAGAGGAGCCAGTTGAGGTGGCTCAGGCATCGGATTAGGATGCCTCCTGGACGCCTCCCTGGTGAGGTGTTCCGGGCACGTCCCACTGGGAGGAGACCCAGGGGAAGGCCCAGGACACGCTGGAGGGACTATGTCTCTCAGCTGGCCTGGGAACGCCTTGGGATTCCCCCAGAGGATCTGGCCCAAGTGGCTGGGGAGAGGGAAGTCTGGGTCTCTCTGCTTAGGCTGCTGCCCCGGATAAGTGGAAGAAAATGGATGGATGGATGGAAATAATTACTCCAGTAAAATACCAAAATTTTTACTTAACTAACAATGACTTTTTATTTTATTGCTCGACACTTCTGCACCTGAGCTTTTACATTTTGCAGAATAATACATAAGATGTAAATCTAAATTAAATCCTAAACTTTCACACCCATTTTTTTAAAAGAAATGAATCTAGGTGCGAAATGAACAAATGTTATGATTCATTGCCGGTTTGCCCTCAACAAGCCAAAGTTACACCCAGCTTTCATTGATTTCTGGGCTAGGCACTAGATAAATGATATTTTAATCTTCCAAATGTTTTTTTTAAATCTTTTATTGGTCGGCATGCGTATTGGACATTCCTGACTGACTGAGTCTTTCATGTGACTTAACCTTTAGGTGCAGATCAACCAGGACCCCTCTGTCTGTCACTTCCTCTTCTATCTCCATGCAAACATAACACATGGTAGAATATTAACCACTGTGACCACTGGGTTTTCACTGGTGTGTCTGTGCACACACACAAGTATGTATTCCTGCATTTATGACCCTCTGTGAGTCTCGAATGCTGCCATCATGTGCATGTGTGTTTGCACTTTGTGTGTATGTGTGTGTAAGGTCCTTCCATATTACAGCTGGCTGATGTAAAAGTGAAGCAATGAGATCACTCATAAGGAGAGGCGGGGTGCTATAAAAGCTCAAATAAAGCATTGATAATCTGCAGAAACTGGACAGGTGAAGCAGACGATGTCACTCAGTGAATTTAGGGATTTTCTGAAGAAGCAACTCTTTAAAAATTTTTAAGGAGAACTTTTCAAAAGCTGTCGTGGAGATAAATAGATCCAAACCAACAAGTGGAGTCTCAAAAAATCCGTTTTTGACACTTTTTAAAGTTCACAAACGACTTTTTTTTTAAACTGCAGGAGTTGCTGCTGCCAGAGGCTGTTGAAGCATCAGTTTTAAAAAATGTGTTCAGGAGGGTTTGCAAAATGTCTGGGCATTACCCTGTTGCCTCTGTCGATTCTGTGCGTGCTGTGCAACATCCTGCTCTTCTTCCCTGGAGGAAACGTTGTGGAAAGTGATCACATTACACAACAGGTTTGGTTCTTTGGAGGCATTCTGGGATCAGGAGTGTTGGTAAGTTTTGGGGGAAATGACCGTATCTTTTGTTTGCTGTTGTTATGAAAATGTTTTGTCAAGAATGATGCTTTTGTTTGACAAATCTATATGGAAATGAATAAAACTTTGTATTTGAGGCATGTTAAAACTTGCATTGTAATTAACGCCATTGAAGCACATAAATGAACCCGTTTTTGTCTGGTACGAGTGGTTTTATTTACCATGTATTTCAAATTTGACAGCATTTGCTAGGGAAAAAATGAAAATTCTGCAAAAAATATTTGTAGATTTTAAACATCTGCTCAGTGACGTTGCCTGTTTCTGTGAATGCAGCTAATGTTTCCACCATTTGCTCAATTTTTTCATGTGTTTGTAAACTCGGGGGCTGCGTTTGGGTGGCAGATGATCTTCCCAGCTCTGGTCTTCCTGGGCTTGAAGAACAATGATTGCTGCGGCTGCTGTGGAAATGAAAGCTGCGGGCGGAGGTTTGCGGTGAGATGTTTACATTCTCAATGTCTTAAACTAATAAAATTACAAAAGCTGCTTTTGAGTTAAATTTAGGTTTAAAAAAATCAGGGATTTTGGCAGACAGGGATTTTTTTAGGATGTTAACCTTTAAAAGATAAATTGTTGTTGTTTTCAACTTCATTTAGATGTCTATGCATGACCATACGGTAAACAATCTGTTAGTTTAATGCATTATTCCTCTTATCAACACCAAATCTCCTCACAAGCCTGACGGCCTCTAAATGTGGCAAAAACCAAAAACATTATTTAAATATAAGGGGAAAAATTTGGCAAAAAGTTGCTACAAACAGTTTTAATCTCCAGCTGAGAGATGTTTTGTCTGCTGTATAAGATATAGTTTTAGAGTAATTTTCTTTTTTTTCTTTTTTCAGCTTAAACCTGCCATAGAAATACCTGAAACATGTTTTTTTTTTGTCATTACAGATGTAGGTGATAATTTACAATTGACTGGACCTATTATATAGAAACATTTAAACACAAAGTTTGAATGAAAAGCAACAGGTCAATAAACTTATTCCTCCCTGTATCTAACTCGAGGCAGTAAAAATAAAAATTATCAGTGGTCAAATGGTGAAGCTGCAGCTTCAAAAGGGCAATCTCCAAACACACGGGTGTTGTCACAGTTCACATTATCTTTGCAATCAATATTCTGGGTAATGAACCTTGCCCTTTCATGCAGCTGCCCAAATGTGACATCAGAGCCGTTAAATGAAAAATACTTAAAAGCTCTGTAAAGTAATAAGTAAAAGTAAAAATACCTTAACAGAAAATGACATTGGTAAAAATAAATTTTGCTGATGAGAGCAGTAAATGTCATAAAACTGCTCACAAAAATCAGGAGAGTAAAAGTACCTTTACACACTCTCTAAGAAATAAACTGTTCAATTTACTGAACCAAACTGGTTCCACTAAACAAAGATGAGTAAATTGAGGCAATATTCATATTTTCTTTAAAAAAAATATGTATGTTGCCTCATATTTCCTCTACTGACCTGCCTTGGTTGAGTAAATTCAACACTTCAGGTTTTAGAGTGTATAAATGACTCCTCTCATGATGAGTTCAGACAGATTTAATTTTGTAACGAGGTGGTAAATTTTACAGTAAAGAAGTAAAAGTATCATTTTTAGTTTTTAAACGTATAATAAAAGTAAAAGTAATGATTAAAAAGATACTTGGCAAAATAAAAATCCTCAAATAAATTACATAAGTACTGGAAGGAAATAAACGTAGTTACTATAAGCCTCTGAAAATACAAAATAAATTTTTTTTCTCAACTGGGTTTTATTTATTTATTTAAAAAAAACACTGAAATGTTGCTTCTTTTATATACGAATTGATGACCCTATCTGCAACAATGTGGGGTTAAAGCTCCTGACCAAAGACACTTTGACATGTGGAGGGTTCAGGGGGTTGATAGCAGAACATCTACTCATCACTAAAACACATCCACCCCTGATTGGTGACTCATTTCACTGCTCCACACCTTATTTTCGATACGTGAATTTTATTTTAGCCAAACTACAATCTGGCTACAATAAACACTAATTTATGCTTGCTCATGCTCTATAAAAAGTAAATAAAATAAACTTCCCCCATCATCAGATTTTTTTATTGCATGTCACCTGTTACCTGCCACACAAGTCTGAGGATGTAATGGAAAATAAACATAATGGTGCTGTGTACACACCCTCCTTCATTTACACAGCCATAAATGTAAGAAGCACACACACAACCGATGCCAACATATTAATGAAAATCCAATAAAAGTTACACATTTGCCTTAATGGGAGTTTCACAGGAGTTCTGACACAAAGCTAGCATTGTGCCACCAGACACACACACACATGCATGCGCACACACACACGGATCAATGAGAAATGTGTAGGTCTGAGGAAAAAACTGCAGAAATGCCTTTGAGATAACACACACACATTCACAGCCTCATGTGTGCGTCAAGTTTATCAACCCAAGCCTGGTTTCTACACAAAGAAAAATATTGCTTTAAAAATTAAAGTGAGTTAACTAGTTAATTGGCTCGTTAGTTCAAATTAATTAAAAAAATCTTTTGTAACTTGGCAGATTTAAAGGTAACATATGGAAAATCCATATTTTTAGCAGGTGAATACATTTTGTTGTGAACTTGGAGTCTCTTGGCAGAAAAGTTGAATTTAGTCTCCTAGTTATGTAAAAATATCTTTATATTCTGTTGGAGTCATAGTTTAGTTTTCTCTATTTTCTATTACGTTTTCTAAATGTATTACATCATTTTATATTATTAATAAGGTCTGGACTTAAACAACTACAATTTCCTCGTCTATATTCTCCTCTGGTTTTTGGTCAGACTCTGGCTCCAACATGTAAGGCTGGATGATCGAGTCTTCTGTTGCTGACATCTTTTAATTAAATTGTAAATAAAACGTTTCTGTAAGTTAGAAAACGTAACCCCCTCTCTCAAACCGGAGTGGACCGATCTGGAAGTTGGAGGGGGGCGGGGCTAGAAATGCCTTAAAGGAACAGTAAAAAAAAACAGCTGCATTGAGACACACATCGTAAACGGGCTGAAACAGCGGCTGGTAAAGTTAGAATAAGAAGGAATTCAGACCAAAGCATTACAGTTCCACTTTATAAAGACCCCAACTGAATGATTTAAATGTAAAAAGGAAGGATTTAAAAGCAGGATATGACTACTTTAAATAGAAATCAAATGAATGCAAAAATCTAATCTGCACAAATTTCATTGAACAAAACCAAAAACTAACCTTTTAAAGATGCGTTTTCCTTGTCTCCATCTAGATGTTGAGCTCGATACTGTTTGCAGCTGTTGGTGTT
The DNA here is from genome assembly GCA_031762555.1 of Cynodonichthys magdalenae. Taxonomy (NCBI): domain Eukaryota; kingdom Metazoa; phylum Chordata; class Actinopteri; order Cyprinodontiformes; family Rivulidae; genus Cynodonichthys; species Cynodonichthys magdalenae. The sequence goes on along the minus strand of JARVJO010000227.1, from coordinate 4,832,201 downwards.
TTAGGTGCAGGTTACTCAGTTGTTGTGTCTGGCGTGGCCATCAACCAAGGACCTTGCTGTGAGGTGCACATCAGCAACAGCACTGGCAACACAACCGAATGGAGACATCCCTTTGAGAATGGGTGAGACAAACAAAAGGGTTTTGGTTGTTGTTTCATTTTAAAGTTTGCACAGGATTTGATAAATACTGGTGTCTGCCAGACTGATCTGTCTCTGCTTTTCCTTTCCTTCTGCAGGAATTACTTATCTGACAAGTCTCTTTGGGATGACTGTCTACAGCCAAATAACGTGGTGCCCTGGCATCTGACTCTGTTCTCTATGCTGCTGATAATGGGTTTAATCCAGATCGCCCTGTGTGCTGTGCAGGTGATCAACGGTCTGCTGGGAGCTCTGTGTGGAGACTGCTGTGGCTGCTGTGGAGGGGTCAGTATCCAACTGATCAGATCACAACTTTATTTTCACACTTGTGAATCTTAAATCTTAATATCTGGTCAAGGCATGATGACTAGACACATGAAAATGTTAATAATGTTTGTCTTTCAGAGTGATGGGGCAGTTTGAGCACCTCCTGGCTGAGGCTGAAGGAAGTCTTACCTCTATTTATGTTTCCTGGGGATTACTTTTTCCATTGATCTTTTTTGCCTTAGATTTATGAATCTTGGTAAGAGCTCATAGATTACAGTGTATGACCCTAAAACACTGTTGAAATGACGGAGCTTTTTAAGGGTTTCCTGCATATTCTCTAGAAAACAAAACCCTACCATTCTTAAAATAATTGTTTATCTGTTGGCTCAACTGTTCACTGCACTCAATAATTTTTCCTCCTGCTATGTATTTATTTAGTTTCATTGTTTTTTGTTTTGTTTTTGTCACTCATATTGCTATAAGTACGTTGATGTTTTTATGAGCAGTCAAGCTTCATGACTGCCCCCTACTGGGCAGCAAACACTACTGCAAGAAAGATCCACATGTTCCTTCATTAAAAATCAAGTTGACCATCAAACCATTACCAAAGAACTTAGAAATGTTTTGTTTAATATGATATATATGTTTTACAAGTACTCATTTACATTTGATTTTATGGGATTTTAACTTGATTGATGATCCAATAAAGTTGATCTTTCTGAAGTTCAGTTAAAACTTTGTCTGCATTGTATTTTGCTGCACTACACACAATATTACCACATTAAGACACAGCAGTTGAAGCAAATAAAATTAAATACCAAACAAAAAACCCTTTAAGCTCAAGGTCTCTTTTCCAAGAATGACCTGGCCAAGAGATCAGTGTAAAACGGTGATGAAAAATAAATACTCCTTAAACTTTTAAAAGATATATATATATATTTTCTTTAAATATTTAGCTCAGTTTTATACATTTCTAAAGACAATTTGAATTAATTGAATTTAAAATCAATTTAAAGACAATCAAGAAGAAAGCCCCGAAAAATGAAACTAACAAATCCAAAATGACATCTTATCTCTTGTAGTTTTTATACACAAAATGTTGAAACTGAATTTCTTAAATGTGGTAATTAAATGATTCTTACATGTAGCAAATAAGTGTATAATAGAATAATAAATTATATAAGATCCTTCTGTTGGAGGATAAAAAAGCACAAGAGTTTTGAGATGTCAATGCATTGAATCCACAAAATCAAGTGCTACAAAATAATTTAGTAGATGTCAAGACTTATGTACTTTCTCAACAAAAAGAAGAAGAAAAAAAGCTATTTTATTATTCTACTTTTATCTTTATTTATTTTATCTTTACAATTTAAGTCATGACATGTTCTGGTTTAATGACTTATTTTTTAATGTTTCCTGAAAAATGATTAACTCAATCCATTCATGTAAGTCTTTTCTTTTCTTGTTTTCAATATTGACTTCCACGACTTTAACGTTTGGCACTCCAAACAAAGCTTTGGTTTAAGTTCAGTAATAAAGGAACGTATTGCTTCTAATTTGTTATATATTGCACACTAATAATTCATGCATTCATTCCTCACTCCTCTATTAGCAGAGTTTCTCGAAGCGGATCATTTTCGTAACGGAACAATTGTTCTGATCGTCGATGAACCCGGAAGGTTTAAACCGCGTACCAGTTAGCTGTCGCAGATTACAAATGACCCTGGGGGGAAAAGAACACGAAAATATGAGTTATTCGAGCTGATATTGAGGTAAATACCGTGTTTATTTTTATGTAGTTTGAATTTATTAAATAAATTAATTTACTTGGGTTACGATAGTTTCTGTTACTTATTGGCGTGTTTTCAGGTTTAGTCAGTGATGTATTTATTTTTGATGGTTATTTGTATCCTAGTTCACAAGTTTTAAAATTTCTAAATCATTTATAACAAAATGTGTTATTTTTATCAGTATTTATTCTTCATGAATCGTAGTCTGCACTTTCTGATCCAGTATATATATGTATTTTTTTTTCCTTTTCCTTTTTTTCTGTAGATGCTGTCTACTGTATTAAGAAGAAGCACCTTTGCAGCCCAGAGGGTAACAAACAAATTCCCATGACCCGAAAAGCTAAATTGCTCACATATCAATATATATAAACATGAATTTATTTGTAGGTTTTGCAGTGGGCACACTCTCCTCAAAGATGTTGGACCTCAACCCTGACAGGAGCTTCTGGTGGATCTGCTTTTTCCTGCTCCTCAAAGAGGGACTCTGGACACGTAAAACCCCCTCGTCTCAGTGGACTCTTCCAGACACGAACTCACAACGCTTTGTTTGAGGTGAGGAGTCAGTGTTTCAGCTCTTCTGCAGTGAAGCTGAAGAAGCGAGCACCATCTGAACCCCCTCCCCGGGAACTAGACCTGGTTCGCTATGACATGAAGCACTTGTGGGAAGGACCCAAACCGGCCCTTATCCTGGGGTTTGCTGGGCTGATCCCCTTTGTCTCTCCGACTTTGCTCATGGCCTTAACTGAGACCTACTACCCGGAGCTGGCTTACGCTCAGTTAGCATATGCTGCCTCCATCATTTCCTTCCTGGGCGGAGCTCGGTGGGGATTTGCACTTCCTGAGAGCAGCCCAGCCAAACCTGACTGGATAAACCTGGCCAACAGTGTGGTTCCCTCCCTGTTGGCCTGGATAGCCATGTTGATGTGCGACAACATTTTACCTGCAACCACCATGGCCATCATGGGACTTGGAATCACACTGCATTACGATCTGTCTCTGCTGCCAACTTACCCTAGCTGGTTTAAAGCCCTGCGCACCGTTTTGACCATTGTGGCGTTCTTTTCTCTGCTTGGTACGCTCACGATTAATGGGGTTTATCCAGAGAAGAACCTTTTCTGACATGGACTACAGATTTCTTCTGCAAGTTTTAGGATCTGTAAGGTTTTTGGCTCCTTAAATTTAGATGATTTAAGGAGTTTGTGTTTCATGTAAACATGCCCCAAATTTAACACCCTACATTACATCGTGTTTGTCCTGTTTTGCTTTGGGTACAAATAAAGTGTTAATTCTTATTTAGTCTAATTGTTTTCTACATTGAGTCATATTATAAGTCTTTATGTAGAAAATTAAATGTGTAAATCGTGACTTTTAGAATAAGCAAGGTCTTAAGTTCTGCTGCTCGGAATTGCCAAAGTGAAGGAGTTTATCTGTTACAGAAGAGTGGATCTAGTGGAACTGGTGCAGATACTCCGCCGTTTATTAGGGTCAGACATCCTTACAGTTTTTTTGGGGGGGGTGTCAACCACACAGGGTGGTGTGTGACAAGCTAATAAAGGGAACATTACAGGAATTTCAACAATAATTAAAATCTGATAGGCTACATAAGACGTACAGTAAAAATAGCAAATATGTTCAAATAAAAAGAAATGTACTCATTGTTTTGTAAATGGTTTATTAATGTAAACACCATCATCCATGAACCAAATTTAGGAAAGCAAGGCAAGAAAAGGGGGAGGAAGCAGAATCCACAGATATGAGAAAAACACATAAGGCACATTTTTTTTATTTCTTACCAGATGTGCAACAACAAAAAGAAACATCTGTGTGAGATTTGTGTTTCTGTAAGGATATATCTGCTTTAGTATTGCACTTTTTTTCTCAAATTTCTGAGTGTTATTTCCAGGTGACACTTTACATAATCATTAGGGTACCTGTATAAAATTGTGGAATAATGACTTTTTATATTTTTGGTTTAATTAGCTTTAAAAAAAAAAAAAAACAGAGCAGGTGGTGGCTTTAACTTTCTATCAGGATACAATAAGGTGCTTTTTGTTAAATATAACAACCTTGTGACATTTCTGGTACATGAAGAGTTTTTGATATAAAAATAGAATTTCCATTGAAACCAAAATTTACCCTTCTGATATGATTAAAAGCCTTTTCACCACAGATGTCGGTGTGTTTAAAGCTACGGCTTTCTTGTAAACAATCTGCATTTAAAAACATGCATTTGGAACACCCATGTTAGCTCTGCATGGTTTTAAATAACCTTACTTTAAAACTACAAGTGTGGCTCCATTTGCATCCTTTAAGTTTAAACTTAGGTGATCTTTGAGTAAATAGCTTATTTAAAAAGAAAGACAGAAGGGAGGTATGTTGGAATAAAAAATAAATCAAATAAACTGGTGGAAATGGACGGCTCCGTTTGCCTACTTCTGGATACCCAGGGCAGACCGTGAGTACTCGTACACCACGTAGCTGATGCTCACAGCTGGTATGACCTTCATGAAATTAGGCAGGATGCCACGGTAAAGTCCAAAGAAGCCTTCTTTCGCCAGGATCTTCTTTACCATGCGACCCATCGGCATTTGCTCTGAGCCCTCGATGGATGCTGAGACGAAAGAAGTCATAATGCGTGATAAAGAAAACTTCTGTAAATATTCAACATGTTTCTCAGACATGAATCTAGACTAAGTTTAACATTTTTGTAGGTTTCTGGCTCAACAAAACTGAACTATAAAGCCTATTTACAGGGTTCCCATGGGTCCTTCAAATCCTTAAAAGTTTGTGAATAAGTTCAAGACCCTAGAAAGTTTTTGAAAACGCCCATAAACGACACGTCCATCAAGGGTTTTGGGGTTTAAAACTTTACATTGATGACTGCTGTCAATGTGTAATTATTTTTTCTTTGTTCTGCACTGAATCCTTGTTTTGTACCAACACATTTATTGTTGCATGCAATTCTCTTGCTGGTGAATTGATGAATTGCCAGTCACATTGAGTCGAGTCATCGAGTCCGTCCATGTATTGTGGATATGAATTTCGGCTATACGTTCAATCTACTTTCTTTCATTGATTCTGACCCAACACTTTCTATGCCATTGCTTTATTTTATTGAATTTAAATTGTATGAAAATAATTTATTGAAAACATTCAGTGGTAGCAATAGGTAAATGCAAACACACGGTCCTTAAATTTAAGGAAATTGGTCCTGGAAAGTCCTTAAAAGGTCATTGAATTTGATGTTAAAAGGGGGTATTTTGTATTTTCCAGGCACACTGCATACATGTCAACCCCTTCGGACATTTAACTGTATAATGAGCCTCAACAATCTGTAATTTTTGCAAAAAATCCATATTAAATCGCACGCAGAGGTGCAGGTGTGTAGGCAGACTGTCGGCCTCAGAGATGACAGCACCTGCAGCTCTGCAGGAGGAAATGACGGGAGAACTCATTTCTAGCAGCAGAGTGAGTTGGAAGATGGTTATTTGATGTTATTTATTGCTTTTTTAACGTCCTACAGGCTCTGACATGTTCAATAAATTTTAAAAATCTGTTAAACATACCTGCAAAATGAGGGAAAATCCGTGTAAATTACAGACAATCCGTACCACTTGACATGTATGCATTGTTCATTTGTATCCATCTAAACTCCTATATTTGGCCCCTGTCTCTTTAAGAACCTCCTACCGTTTCAGACACTCCCACTTCAGCACGTCTTCACAACAATGCATCGGGGGAGGGGTGTTCTGTGGAACGGGGAGCTCAGCCGCCGACTGAGTTCCAGGGAGGAGCTTTGTGTAAATAGGTGGAGTTTTGTACCAGCAAACATTTAGGCAGCTCCACGACTACCACAGGAGATTCAAGGATTTCTCAAACATGCATGAATGAGTCAAAGCAACACTCTGGGTATGTTTTTGATGAGGAAATGAAATTATAACATGATATAAAGCTGAAAATGGTCGATTTTACCTAATACACACTCTCCTCTTTAAGGTGTGGGAACTCTGTGTTTATGAAAACAGCAAAAGTTATGTTTCTGATTCATCTCCTGCTTTGTTTTAAATATTGCATCACCTCTTGGTAAAACCATAGAACAATATTTGAAAATTTGCTTTAATGAGCAGATTAGCTTTCATTTACCTTGTGCCTGCATGCGGGTGCGGATCAGCGCCAGCGGGTAGCTAGCCAGCTGGCCACAGGTGCTGGAGATGGTACCACAACCCAGTAGCACCAGAACCCCTGGGTTTGCTGTGTCTTTAGCGTATTTAGACAGCCAGAAGTTTTTTAAACTCTAATTAAAACACAATTAGCACAGAGAGTATCAGCATAGCAGTATCATATTTGACCAAGAAGAACCTTTTAAACCATATAAATTTATCCAGATGAGCAAAATTCACAACGACATACCTCGTAGACTGCCAGATCGATCCCAGCGTAGGGGATGATGCCCAGAATATTGGGAATGTAGCCCTTATAGAATGCCTTTACCCCCTCACGCTTCAGGATTTTCTTGGCACAATCAAACATTCCTGAGTATTGTCCAGTTTTCCTCAACGTCAGACGGGTTTTCATCACCTGAAAAGACAAAAGATGAGATAAAGCTCTTACCAACAAACTGCTATTCTATTGTGAACCTTCGTGACATTTTCACTGGTTTTAGATTCTTTTTGAAGTACTTTTAATTTGGTTACTAACAAGTCACCTTGGTTTTATCCAAAGGAAATTTCATTAACTAATTTATGCCCAATTTTCGAGTTTAAAATAAAATGTCTGGTTCAGTAATCTCAGGGATCTTCAGAGATGACGTGATCGAGTTGGCTTCATCAAGAGATGGGCTGCACTCTGCACTGAGGATGGTTGCTATGGCGTGGTAAGAGGGTCAAAATTAAGAGTAACTAGCGGTTGCTATATCTTTGTAGGAGGAGGCTATATCCATTTGTAAGCCAGCTAAGCCCCATCTCCACGAGCACGGTTCGACTCTACTCACTTCGGGTCGGGTCGGTTCGGCTCGCTGCGTGTGT
>JARVJO010000227.1:4797078-4824882 GCA_031762555.1 Cynodonichthys magdalenae | reverse complement strand
GAACCACCGGCGAGGAGGTTCTGAAACAGCGCGGCTCGGCGCGGTTGAGCGCGCTTGGAACCTAAAGCTAGAGTTATGCACGCGGCCGAGCCGACCCAAACTGGGTACAAGCGTGTCCGTGGAGATGGGGCTCTATTGATCAATGGTAGGCCGGCACTGGTAACTGAGCAGCTGGCTCCGGTAACTGAGAGGCCGGCGCTGGCAACTTAGAAGGAGACTATTTATTTGTTAGCATCTGAGAGGCTAGCGACTAGCATGGATAAGCTGGCGTCAGCATTGGAGAGGCTAGTGACCCACTGCGTTGCCAACTCCCTCCACTGTCCATTAGCATGGATAGGCTGGCATTAGCATTTGAGAGGCTAGCGACTAGCATGCTCACCTACTTTATTAGACAAACATTTTTGAATAACCAATAGACAAGGGCAAACAGCTGCTAATTCAGGTGGTAACTAAAGCTGTCTGCTTCACAGTAATATGTTTTATGTTTAATATTAATGCTTGACGTCATGTAGAACAGTAAAGTCTAAGGCAATGTTTCCCAACCCTGGTCCTCAAGGCACACTCAAGTTTCTCTGCTTTAAACACACCTGATTCAGATGATTGCAGTTCAACAAAAGCCTGTTAATCAGTTATCAATGGAAATCAGCTGTGTTGAAGCAGGGAAACATCTAAAACATGCAGGGCAGTGTGCCTTGAGGACCCGGGTTGGGAAACACTGGTCTAAGGAACACCTGTCAGTGCATGGCACTTATAGGTTTTGTATGTCAACCATTTTTGTTGAGAAAGTTTTCTTTATTCAAAAAAGTTTCTGTCCGTCCGTTCGTCCGTTTTCTTCCTCTTATCCGAGGTCGGGTCGCGGGGGCAGCAGCCTAAGCAGAGAGACCCAGTCTTCCCTCTCCCCAGCCACTTGGGCCAGCTCATCTGTCTGTCAAGTTTCTGTCTAATTAAAGTAGGTGAGCAGCCTAGGCATGCTAGTCGCTAGCCTCTCCGATGCGAACATCAGCTTATCCATGCTAGTTGCTAGCTTTTCCAATGCTAACGCAAATGAATAGTCTCCTCATTTGCCAGCGTCGGCCTCTCAGTTATGCAGTAGTCTAAATCTTGGCCCCTGTACCGCGCCATAGTTTGCAGTTTAATGTGAAACAAATGAGGATTTGCAATTTTCGGATTAAAAGGAGTGAAATGGTAGAGATGAATTGTTGGTTTAAAGTGCATTTAACTGTTTTGTTATATGTAGATGCTACACCTCTGCTCACCTCCATGGGGTAAATGGCAGTTTGCGCTGTGGCTCCAGCCAGTGATCCTGCCATGAACCTCTCATGGGTCTGGACTTTCCCTGGTTCACTGGACAGCAGCTTCTTATACTGATGAGACACAGACACAATAAAAAACAGAATATTTTGAGCACTGCACACGAGCCGTATGCTAAACAAACCAGTCCAGAGAAGTGTAAAGTATTCACCTGTTCATAAGCCATGAATTTAATAGCCGTCTCAGGAGCAATCTTTAGGACATTAATACCATTTCCTCTCCACAAAGATGTCACCCCTCCTTCCTTTAACATTTGCTTAAAACCACCCACCAGGCTGATTTTGTTGCTACTAGAAGCGTGAACCTGAAAATAAAAAAAACATTTGTACTGTTCAGTCACAACTTTTACAGTAAAGTCTCTTTTAAGCAGCAGGTAAAATACAACTTTTAATAAAAAAAAAAAAAAACTAGAAAATCAAAAGATACTACAAATAATCCATGTATGGTTCGTTCTTTGGTTTTTCCATTTCCATAAAGGACACCTAAATATAAAGCTGAAGATTTAAAAAAAAAAAAAAAAAAAGGTAGAATAAATGCTGCCCCACCTGCATGAAGACTTTCATTCTGTCCAGTGGGGCAGTCCCTGTGCGGGACACAGCACCCGCCATGCCCCCCGCTGCCAGCTGCCTCCACCACACACCCGTCGTCTTCTCCTCCTCTGTGAATTCGTCAGGGATGGTGAGGCTGTCACCAATGTCCAGAACCTACAAACAGTACGTTCAGTCAGTTATTTTTTTTTTATTTGCTTCATGCTGTCATCCGGAGTCAAATTAAGAAAAAGATTAACGAGATGTGATATTTTAAATAGTAAAAATAAAAGTGCGAAATCCAAATAAAATGATATTCTGAGGCAGGTTTCCTACAGCTTAAGGAAAGTTAAATTTAAGACTTTTTAAGACCTATTTAATGCCACTTGAAATTAAATTTAAGACCAATTACACGAACACAAATGGAAAAAAAACTTATTTTAACCAAAAAAAACCTAGTTGCAGTAAAAATAAAAGAAATTAATAAATAAATGTTACCATTTATTTGATTTTTAAGACAAATCACAATGTGTTAACATTTAAGACCTCTGAAAATTTGATTTAGGACATTTTAAGGATAATAAGGCCTTATTTTTGGATTGATTGATTCAATGCCTTTTAAGACTGTTTAAGGATCAGCCATGAGAACCCTGAGGAGTCCGCAAAGCTTCACCTTGAACCTAATGCCTCACAGGACAGAACATTTCCTCGTCCAAAACCTTACATAAGTACAGATCAGTGATGTGGCACTCATTACATCACTGCACGCTGCTGGTGAGCTCCATCAAATTTACACCTGAACTGTTTTTCTTTATTTTATGCTCAATGAAAAGCATGAAAAAAAGATGGCCTGGACAACTCCACACAGAAAGGAGACAACATTAACAGTTTCGTTTAAAGGCCCCGTTACACTACAACGTTTTGAAATGTTTATGTCTAATTTGCTAATAGAAGTTATATATTTGATCAGTTTGTTAGCATTACAGTATGTACACGCTTAAAAGTGGCTTCCAGTTGATTTTTTTTTTAAATCCATCTTCAACGTAGATGACAAGTCATCGCCAACGCATTCTGTTCAACCTACCACATCAACCTCCACCTCGTAGAGCCCCCCATCGTCTTCAAGTTCCAGGAAAAACCAGTTTGCTTGTTGCTGCTGAGGCTGCAGCAGAGCCATGGCCGCCCCAAAGCCTCTATTCAGACTGCAGAACGATCCCGGTGCGATAAACTCACAGAGGTCTGCCGTACGGTTCTAGACGCCCCGTTTCCAGACTGAGCAGCCACCTGCAGCTCGAACTCTGGAGGTGATGGAAAGTTCTACCTGCCATCAGCTTCAATCTCACCGACTCCTCATCTCAGCTCCCCCTGCCCTCAACTTGCTTCCTTTCACCTCATCCCTTCCAAATCCTAGTGACGAGCTAATCGGCGCAGAGCTGAAAATAGCTCGTCTCGGCTGAGTTTAGAAACCACAAGGTGGCTGAGCCGGGGAACGGAGTTAGCAAACGTCACAGATGAGCCGCAGACTGAGAAAGGCTCTGTTTCTGGCAACTTATGCACAGTTTTAAAAGTTTTATTATTTTAAAAAGCTGCAGAAATTTAGAATAATAAACTCTTCAGTTTCCTCCTTTTAACACATCTCATGGTACTTTTCTGACATGAATGAATCCAACTTGTTGACACAGAGGAGCGGATTGGCTGACAAAAGTCTCAAATCCTACACCAGCTTGTAGCCGTCGTCATTTACACTTTCACTTGTTTTTCGTCACGCAACTCGTTCCACAGTTTTTGTGCTATTTCAGCATTCATATATCAAAATGTTCAGCTCCTTCAGGACATTCTGACAATGACTTTTGTTGTTTCAACAACTACTTTTTTAGCTGTTTTGCGTTATTGGCCACTTTTTTCCTCATTAAAAATGAATGGAGCTTCTACATCCTGAAAACCCTTCAAAACGTTTATAAATCTTTACTTTTTTTTTTACATTTTACTCTGGTTCTTAGTGTTTATTTCAAACTTCTTCAGTTTCCAATTTTAGCTTTTTTTCCTGCTATTTTAGCTATATTTCTGCTCTTTCTGCTATTGTCCTGCAACTTTTTGTGCTTCTTTTTGCTTTTTATGCTCATTTAGGCTGTTTTCTAAGCTGCTTTTTAACTGTTTTCAGCTCATTTCAGCGTTTATCACAAAATGTAACTTTTTTGAACTTTTTTTACTGTCTTTTCCCCTATGTCTGCTAAATCCATCTTGTTTCTATCTTTTAGCTACATTTCTGCTTTATTTTGACACATTTTTGCTTATTTTTTTTTTTTTTTACTCTTTTTGCTACTTTCAGCAAATGTCAGCTGTTCAAATTGAACTCACTTTAACAGTTTTCCTTTTAAACCATTTTCAGCTTCTTCAGCAATAAGCATTCACACTGTATGTACGTGGGAAATGCAGATTCTCTAGTTTGTACGTTATAAAGACATGCACCCTCCTTCCTTACCGTGGAGTGTTTCCAGTAGCGAATGATCTCCTGCAGGCTGGTGGCCGGGTTAAACAGGAAGTGCTCCCTCCATTCGGTCCAGTCCACTGTCATGGTGCCGTCAGTGTCAATACTGCAGCACACAAAAACACACTCTAATTAAAAACCTGAACTTTAAATAAATATACAAGGCAGTTGGACAACTTGGGGTTAAAGTAAATTATAAGTTATAATAAAGCGACTTTGTAAATTCTGATTATTACTAAAAATCGTGCAAGTTTTAAATGCGTTTGCTATGTGTAATTTATGAAACTTTTGCAAAGAAAATAACTTTCAGTAAAGATAACCATGAATGTATTATTATATTTCACCAGTCAAACAAACAATGATTTTAATACGAAAGCCAGTGAAATAAATAACAAATCATATTCCTAAAAGAGGTTGCTGTAGATAAAGCACACAAACAAGATTTAAGACAAATGTAATTTTGAGTTATAGAAACTTTGTTTTCTTTATAGTATCTCCTGATCCTTTTATTTAATTCCTTCCTGTATCCGTTTAATTGACTGTCACCCATCAATTGTTTTTGTCTTTTTGTCTGACTCACTGCCGTGCACATCCGGCTTTACTGCTCGTGCCGTCCTTTGCATGTGCAGCTTCACGCTTTGCTTGTGCAAATACAGCTCAGACACAGAGCTCTATGCAGTAAGAAAACATTTGCAATTTTTAATCGCATCAGTAGATAAACCTCTTTAAACTGAGACCTGACTGTTTCGGTCCACAGTAGCATGTTCATCCTCACCAACATTATTGTGTGAAAATCCGTTTTTCTGCACGTATCTCATTTCACCATTTTTGTGCTATTTCTACAATTTATATATCAAAATCTTCAGCTCCTTCAGGACATTCCGGCTATGAATTTTTGGTATTTCAGTAATTTACGTTTTTTGAGATATTTAGCTATTTTTGACCATTTTTGAGCTTCTCCGCCCCATGCCCCTGCACGGTATCTCCGGTCAGCTGATCAGTTGCTTTTTAAAATACCGAGGACTATATAAGCGAACTCTCAGAGGGGATGGAACGTTTTCTGTTGCTGCTCCGAAGCTCTGAAATGAGCTACCCCAACACATCAGGCCTCCTCATTGCCTGTTTTTAAAAACAATTCTTAAAACTTTTTTCTGTTCACTGGTTTTTTAACCTAACATGAGACCTTGTTCTGTTTTAATTGTTGATTTGTTTTATTGTTTTTGGACCCTGTATGTTCAGCCATTTGTTTTAGCGGCGGCTGTTTTAAAGCGCTTTATAAATAAAGCTGATTTGATTTTTGTTCTTATTTAAAATGTTAATTTATTTGTGGTAATTTTAGCTTCGTTCAGCTTGTTTTGCTAGCTTTTTTTTTTTAGCTTTTTTCAGCTCTTTTCATTTATTCTGCTAATTTCATTCTTTGTGCTTCTCTCAGCTTATTTACGCTAATTTATGCTTTTTCATCTAAATTCACCTTTTTGTGATAATTTCAGCTACTTCTTTCAGCTGCTTAATTCAGCAAACACGGGATCTTTCTTCCTCTTTGTAGTAGATTTGGGCCTTTTTGGCTACTTTTCTGCTATTTTTAGCTGTTTTGGATTTTTCACAACTTGCATTTTTTTTTCTAAACTAATATTTTTATTTTCTGCAAAAATATTTGAGCATTAAAATTTACATTTTTGCAGAAAATCCAAATTTGTCTAATTAATGTACTTGTTTAAATGAGTGAAATACTGTTTTGTAATGTCATTATATAAAATAGGTACATTCAAATACATCAGCAGTACTCTTGTTTTTTAGTCACTGATGCAAACATAATTAAATTAAATTAAATGAATCAACATTATTATTTCACTCCTATAGTCTTTAATGATCAGGACCTGAATGAGCTGCGTTTGAATCTTATATTAACAGAATAACAAGAAAAGATGTATTCTATTTGGTAAAAACACAATATTTATTTTTGTTAGTCAGCTGTGTGTGACCAGCTCTTTATCATGTGACCCCCCCTCCCCTCCCCTCCCCTCCCAGCTATCAGTCCCTCACACGGGTCTCCACCTTCAAATTCTGTTGCGTTCTTCTTTCCACTTTCAGTTTGAGTTTACGACACGTTTTCTTCGTTCTTTACCTCCAACAAATGTTCTCAGCAGAGCTACTGGATCGGCAGAGACATTTTCCCCACATTTTTGTCTGCAGAACTACGAGCTGAAATACCTTTGAAGGATTTTATTTGCGTCCTCGACGCTGATGTCCATACCCAGATCCGCGAGTGATTGCTTTATCTCCATGTAGTCTATAGTGCCTGGTAAAAATAAAAAACAAAGCTTTAGATTCTCAGCCTTTAAATTGTTTAATTAGATTCAAGCTCATGGTGTTGAACTGTACCATCGTTGTTTTTGTCCAAGCTCTTGAAAGTCAGGAGTAGCTTCTTCTCGTGGTCCTTCAGGTACTTGGAGAACTCATTGAAGTTGAGAGAATCGTCTTTGTTCTCGTCTCCGGAGGAAATGATTTTCTGAAGGGGAAAAAAAACCCAAAACACACAAAATCTTATCAGTCAGGCTTCTTGAAGTGGTCGTCTCGACATGTTTGCAGCCGCGTTTCTGACCTCCTGAAGAGGTGAAGGAAGACGTTTGAGTTCTGCTGCAAATGGAGGTGAATTGACCGTTTCTTCTTCAAGCAGCAGCTGCTTGGTTCTGCCACTTGGGGGCAGAAGAACAGGAAGATTTGCTTCTTTCCTTTATCTGAACTTCCTTTGTGCCCTCCTGTTTGGCCTCATTGTCACTACAGAACAGATTTTATGTTTGTTGCTTTTATTTTGAAATGTTCTGCTTTGCTTTAATTTAACACATTTCCCACATTTGACTTCCACATTTATAATAAAAGAAAATGATTAATGTCTCAATAGATTAGTTATGAAGCAGCCAGTGGATTGTTTTATTGCAGCTTATCGTTATCAGTGAACAGAAATTCTATCAGCACTTTTTTACACAAAGCAGTGACCTCTCCTAACATTTTACTCCTGACTTCAGCAGAGCCACATTATCTGATCAGAAAAGCCACAACCCACGAGATTAGTTCACAATTTGAGCTTTAAAGGGGACATATCCTGCAAAATCCACATTTTTAGCTGTTAAATACATTTTTTGTGAACTTGGAGTCTCTAGGAAGCAGAAAAGTTGAATTTAGTCCTAGTGCTGAAATAAATATCTTTATTTTCTGTTTGGGTCATATTTTTTAGCCCGTTCAGTTTCTCTATTTTCTATGACGTTTTCTGAGTTTATTACATCAAATAGTCTGTGACACGATTTCAACAGGTAAATTTAAGTCATTATGCAGCCCTGATGTGTTTACTCTAAACTGATTTGTGGTAAAAAAAAAAAATTCCTTTAGGATCGTAAAGGAGAGTTTTCATAAATATCTAAGCTATGTATTATTTTTTTTTTGAGCTTGTTGAATTTGCACAATTACAATGGCATTTTCATAGCAACCTCAGCGTTTACTCAGTTGACCTGTGACCCAGAAGAGCTAGGCTTCACTGTGCATTTGTGATGAAAGTCTTCTGTTGGCATTTTTTAATTAGATTGTAAATAAAACATTTCTTCACCACTAGAAAACGTAAACTCTCTCTCAAACCGGAGTGGACTGGGCTGGAAGCAGGAGGGGGGCGGGGCTTGAAGTGTCTTAAAGGAACAGTAACAAAACCAGCTGGTTTGAGACACATCAGGAAAGTGGTGAAAGACGAGCTGGTGAAGTTAGAATAAGGAGGAATTCAGACCAAATCGTTGTATTTCCACTTTATAAAGACCCCAACTGAATTATTTAAATGTGAAAATGATGGATTTAAAAGCACAGCCTGAGCCTGTTAGTATTTCTGAAGTGAAACCAGATTTCTAGATACAAATGCTTTTTTTTTTAAACAAAAACAAAAGGTTTTAATGTGACTTTTCAGAGTTTCTGAAGAATCAAGTTATTGTAAAGCTAGTCTCCACTAACTTGTTTTCTCTTGTTTATTTTGCAGTTTCATTTAAATTGAGAGTTTAAACCCTCCAAAACAAAAGCCTATAGTAAATCTGTTGGATTCTGACCAGACATGCAGGAGCAGTTTTACAATGCCTGCCTTGCTCCAGGGCATCGCTGCAGAGAAGTTAAAACTTACAGAGCTGGTTTAAAATGGAAGCAGAGATGATGAGGCTGCTTCTGTTTCCAGTTTAAAGTGTTTAAAGTTGGGGAAAATTTAAATGTTCTGATCCACCTGCTGGCAGCAAGGTGTGATGTGACTGAACGCTTCAAACTGACCTCAGGTTCAGGTACTGTGGTAACTTTTCTAAAAAGGTTAGAAGTTTCATAGTTTGGGCTGAAGTTTAATTGATTTTAAAGTCAACTGATGAGCAAAACACATTATCTGCATGTTGCTGAATGAAGTGATGTGCATTGGTTCTTCTGAGGCCTTTTACTTGAATCTATTTCATATTGAAAAAAAGCGACCATTCATTTAATTTCATCTAGAAAATACTTTAGATTTTCTCCCCAGTTGAACCTTTTTCCCCAGCATAAATGACTTTTTTTCTACCTGAATTGCCCCCTTCCCGGTTTGGATCCCCATCGCAGCCAGGCCTTCCCTCAGCTCGGAAATGTCCACCTTCCCATCCTTGTTGGTGTCCAGTTTGGCGAACAGCTCCTCGTACGTCTTCGCATCTTCTGCGCACCGACAGTCCGTGAAAATCATCTTCCTCACGACTGGATACATTGTTGGAAACAGGAAATAAAAAAAACCCGCAGAGGCCTGCAGAGCTCCACACACACACTGAACAATTAGCTACACCGATCCGGGAAACGATCCGATCCGACTTTCTCTTGGTGGCACTTCTGGTTTTACGCAGCGGGAAGCAAAAGGATATCCGCGGTGCAGTTTGGAGAGGAAGTGGCAAAAAATCCTAATGAGTTAGTGGAGTGGGAAGTAAAACAGTAAACGACGAGGTTGTAATAAAAAGTTACAGAAAGCTGGATTCGGATGAGGTAGGCTGGCAGAAGGGTGGAGACATCAGCTCAGTTCTGCTAGGAAGACCTCCTTCTTTTACTGCGCTCTCGCACACATGCAGACAGACACACCCATCTGTGAAGCAACCGCTGGTCCTGGAGGATCTCGTTCTTGCACATGTTCTACAAGTGGACTTATTTTGTGTCCAGAACTCAATAAAATTATTTATACATTAATTGTAAACGTTATGGGTTACCTGTGTGGTTTAACTTCCCCTAAAAGAATATTCATACGTGTATTATAATCCCGCCCTGTAGTGGGCTCTGTGGTTCAAATTTTTTTTTGGTTCAAAGTCAGTGTGACTTATCAGATTTAGATTGGTGAGTTATAGCCGAGGAATGTCCCCCCCCGCAAAATACACACACAACCACCCCCTGCAAAATGCATCCCATCAAAGTCTAGTGGAATTTTATTTATTTATTTTTGGTGTGTATGGGGATGTTTAATCTTTCAGCTACCCTTTAAAAATAAATTCCTGAATATATTTTAAACCCTCAAAAATAAATAAATAAAATAAAAAAGTAAAAAACTGCAGACTGGCATTCATTGAATTTATCTATTTCTTTCCTGTTTTGCAGAGCAACACGATTGTATTGCAGTGCCCTGTTTAAACCACAAGGTGGCGACAAATTCCACTTTGTCTTTTTTTAATTTGAAAGATCTTTATAAATACAAACATGCAAATACAAAGAGTGAACAAGAAAATAAATACATAATAATTAACGAAGTATGCTAGTGGGATGGATAGGCTTCTACAGTAAATATACATTTAGTACAAAAAAACATTATGGAAAACTAAATATCTTCAATGAGCTCTACAGCATCCGTTTAAAGCTATTCTGTTTGTAGCTACTTTTAGAAATAGTATAAATATAGTTCGATTTCTTTACCCAAAACTGAAAAAAGGTAGTAATGATAATGAAAAAATATTTGTGAATATGAAATTTGCCAAATATTATAATTTGATTATATTTGCCAGTCTTCTGTTTAGATTAGTATTCTTTCCACGAAAACCAACAATATTATGCTCATACCTTAATGAAAATTTGGTATCAATATTACAAATTATAAATTTGTTACTCCAAAATGTTATTGTGATATGACAATTTTGAAATTGTTTCTGGATGCTTTTTGACATAAAATGTTTGGGTTTATATTTTATAATATACTGATTTGTAGGATAGATTTTGTGTAACAATTTAAAGTGTTTTTTGTTTGTTTGTTTGTTTGTTTGTTTTGTTTGTTTTGTTTTTTCACTTTCTTGTGATCTGTACAATTTGTGCCGCCGTTTTCTGATTGACCACCAGGGGGCAACGAAGATGGGAAGGCGGGCTTTATTTTGAAGCTTATACAGCTTGAAGTCATCATTACTTCATATCCGGTAAATCAGCAAATAATTCAAAGTAAAGTGTAGACGTTGTAGAAAGCTTGACAAGTTTCCAAACATATGGCACCCTTTAAAAATATATTTAATAAGATAACCGATAGTAAAATATAGTTTTATATGCAATTGCAAAAATATGTTATGTGGGATTTCTGGTAGCCGTAAAATGTT
The DNA here is from genome assembly GCA_031762555.1 of Cynodonichthys magdalenae. Lineage (NCBI taxonomy): Eukaryota > Metazoa > Chordata > Actinopteri > Cyprinodontiformes > Rivulidae > Cynodonichthys > Cynodonichthys magdalenae. The sequence continues at coordinate 4,813,966 of JARVJO010000227.1, read as the reverse complement.
TTATTTTGCTTTTAATTTGAAATCCCCCAACAGGAAGCGGTTCTTTTTTTCACTTCAGTGAGTTTTGATCGCTGACGGTCTGTTGTTATCAGTAGCTTCACTATCCTCTCACGACACTACGCTGAACCAGAAAGACACAATGGTCCTGTAATGCCTACGACACCTGAGATCAGAGCATCTCCTGGACGGCACTGAGACGGTGTATGGATCTAATGATGATGAAAAAAAAGAAATTTAAGTTCAGGGTGGATTTTGATCTGGACGAACTGTCGTCAGTCCCCTTCGTTAACGGTGTCCTCTTTTGTAAAGTCAGGCTGCTGGACGGCGGCTTCTCCGAGGAGTCTTCGAGGTAAAAAAGAACAAGAATGAAAAAAAGAAAAGAAAATCTTAAATGAATACCCAAAACTTCTGATACTGACTTTGCAGGTTAAGCTAGTTTTGTGGGTTTACTCTGTTTAAAACGATAAAAGCTAACTAGCTGGAAATGCTACACGACTTACGTTTATTGTTTTGTTTTGATCAGATCTGTCAGTGTTAATTACAAGTTCGCAGCTCTGCGTGACATTACTACTTAGTCAAAACAATTCAAGCAGCACAATAACATTTAATGGGACAAAATAACCACAGTGCTATAAGTTAGCTCCCACTAAAGCCAACATCTGGTTGTATTTTTAGATGTAGATTATTCGGAAACAAAGTACCTTTGTTTTATTTTTGGGCCCCTGGACGGTTTGGGGCCCTTTAATTTCGTTCTGTCACCATTATGTTAACATATTTTATCTGCTGAAAGCATAACTAAAATAACCTTATACACCCAAGCCCTGTTTATGTGCTTCGTCTAGCTGTTATTTGTTCATGAACATGACAGCAGTTTGCACAGAAAAATCAAAATTAGGAGAAAAACTGAAATGGGCCCACTTGAATTCTTTTGTTTAAATAAAACATGTTTTTATCTTGTTGGATTTTCATGTAAAATATATTTTGTTTTCTTTTAGGTAAGTTTTAAAGGATCTATAAGTCGCAGTGTAAGAACTCCAATAAAAATAGATGTTTAGAATTTAAATGACAATTTATAACCTTACCTCGGCAATTAATTATTAGGATTATTAATATTCTACCTATATGTACCTGGGATATTTATCAGCTCTTTGTAGTGAGTGGACAGGGTTTTTCTTGTTTCAATAGCTGAATATTTGTAGACTGAGTTGTTTATATTTAACATTAATTTATGCTGTGATTAAGTGTAAAAACTTGCAAGCAAACAAGGTTCAAATATGGTGGAAGTTATTGGATGCATGGCTTAAATGTGACTCATCACATTAAACTGAGAATTAAGTTAAATGTTCATATTCCTGCTTTTTAGGCTTAATTTTAATAACCTGGATCATGATATCATGAGCGGTTCCAGAGATATGACTTCATTTGTTTTCCTAAACAGGATAACTCATTCATGATATTTGGTATGAATCCTATTTTTAGGTTATTCTATTGAGGAATATTTGATGTCATTTTAAAGAGCAAACCTCAAACTAATTAACGGACTGAAATTCCTTCCTGTTCTAGTTTATTCTTGTCTGAACCCTAGCAAAGTTGGATATCACACTGTCTTGTAATAAAAAAAATACATAAATTATAAACAGTTTCAAAATAACCCATATTGATTGCAAAAAGTGATGACCATGAAGGGCACTTGAAAAGTCAGTCGGGCACGGCAGATTTAAAATGATTAGCAAGCATTCCAGGAGGGAAAGTGACACTGAAAAATATCAGGATAAAATGTTGCTCGTGTTAACTCACAGTAAGAGTGTTTGTTACAAAGATTGGTGAGATAATATTCCAGCAGCTGGCTGCAGGAGGAAATGACCTATACCCATTATTCAGCATGACCCTGGAGTCACTGAGTCATGTTGGAGTTGGTTTTGCTGAATCAAATGACACAATCAAAATCTCTCTTGCTCCAAGCAGTTTTATTCTGTCACTTGTAAATTAGACTGGTTTTAAAAGAGAAGCGTTATGAAATGATGCTGTGGGGATGGATGATTATATAACAAGTCTTCTGTTTGCGCCAAAGAAGACTCAAACTAATCCAATGTGCTGGAAGTTTAGATGTTTCTAGTGTTTGTAGCCTGGTAAAAACCAGCCCCTTGTCCTACGCTTTGCTTTCGTGCAGAGGGTCTGGACTCTCGGCTTTTGAGAAATGATTTCTTGCTGGAGGTGTGGCCTCTGTTGAAGTTTAAAACGATTAGTGATTGGCCGTGACGTATGCAGTGTGCCAGCTCGACAGGAAGGAAGCTAGTCTAAGAAGCTAACCAGAAATTGTGTGTTCTGTAAACAACCATCCCCTACTGAGAGAATTACCGAGCTGAACGAGATGACTCTGAATGATGCTGCAGGCTTTGGAAGCCTTGTCAACACAGACTGGCTTCCTCCGTGTCACAACTCCTCCTCCTGTTCACTGATTGGCCCGGTTGAAATTCTACTGGAGAAATACTCATTTATGGGAGAAATCCCAGACAGAGCAGAGAAGAGAAACTAGAATTGAGCAGAACTGTATGCGTGTCCTTGTAGTGAAGAAAAGTTTACATCGTTGCCTCGTTTCTTTTGCATCAACTCCTTATCTCTGATATCCTCTTCATATGCATTTATTCTTTAGAAGTCAGGTTTTAAACTTGTTTGTGAGCTCTGACATTTTTGTAAAGAATGTGGATTCTTTTCTTTCTGCTGTAGGCTTTTTAAATTGAAAGCTCTGGGTGCAGCTGTCTTTAAAACAGGAGAGCAGCTGTGCAGTTTAACAAGACATCTGAACCATGCAGAGAGACAAGAAGGGATGGCCTCAGCTTGTGCTTTAAACTAGACTTACCCACACTGACTAATAGGATTTTGCTGTTTAGTGAAGTCCTGAGAGCCACAGTGCACAAAGTCGAGCCAAAATTCCCAAAGCATGCAGTGTCCAGCGCGATGGGAGTTCCCTCTCCGACTCTGGGGCTTAACCTCCAGATGAAATCAGCATTTGTTAAACATTAGTCATACATCTGCTGCTTTGTTTTGAGGTAACGACACAAAGCAGAACACAAGCCTGTATGTTCAGTCTACACGCCCTCTAATGCCTTTAACTTCACTTTCTTTAGATTTTCTTTTAGTTCAGTCAGTCACATTTTCAAATGCAAAGTTTTTCAGTTTACATACTTAGAGTTCTTTTTTATTTGTACCATAATAAAGTGAGTGAGTGCAGTTTATGCATAAAAGCAGCAAAATATATGGTCTGACTGTATGAACAGACTGGAGTTGGTAAGGTGAGTGGGAGAGTAGAGGACGCCAGTAAAAGTGAGGCCATCTGTGGCATCGTAATTCTGCCCACGCACACTTTCTCTTTCACTTTGCCTCATCATTTTGGCTGAGAGCAGCCTGCAACTCGCGTGCAGTTTAACCTCAAGATGGAGGAGGACGTGTGTGTGTGGTGTGTGTATGTGTGTTTGTAGCAGTTCTGCTATTGTAACCCATAAATGAATCAGTCATGCGAATCAATTGACGCAAATGTGCTGCGCGTTATTCAGCTGTTTTGTTAACTACATAGGATCACGTAAGCTTGTGTTGGCAGCTTGAATCTGTAAGAAGGTTTAATCTCGTACTCGTTCAGTTTGTGGTTTTCTTTTGTGACGGGGATGGTGACAGAGAAAACAAAATAAAATCAAGTCCCATGGCAGTAAAAAGAAATCAATCCAGGATGCAAAGATCAAAGGTCACGACAAAAAAAATTAATTGCATTTAGCTGATAACGATTAATATGATGATCAATCCCCTGCATGCCCCAGTCTCATGACCAATTTAAATCACTCTATGGGGGAAAGATTTGCTCGCCGTAAAAAATCGGTTCCAAATTATGTCAAAAATACAGACTTCAGGCTTTATATCAGTTTTTAAATTGTGTTGATAGACCAAGTAATACCGGAGTTATGGTAAATAAATTAAAGAACTTTTTTATTTTATTTTAAATGTTGGTCATATTTGAAGCGGAGAGTAGCATCAAGCGGACTGACCGGGTGTATCTCCAGTCAGTCTGCCTGGTGGCGTTAGTTGTATTAATCATCAAAAAATAATTGGTTCAAGTTTTTCTGGCGATTGATTGGACCAACTCTAGTCACAACAGGAAATCCATCCTTCTTGTGCAAACGTTTTAGTCTTCTTTCTAGTTTGTGTTGCTTTTAGGTTTCATGCTAAAAAAATTTTAAAAAGTCATACCTACAATTTATTATTTTATTTAACTTTATGGTACTGTAAAATATTTCATAATAAAAAAAATAACTGAAGTCTCTCATATTTTCATAAAATAGCAGACGTTGTTTGACCCAAGAGTTTTGCATGTTTGAGTGAATAGATTTGTTTTATTTGAATAAATGCTTCTAGGCCCACCTCAGTATTTTTGTGTTTAATTCCAAACATTCTATTTATCAGGGGTTTTGATATGAGCTGGAGTTAAAGGATGATGCTACATAAGTAATAAAATACTTCCCTGATCTCCGTGAACTTTCTCCAAAGCTCATTGTGATTTGGCCTTTAAGAATCCTGCATGCAACCCCTCGCACAAATCCAAACAATATCTAACCTTTTCTAATATGACCTTTTTAAGGTGGTCTGATTCTTGGTGACTTCCTGTTGCAGGGAACCGGTGCAGGCCAACTGTGTTCGATGGAGGAAGCAGTTCTCCTTCCCTTGCAAAATGAGCGCCAACGCAGGAACTGGTGTCCTGGATCCCTGTCTGTGTCGCGTGTCTGTCAGAAAGGTACACCGTGTCCCTTACAAATGGAGAACGTTTGACAAAGATGAAATAAGCTGAATTATAATCTTAAAATTAGGTGCATAAAAAAAAAGTTTCTCAGTTTTAGTTAGAGAAGTGCTATGTAGGTTGAAACCTGACAGTTCCATGTGAAACCCACAGTAACATTTAAATAAAGAAGTTCAGTGATGGTCAATATTGGGAAGTTCTTTATCTGTTAAGACATTTCAATAATAAAATTAACAAATACCAGTTTGACTAAAACTGTGAAAATTATCTCTGCATTTATGTCCTATTTCAACTTAAATATTTTCTCATCTACGAACCTTTTGGTAACTTAATTTTTTTCCTCTTCAGGAGCTTAAAGGTGGAAAGGCGTATGCAAAGGTAATGTTTGACACGTTGTCACGCTCCGATTTCTTTAACCAACTTCTTCGTCTCCTGATTTTACAATAATCAGACATATTGATGTTGATAGCCTGCAGCTAACAGATGGCTTTCATTGCCTGAAGGTTGCCTCATTATGTCACGTGTTTCTGCTCAGAATAGCTGAAAACAATTGTTTACTGAGCACATTGAACTAATTTCAATCGGGTTTGAAAAAGCAATTCTAATCCAAGTTTTTGAAAGTTTCATATTCTTAATGAAAGAAAAATTGTCTTAAGATTGGTTCATGTTTCTTTGAAATTCTTTTCATGTCCCTGCGTGCTGCCACTGGCATCCAGAAATAATCCTATTGCTAATGTGGGGGGAAAAAAGCCCACCATGTGACATTCTGTCTCCTTCTAGCTTGGTTTTGCAGATCTGAATTTAGCAGAGTTTGCCGGCTCAGGAAATACAACTCGGAGGTGTCTGCTGGAAGGCTATGATACCAAAAATACTCGGCAAGATAATTCCATTCTCAAGGTAACTTTCAAATACTCTCAGCTGTCTCGAGTTACCTGATTGAGACAAGAGAATTGTTATTTTTTTGAGTTGTGAATAATTTCCTTTTAAAGTATGGGAACAAAGAGTATTTGTGCGGTAACTGATGATGTAATCGAGGGCCACACTGGGCTAAACTCGGGGAATCTATCTGTCTGATGTGTTTCACACTAACTCCAGGTCACTTCTTTATCAGCAGTGATCGGTTTGTTGCGTTTCCAGTTTCCATATTTTAACATTACATTGACTGAGACACAGACTGGTTCAAACGAATAATGCGTGTATGGCCTAACCCGCTACTGCACAATAAACGCGTTAAACAGACGGATTCCCCAAGTTTAGCCCTCGTTACCACACAAATATCGTCAACAGAAAATATGACCACCCTGGGCGAACCCAACTTCACCATCCATGCAAACAACCAGAGCGCCAGTAAGCACGACATTCATACCTTGTGACACCCACCACCCAAGTATCAAAGCTACACGCTCACCTGTCACATTATCAATTTTCTTATTCACTCGTGTGACTCTTACAAAGAGTTTATATTATGATAGACTGAGACCTGCCCATCCTGTCCAATCTTAGCATCTGTTGAGAACACAGAGGGCCTCGGCTCACAGCCCTTATAGCAGCTGTTTGATTAACAGCAAGCCCAACTGGATCTGTTACAAATTTGTAATATTTTTACAATAAATTAATAATTATGTTCATTTCATTCAACAATCATATGAAACAGCAAAGTATATACCAGAAAAATATATCATTTATAACACTGATCTAAACCAGAGCTGAAGTCAGTCAATAACTTAGACATTTAGCTAGTAGTAAATTGTATTTATTATTTCTTACCTGTCATAAATAATAATATTTACCAGTCAACACTTAAGTGTTCACTGCATACCTGGTTATAGGATGAAACTCGTCTCTACTGATATTGGCTAACTGTCTTCTCAACAGGTCAGATTTGTCTAATAGAAATCTAAAAAAAAAGTGAAATATATAATATTTTACACTGTATAAATATTACATAAATCAGAGACAAAACCAGCTTGGAATATTTAATAGTTTCTGCTAAAGTGTAGCATGATTCAGCAGAGTACTACACTGTATAGCAATATGGTACAATAATTAACAGTGATTACATCAGCTTTATAAGCTTAATATTAAAGTGTTACATTATTAACTTTAGTTCAGTTAACTTTAGATCACATGCACATTGAGGTCAATAAGATCAAATCTGATAGTTTGTTATTGAGACACGTTTTCCTGTTTCTCTTCTGTTGGTACGTCCATAACTCACACAGCTTTCTGGCATTTTATATACATTAGCTTATATACATTTTAATATTTTGTTAATATTAATAGTTTTTACATAATCAGCCCTTATTGCCAATATGTACAGTAATGATAAAACCAGACTCTTGCTTGCTCTGGTTAACCCCGTGCCTGCTACATTAGATCACATGTTCACATAATCAAAACTCACTCCAGTTTTATATCCTCCTTCCTTGGGAATAGAGTTCATTTAAATTAAGAAAGTGTTTTTTGTAAATGGAAAGAAATAAAAATTTAGACATGGACAGTACCACATCCATGAGCTGCTGTGTCCCACTAAAATTATGGGAAAACCAAACATCTGAACAAGAAATTTTACTTACTCAGGATGTGCAGATTTACACCATTAATATCTTGTAACCTCTCTTTTTAAATGACCACGAGTACAAGCTCAGTAAAGTAAACCATTAGTAAAACCATGTCTTTTACAAATTTTACAGGTCATTATCTGTACACAGTTGATGTCAGGGGACCCATGTTTTAAAACGTAAGTGTAAGAAATATGTTTCTACTTGGTTGGTATCCTCTGAATTCTGTCATTTGATATTCTTGACTAGAGGCCACACTGAATAATTAATCATGTCATGTGAGGTAATGGAAGTAATGAATACATAGATGTAATAATTCATTCAGGTCACCTTTTTGGACACATTATGAACCAAACTAAAATGTCACATTGCTACTTTCTTTTGCATTATTTGATGGAGTTGACAGATTAATATAAGCCTTTAGCAGCATGACTCTGCTTTAGCTTATTTTATTTTGAAAGAACAATTGATGCACAGAAGAGAGGAACTAAAGCCTCATTGTTTTTCTTCTGTAAATCAGACCTCCCTCCACGGCCACAGTGATCGGCATCCCGGGTGATGGAGAGAACCTCCTGGAGGAGAGGAAAGGAGGAGACTCCCAGAAAGGCCACTCTGGTGAGAATAATCATCTTACATCAGACGCCTCACCTTTTCTTCATCACCCCTGTAGCTTTTCTGGACAGGTTATGGTTTAGTTGTGCCACCACACGGAAAGCCATTCCAGTTTATTTTCTGTATTTCTGAAGCTCAGTTTGAGCTTTACATCCGTATTCTGATGGTGTTTTTAATGTTCGGTCATTTAGACCGAACACGTCAGCACACAGTAAATATTAAAATACCTTAATTTAGAACAGGATCTGCTTTTCAGATCAGCCTACAACAAATAAGTAAATAACTGTGTACTGTTCAGGCTGATAATCCAAGGATTTCCCCGGTCATTAACTGCAGCGCCAAAACATTTCATCACAGCAGCTGAGCCAAATGCTTGAATGTAACAAACCATCTGGCAGGTCAGGCTGGTCTGTAGCATGCTCTTTTTAGAAAGCTGAAAATGTTTGACTTTAATATTTTATATTTTAAATGAAAAATAAGAATAAATTGAGTATTAGCATAAATCTAGAATTTTAGAAGTACTTTTCTTGACTGTTTAAGTTCTAGTGATCAGTAAAAGTAAACATTTTTTCAGGTTTTTTGGCAATGAACACATTTTAGTAATATAATCCACATTTCTGCTGCTCTATATTGTTTTTGTTGAGTTTTATTCAGTTTTAAATCTGTAAATGTATTTTGTTTTATTAAATCAATGTCCACACATATGACGCTTTGAGTTTGTTTTTACCCCGTCTAAGATGTTTGTTTTTTACATTTTTGAGTTGTTGTTGCAATATTCCTAAAGTAACCAGTTATCCTTTTTTATTTTCATTTACATAAAATCCCTCAACCGCCTCTTTAACGTTAATTTGTCATGCAGAAGAGATTAACCATCTCCTTCTGCATATTCCTTTCCTGTTTTCTGTTTCGTTCAGTGTGTGTGTGTTGAAGTGTGAACACATTGCAGTGTTTGAATATAGTTCATGTATAATTCAAACTCTCTTTTTAGATTAACTACAATCTGTTCTGACCTGTGGGCTTTCACGTGGTTAAAAATAGGACTGTGGTCCGTCTGTCTGAAGGGAGGTTGTGTGTTAGCATGCGTATAAAATGTGTTCGTTTGATCATGTTCTCTTCTAAAAGCACCATCAGTTCTTTCCATTATGTGTGGTTTTAAGAGCCTTTTCAATTTAGATGTTTATCAAACCAGTAAACCTGATACTTTTATCATTTTGAAAATTATGAGTTCTGTGCAACGGTTTTAGCGTTTTATGTAGATTTATCATTTCAAAATCAACTTAGAATAGAGGTGTGATAAATAGGTGCATTCCAGAGAAGCTTGGCTTTTTTCATTGGTGCATCATGGTTGAAACTAAAGTAACACAATCAGTTTTCAGGTTTCTTAGTGGGTTTTAAAAAGCTGGACTTGCAGACACTGTTGGAATAAAGTTGAGTCTGTAGTTATCTGGTCTTTTTTTAAAACCTGCTTCTATTGCCACATTTGAACTGATACAACTTTCACAAACCTGCAACTTGTGGTTTAATGAATGGTTTCCAAGGACCTCTTTGTGGAGGTTTAATATTTTAGCCATCCCTTGTATGTCTCTGTTCTTTCTCATCCAGGAGAGTGTCGAGAAGGGAAATGTCCCGTTGTGTCAGATGATCTCGGGGGTTGTGGCCACTCCCGAACTTCTAGCTACGCCAGCCAACAGTCCAAACTCTCAGGTAGAGATATCCCATCCATCCATCAACCAGTCAGTCCATCCATCAACCAACCAGTCAGTCCATCCACCCATCCATCCATCAACCAACCAGTCAGTCCATCCATTCATCCATCCATCAACCAGTCAGTCCATCCATCAACCAACCAGTCAGTCCATCCATCCATCCATCCATCCATCCATCCATCAACCAACCAGTCAGTCAGTCCATCCATCCATCCATCCATCCATCCATCCACCAACCAGTCAGTCCATCCATCAACCAACCAGTCAGTCCATCCATTCATCCATCAACCAGTCAGTCCATCCATCAACCAACCAGTCAGTCCATCCATCCATCCATCCATCAACCAACCAGTCAGTCAGTCCATCCATCCATCCATCCATCCACCAACCAGTCAGTCCATCCATTCATCCATCAACCAGTCAGTCCATCCATTCACCAACCAGTCAGTCCATCCATCCATCCATCAACCAGTCAGTCCATCCATTCATCCATCAACCAACCAGTCAGTCCATCCATCAACCAATAAGTCAGTCCATCCATTCACCAACCAGTCAGTCCATGCATCCATCCATCCATCCACCAACCAGTCAGTCCATCCATCTATCCACCAACCAGTCAGTCAGTCCATCCATCCATCCAACCAGTCCATCCATTCATCCATCCACCAACCAACCAGTCAGTCCATCCATCCATCCACCAACCAACCAGTCAGTCCATCCATCCATCCACCAACCAGTCAGTCCATCCATCCATCAACCAGTCAGTCCATCCATCCATGAACCAGTCAGTCCTTCCATCCATCCAAGAACCAGTCAGTCCATCCATCCATCTATCCATCCATGAACCAGTCAGTCCATCCATCCATCCATGAACCAGTCAGTCCATCTATCCATCCATCCATGAACCAGTCAGTCCATCCATCAACCAGTCAATCCATCCATCAACCAGTCAGTCCATCCATCCATCAACCAGTCAATCCATCCATCCATCAACCAGTCAATCCATCATCCAGTCAGTCCATCCATCCATCCATCCATTTAACAACCAGTCAGTCCATCCATCAACCAGTCAATCCATCCATCTACCAGTCAGTCCATCCATCCATCCATCAACCAGTCAATCCATCAACCAGTCAGTCCATCCATCCATCCATCCATCCAACAACCAGTCCATCCATCCATCAACCAGTCAGTCCATCCATCCATCAACCAGTCAGTCCATCCATCCATCCATCCATCCATCAACCAGTCAGTCCATCCATCCATCCACAAACCAGTCAATCCATCCATCAACCAGTCAGTCCATCCATCCAACCATCCATCCATCAACCAGTCAGTCCATCCAGCCAGTCAGTCCATCCATCCACAAACCAGTCAGTCCATCCATCCATCCACAAATCAGTCAGTCCATCCATCCATCCATCCACAAATCAGTCAGTCCATCCATCCATCCATCCACCCACAAATCAGTCAGTCCATCCATCCATCCATCCACAAACCAGTCAGTCCATCCATCCACAAATCAGTCATTCCATTCATCCATCTACCAGTCAGTCCATCCATCCATTCATCCATCCACAAATCAGTCAGTCCATCCATCCATCCATCCATCCATCCATCCACAAACCAGTCAGTCAGTCCATCCATCCATCCATCCATCCATCCACAAATCAGTCAGTCCATCCAACCATCCATCAACCAGTCAGTCCATCCATCCATCCATCCACAAATCAGTCAGTCCATCCATCTATCAATCGTATGTTCTGAAGCTTGTTCCAGGGGTAGCAGCTTTAGCAGAGAGGTCCAGACATTTTTTTCCAAATCCACCTCTTCTGGGAGGATTCCAAGGCGTTCCCAGGCCAGCCAAGAGACAAAGTGTTTTCTGCACTGCCCGGCCGGGGTTCAAACGTGGGTTCTGTGTTTTTGCATTAACCCTTATGCCCCAGGTCCACCCCGATTTCCGGAACCTCGAGAGCTAGGGTTCCAATCGGGCTGGCCCGATTTGACATCAGCTACTGCTGCTTATTGATTGGTTCACTGACTGAGGGGGTTACATCACACAGAGGAACTTTGTTTGCAGTGACTACGATTTTTTCACGAGTTTAAGTACACAAAAACAGTAGCGAGCCACCAAACAAGTTCACAAAAAGCTAACCTTAGCTTACCATTCTCTGTCATCCTGCCCTCTCAGCTTAAGCATCATACGATCCTCTCAATAGTTCTAAATATCCCATATTCTAAAAATTGTAATATTTTTTTCTCTAGTTCCTGAGGTTCTGTGATGCAGAGATGGATGCAATACTCAGAACACAAGTTACTGAGTTGAAAGAGTATCAAGTTAAAATGATTAGTTTCCAACTTCAAGTACATGAAGCATATTTTCTCTCGCAAAAACAAAAATGTATGCAGTCAAATTTAAGATAAAATCTTTTTACTGAGGAGAACGGAAATCATAACATACATTTCCAGTAATACTCAAAGCTTGCAGTTCGAGTTTCAATCACAGCCAGATCAGATGACACTAATAAATGATTAGAGGAAGTGGAGCCAGACAGACCTCAGCTCTAATGGGCCTCTCATGTAGGGCTGAGAAATGCTTTTCCTCCTACACGCAAATGTAAGCTGCTGTGGTGTTTTTAAGATTTACAGTAAAAACTACTAACACGCATTTTATAGAGGATCTGTTAGGCATGTTCAAAAAAAAAAAAGCATAATTTTAGTAAAATACTATAACTGAGCGTTGTTCCTTTCGTTCAGGCTACAGCTCCGGTCACTCCCGCTCATCCAGCATGTCAGAGTTCAGCCATCGGAGAAATCACTCGGTGGGCAGCGCCTCGACGGGCATCGGAAGTATTCCAGAGCCCAGCGAGGAACGAGAGTCCAGACCCTGTCCGGCTCTGCCTGAACACCCAGCTCCAACGACCGCCACCAACAACCCTTTAGGAACACAAGTGCTGAGCGCCTCATCCTGTGAACGACTGAACAGGCGAGTCTTTGGGTCGTTTGATAAGTAAAGAAACTCTTTGAACTACTAAAATAATTTAAGACAAAAAAATTTAATTGTTGTTGGGCTTATTTTAGAAAAGGGATGAGGATGAAACAGACTGAGCAGGCAAAGCTTCTACAGATGAGCTACACATTTCCTGTGTTTCAGGAAGCAGCATCAAAATCTGCGAGGCAAAACAGCGGAAACATATTTGTGGTTTTATTACGTAGTGTCACAGAGCTTTTAAACTCACACAAAAAAACTTTGTAGGGTCTAAAAATGACTAGACCTGAATTTAGTAAATAGGTTTTGCTGGGGAAGGATTTAGGAACTTAAGTGCACTTAACTTGCCAATACCGCTCAATGTTTTGTTATGCAGGTTATTTGTTATATTTATCTTACATTTAAGAATATTTTCTTTAATTTGTGGGGAAAAAAAAAGAAATCACATTTTAAATTACCTCAACATTTTTATGAAACTAGAAATAAGAATCAGTACCTCTTTTTACATGTAAGTATCACTGCAGCATAAAGCAACACTGTTTTCTGCAAAACCAAAGCGATAATGAGATTTAACAAGAAGCTGGGACAGGAAGTCCTGCATCAACCAGAACCGTCGAATCTCTGTGTACTAGATTAAACTTGTCTAAAACGTTGGTTCTATGGATGATCAAAGACTTCATTGTGTTACACAATTATTATAAAGTAGAATGTTTTTTTTTTCTCATCATGAATCAGTTCAGAGTTTGATTTTTATGTAGCATTTTAGAAAAACCTTACGTTGCAGTTTGTGTGTTTACATAGTACACAAAACCTACACATTAAGCAAGAATTCATACCATGCCTGGTATGTGACCAGGGTAACTGGTTTGTGTCGTCTTCCTCAAAGTTTCCAGCCACGACGGTCTGTTTATTGCAATGTAGCAGCATCCTGCTGACTACACTGCTCAAAGCCAGTTACTACAGACAGGCTCTGATTCTATTAGGCAACATTTTAAAACTTTGATTTGATTTCACTTAGCCATTGCATGGAAACATACTATAGATAGTCACTTATCCAGTAAAAATGAAATATTTACTGTTTTACGCTGGGTCTTAACCAAAGCATCGTGCAGCAACGGAGCAGCAGGAAGTTTAGTGCTCTGCTGCTTGTGCATTCAAGCGTATTGAAAGTGCTGTTAAAGTAAAATTTGAAGTACAAATATGTGTTTTGGCTTGCATTTACTAGTACTATAAGAAAAAAAAAAACTAAACAGTCAAACATGAGTTTAACTGTTCCAGTGTGTCACGCTGATGAAAAATGCAACTCTGTGTGTACAAAAATTGAGCAGCAGTTGTGTGGATATTATCAAAAGAATTGTTTTAGCTGCTTGAATGAGAGCCTATAGCTCAGCGACTGCACAAAAACCCTTTTAGCACAAGCAAAGTAGAAGATGAAAGATGCAAACGATATGTTTTTAGCACAAAAATAACTCCTCAGATTCTTCTCCTCAGACATCCCATGAAACAGGACTCCATGGAGTCGCAGCTAAAGCGCATGGACGACACGAGGGTGGACGCTGACGATGTTGTGGAAAAGATTTTACAGAGTCAAGACTTTACACCCAGCCTGCTGGACTCCAGCGCTGAAGGTGAGAAACACCCGCTCTGAAATGAGCAACTTGATGGGAAACGCTGATCACTTTAAACAAATCAAGTAAAAAGGCAGCCCTATCATAGAGTTTACGGTCTGTGCTTCGTGCTCAGCTAGTTTGCATAACAATAATTCAGTCGATACTATTGTGTTACCCCATGAATCGTGAGTCATTGAGTGAACTTTGAGGAAGGTATTGTGTTTCCTTCCAAGCTCTCATTCGGCTCAATGCTTAAAAAAGGGGGCTACAGTCAATACATGATTATTTTTAGATATCCTGGCAACTGGCTGCTCATCATGACGAGATTCATGCAGCAGGCTGTGGGTGCCTTGTGTACTGACTGACTGTTACAACTGTGTCTGCTTCAGAGGAGGGCTTGCGTCTATTTGTTGGTCCCGGAGGAAGTACCGCCCTTGGTAGCCATCACCTCCCCACCAGGTGAGCATCATCAACTCCTACATTCGTTTATTATAACACGCCAAACTGTCCTATCAGCTACAGTGATGTGTAGAAGATTTAAAGCAACAAAACAAACCACCTTCAGCCTCCAGGACTTCTAGCTGAAAAGTTGCAAAAACTTGTTTGTATCTGCAGTTATAAGTATGGAAGGAAAACTGTGGTGAAAATTAAAAATTCCTCTCTAAAGTGTAACGATTTGATTAAAAAACACATTCTTCACTTATTTATTAATGTGAACGCTTTACAAGCATTCAAACGAATAAGATCATTTTTTTTCTTCATACGTTTTTCAGAACCTATGAATCCAGCTCCTTCAGCACATTTCAGCTGTTTACACTTTTTTTTTAACTACACTTTTTCAGCCACATTTTTCCCCATTGAAAATGAATGGAGCCGTTTTCAACAGCCTTAAAACTCTTCAAAATGTTTCTAAATCTTTACTGCACTTTACACTTTTTGTTATGGTTCAGCACTTTAACTTCCTTGTGACAATTTTAGCCTTTTTCTGCTATTTCTTGCTAAAATTCTACTCTTTCTGCTAGATTGTACTTTTTTGTGCTTTCAGCTTCTTTGCTAATTTAAGTTTGCTTCTTTCAGTTGCTTTCTGCTTATTACAGCTGTTTGCTGCAGTTTTAGCTACTGTTCAGCTGTTATTAGCTAAAACTAAATTTTAAGCTAAATTCACATTTTTGAGGCCATTTAAGCTTCTCTATGATATGTTCTGCAAATGTGCTCCTTCTGCTTCTTTATGGTAAATTCATTTTTAGCTACATTTTAGCAATGTTGATACACATTTTAGCTGTTTTAACTGTTCTACACAAAATTGCAACTTTTTTTGTACTTTCATTCTTTTTTTTCTGCTTATTTTGCTTTTTTTTTTTACTACACGTTCACGTTAGCTTTTTATTATGCTAATGTTAGCAGAAAAAAGCTAATTTCTGTTTTTGTGCTTTCTGTTAATTTGAGCTTTTTATGCTTCCTTTGTGCATCAAATGAACTTGCATTAAACCTGAGCTTTCTGCTAAAGTTTTTAGCAAGAAGCATTTTCACAGGAAATGCATTTTCTCTAGTTTCCAACAGTTTTCTAGCTGACCGGTCAGTAAAACAGTTTAAAATGAAACTTCTATTCTTTGACCTTCATTTGGTCTGCACAAAAGTAAAGTCTCATATTCCCCGAGCCGTACTCTGTAAAAATACAGCTGCTAATTCATGTTTCGCCTGTCTTCTCAGGGTCGGTGCTGGAGCGTACGAACAGGTGGTGATGAAGCGTTAAAAGGACGACAGCCTCTCGGTGGCTGACTGGCAACGATTCCACTTTAAAAACGGGAAAAAACTGTTTGCGTTTCCAAATTCATTCCTGCAGAGCACATGGGATTTGAGCCGCGCCGTGGCAAATCTGATCCCTCAGATTTTGCATGATAGCGCCCTCTTGTGTTCGATTCTGCCACTTGCTGATGCTTCAGGATTTACAAAAGCAGGAAGCCGTCGCATCTAAATTATGTATAAATCCATAAAGATTTAAATCGGGAAATTAGAAGTGTTTAGCGATAACTTTAAAAAAAAAAAGCTTATGTGAAGGGGTTTTTATTGTGGCTTTCAGAGCTGAAAACCATTCAGTCTACATGGGTGCAGGAAGTTCTAGAAATCATCCAGCGTTTAAGCATTTTAAACTGGAGGAATATGATCAGCTCTGTTGATGACAGATAGAAATCATCAAAATGAACTAGAATCTACACTGAAAAGTGTTCAATACATTCCTTTTAAGTCTGATTGTTTCGAACATTTTAATTTAGAAACTTGCTTGCAAGCATCGAAACATTGACAGCTCTGTGTTTTTACGGTGAGAATATTTTACTACAAATTTACATGACTTAAGCTATTTTATGTGTGAACATGGACTGCGAGTGATGCTATTCACTGTGTACCAAAACCACTTATTGATAGCTATAATTCTCTATTTTGGATGAATGAAGGATAATAAATGAATTATTGTAAGTAATACAATGATGGTACCGACAGAGAGAAAAATTGAAAACTTGATATTATGTAATCACACAAGTCCTTATTGTGGTTTGTTTTTCACACATTATAGAGGATCTTATATTGAGAAAATGCTAAGATATTATTTTGACCACATAGACATGTGG
>JARVJO010000227.1:4784802-4796978 GCA_031762555.1 Cynodonichthys magdalenae | reverse complement strand
ATGGACCAATAAATAAATAAATACACTTAAAATGCACCACTTTCTCATGTTTTATAATTTAATTGTCCATCATATTTATTTTTCCAGCATAGTTCCTATAAATTATATAGTTTAGCACAATTTACATTTTACCGTTTTAAATAAAATTTGTTTTTCCTTTTACCTGTATATGCATTTGTGTCTCCTAAATGATTATTAGTTTCCCAAGTCTTTTTATTTCCATGTGCTTTTACATTTTTATCTTCTGTTTTTACTTTACCTTATGTATTTTTGCCTCAATATGCAAATACGGTGGGCGGTCCTTCTTGGGTCAGCTCCTTTCCTATTGGTCATCAGACAGAAGTAGAATCCATTTTCAGATGCACTGTGCATGCTTGTGCTGCCTCAGTTTAGCTTAAAGTTTAGTTAAAAACAGAGGCAAAGAGGAAAACACTTATTTGTGCATATGTTTTAAAGTAAACTTTAAAATGAGGCAGCACAAGCATGAACAGTAGGTCTGCAAATGGATCCTCCTTCCTGCCTGTTGACCAATAGGAGAGGAGCTGACCCAGGAAGGACCGCCCACCTTATTTGCATAATGAGACAGAAATGCATACGGTAAAGTAAGAACAGGAGACATTTAAGAGACAAATGCCTGTACAAGGAAATTTTTTTTTTTTTTTTTTTTTTTTTTAAATGGTAAAATGTAAATTGTGCTAAAATATATAATTTATTAGAACTAAGCTGGAAAAATAAACACAAAAGTCAATTCAATAAAAAAGACAAAGTTCTTCTTTTGCATTTTAAGTGTATTTATTTATTGGTCCATTTCTATATTTCTTTTATTTCTAATCGTCATTTTCAGTCCTCCATATAAACAAATGTAACATTTAAGACAAGTAGACTTGCTGTTAAAACAGCTAATATCCATTTATGTTCTCTGTTTACTGTAGTCATCTTTGTTTACTCACCAATTATCTTAAAATGACATCCTAATAATGTAGATTTCACACATTGCTTTATTAAATAAAACAATGACTATATCCTAAATGGCTAATTCTAACCTGCTATAATCTCTCAAATAAAATGGGAAAAGAAATATAAGTTATAAATGACTTTTTGCAGTTTTAGATGTCTAAATATTGTGTATTCATGGTTTGCTAATGTGCTACATCACTCCAGTCCAGCCTGTTGATCAAATGAACAAACGATTTTGTGAATTTGATGCATAATCTGCAGTGTCTATGGTATAATTTGATGGCAAAGGACTAGTTAAGTGACCCACTGCCAAAAAGAAAATACAACTGCTCATGTATTTTTTTTTTTATCTGTATTACCAGCGTCTTAGAAGTTTAATTTCTTAACTTTGAAGAACAAGCCAAAGTGCACAACTCACTGTTCCGTCAGAACAAAGCTGAGGGTTTTAGAAAAGTGACAACTGACTGTACATCTTTAATATTCTATCTCCTGTCTTAAGTTGTCGTAAGAGTTTAAATAAATGCCTCGTCTAGATCGACTTTAAACATATTAAATCCATATCAGTCTGTGTTTTAACTGTTTTATGTTTGTAGCTTCTGCATGGTTATGTCTGTTTTAAAGCAACACCCATCACATTTGGAGATCTTAGTTATTTTTTTCTTTATTTTTACGTTATGTTTAATCTATTTTCACACCGAAGGAACTCATTTATTTTGTAAGGACTCATTAAAAGCTGATAGTGTGCACAAGTGTTGCTCTATAAAGTCATTTTTTGTTTTTGATTGTTTAAAAGTCCAACAAAAAACATATTTAAATATCACCTTTTTATCTTTTGTTTTTTGATAGATGTCTGAAAAGTGTCTTTTAAAAGAACAATTTAGTATTAATCTGGCTACTAAATGTGAAGTCAGAAGGGTTTATTTTTGGGGGCCTTTTTCTTTGGAATCTTTTTTTATATCTGTGGGACACAGGTGTGTTTATGTTGGTACCTAACATGTTACAAACATGGTTGCTTTTTCTCTTCTGTGAAGCTGTTGTCTGTATAAAACTGTAAACTTGATCTCTTGTAAAGTGATGTTCTGTGATGTAATGACACTGTCAAGTGTTTTCTGTTACAGACTTTCTTTTGCTTCATTAATGACTGTACTGGACTCCTAAAATCTGGCACAGTTGAATAAAACAGATTAAAATGGTCAGTGTGTTTTACTCTGTAAGGCACTACAAAGAGGATTTAACATTTTTCACAGGTTTTAGTTTTTATTTTTATGCAGCACTTGCATATATTCACTCATTTTTACTTTTTTTATTTTAGAGTCGAACAATGTTGCATTTAGATGCTCCAAAAATAGATGAAAATGACAAATGTCAGGTTCTCAAACAGCTTAGGTTGTGGTAATTCAAACTCTCCATCAGGAACAAACACAAACCCTTTGGTAGATTCAAACAAGTTACCCACGTCAAACATCTGCCTCCCAGTCTTCCTCCTGCTCAACTCTGTAGAAACACTGGCTGCCCTCTGAATACTCGCTGTCCTCCAGATCACAGTCAACCTCTTGATCTGAAAATACAAAAAGGACACGTGAGCCACAAAAAACACCATTTGTGTTGGGACTGGACAGAAAAACGCAAGTAAATCAATCTGATGTGTTTTTTTTGAGGGAACTGATAAATCACTGTTAAAGTATGGTAAGAGTCACTTCTATTAATGTTGCTAAATAATGAAAAATAAGGGCTACTAATTAAAAAAATCTTTACGAAAACAGTTTGGGATGAATGTAGGATTGTAGAATTTTTTTAATTGGTAAAAGAACATTTATTTAAAACAGTGAAATGAATATTACAACTAGTTTAGTTGAAATACTGACATCTGCTGGACAATCATAGGTACTGCACTTGAATTTCATTTATGGTGAAAATGACTTATTTTTAGGTTTGATGCCGTTGCTTTTAAATATGTAATTGTTTTATTATTATTATTATTATATTGTTCCGAGATTTTATTTGCAGGCTGTTAAAGTGAACATCTATCGTACAGAACGTTGAAAACTGTTGTGCAACATATGAAAATATGAGTCAGCTTGGCAAAAACAATAAATACAAAAGTCAATAAAATTAAAGAGCAGTAAAAAAAAAAAATTATCCTATGAAAAATAACTAAAAATACATTTTCTCTTCCGGCCTGAGTTATCTGTTCAAAGACTGCGTGCAGCTTACAAATAAACTAGTAAGGAACTGAAAGGTCTGATGGGTAAATGTATGAGGAGCCCCATATCAAGTATTAAAAATTTGATCTTAACTCTACATTTAATGAAATGGCACTTTGAACATTTAATAAATGACTAAAAGTAATAAAAAGTACCTTGTTCTTGATATTTTACGAGTACAGCAGATCCATCCTGATTCAGTTTTACATCAAGCTCATCCATCAGCAGATGTCTGAGATTTCCCAGACTTCCACTCAGTTCCCTGACTTTGGGACAGCAGGACCGGATCACAGCCAGGGGCACAGAAACGAAGCTAAAACTAAGGAAATGATTATCGTCATTGTTAAAAGTTGGCCTCCAATGTATTGTTTCTAAATGAGACCCACTTGTTTAATGTGCCGAACTCCGGTTGTTCTGGGTCACTGGTCCAGAGCAACTCCTCGTCTTCTCTTCCGCTATAGTCCATGAGAGCATCCACCTCTTCTTCACACGCTGGCAGCAAAAAAGTTCCCAACAATTAAAACAAATGTTTCCCCGATTTAAAATCAGATCAATTGAAGAGAAAACGTTTACACTTTTACGTGCCTGTCTTCAGTCTGACAATGTGTAAAAATCACTATTTCTCTCACCACTCTTCTCCTCGATCCACCGGTTCTTTATCTGTTCTGCCCAGTACAACACTTCACTCACTAGAACTCTGCGTAATGTGTTGTTGTCACGCAGGCTGGGGTAGTTTACAGAGTACAGCTGAAAGACAAACATACAAACCAACATATCAGAGCTGGGGGACCCACATGCACAACCAACTCTACTTTAAAGACTTTCCTTTTTGATAAATCCTATAGCTAGACTTCGGTTTCCTGACTTATTCCTTAGTTATTATAGTTAATTCGTTATGTTGCTATAGGCTTAGACTGCTGGAGGACAAACTGACCACGTCCTTACTCTGCTGCTGTCTTTAGTCTCTCTCCTCTACATGTTTATTGTAATCACTTCTATCAATAACGTGTTTTCTTCGTCTCTCTTCCAGAGGAAAATACACCTGGACCAGTCCTGTGTTTGTGTCTTTTTCCTGTCCCCCAAAACCAGCCGGTCGAGGCAGATGGCCGCCTGTCCTGAGCCTGGTTCTGCTGGAGGTTTCTTCCTGTTAAGGGGGAGTTTTTCCTCTCCACTGTCACCACTGTGCTGCTCAGGATGGGAGACTGTGACGAAGCAGAGATTCGGCTCAGTCTGCTGGCTTCTTCTTTAGCTTTTATTGTTTTTCATGTACAGAGCCCTGAGACAATTGTTATGACTTGGCACTATATAAATAAACTGAATTGAATCATATAAACTTTTATGAAAGGGGACATATCATACAAAATAAACTTTTTAACCATTAAATATATTTTGTTGCGTACTTAGAGGAGTGTAAAAACGTTGAATTTAGTCTCTCCTGGTGCTGCATAGATATCTATATTCTGTTCGGGTCTTTTTTTTTCAATCCATGCAGTTTTCTCTATTTTCTATGAAGTTTTCTGTACTAATATGTCAAATTATTGGCAACAGAACTTCCAAATAAGGTCTGGACTCACCAACTACAATTTGGTGGTCTTCATTCTCCTCTGGTTCTGGGTCAGACTCTGGCTCCAACATGTATGCCTGGATGGACAAGTCTTCCCTTGTTCACATCTTAATTCATTTGTAAAGAAAAAGTTTGATGCGCAGCTATACTGTCATAAACCTCTTTATCAAACTACAATGGACTGGAAGCATTGCAGTTCCACTTTATATAGACCCCCACTGAATGATTTAAATGTGAAAAAGAAGGATTTAAAAGCAGGTTGTGTCTCCTTTAAGAGTATTTTGCAACATCAACCAGACGTTTAGACACATGTTCTATCAAAACATTACCTATATGTTCCAAAAACATCTTAAGTAAACAAAGGTGAAGCAGTTAACATCATCAAAAACTGCTTCATCTCTACTCTAACTCTTGTTGCACATTCCTGTAATGAATATCCAACTTTATATCGTCTAAACTGTATTCTCACTGCAGACCAACTCTACTGCCTTTTGCATTATAATGAACCAACGGCTAGAAAATGGAAGACATTCTTGTGCACTCACCAACGTGTAAGGAAAAACTCTCTCTTCGTCATCACCAGGTAACGCGCAGCGGCGTTCTTTGCCCCTGCGGCGGTGAAACACGCCGATCTGGGAGCAGAAACCGACACGGTCCTGCTGGCCTCGCGGCGCCTCGCCGACACCGGTGAACTCCACGTCGTAGCCATATTCAAAACACACCTTTAGAGCCCTGAGGAAAGCAATGCTTACTGTTTTTAGAGCCTTAGGAACGAATGCTTGATCTGTGACATATTAATTTTTTTTTTTGGTACTGTACCAGGATTTGAACTCTGCTCTGTTCCACTCAAACTTGTGATCACTGTGCCTGAAACCTGACAGTCCAGGCAGAAGGACGTTGAATTCAGAGTTCGGAGTGCTGATGATAGCGTTTACCGGGGTCATGTAACCAAAAACCACTGCAGAGAAGTGCTCCACATCAGTAAGAGTGAGGTGCTCAATGCTGCACAAGAGTCACAGGAGAAACATGCATTATAACAAACAATGGACATGATAAAACATAAAAATTGATAATGATACATAACGTGGAAGGAGTTGGAAGTACGCTGCATTTAAAAGGTCAAACAGCAACTTACAGCTCTATACAGGTCACCAGATCAAACCCTCTCAGGCGAGCATCTCTTTGAGTGACTGAGCCTTCGTACAGCTCTATTTGCAGCTGATCATAAGTCGGCTGCAGATAATCAGCTGATAAAGGACCTAATCCATGCCTGAAGGAATATATGAGCACAGGGGAAAGATTCCTGTTGAAAGCTCACTGGAGGTTATTTACAACAATTATTAACTGGGTGACTGAGGGGTCAAATTGTAAGTGAGGAAAGCCAAAGTCTGGGGATGCTGACCTATAGTTTTAAACCTAAACTTCCTAAACCACTGTGACCGGATTGTGCAAAGCTGCACTGAGCGTTCGCTTATTTGCTCCAGTTTCATTATTTCTACAAATTTCAACAAACCGTGCTGACGTCATGTGGTTAGCTGCAGACTCATTTTTGAGGTTTTTTGTTTTTTTTTGTCAATGTGTTTTGAAGAGCCACTAAATTGAAAATAGACTCAAGTTTAATCAGTTTTTATAGTGACCCTTTAAATAGGCTTACGTGAAGAACATGATGACTCTATGTCACCCATCAGATACTGTTCCCCCTGTGTTAAACTGGGGAAACGCATCCTGATGGCCCTATAACACCCAGTTTAACACGTGTTCCCCCAGTTTAACACAGGGGGAACAGTATCCGATGGGTGTTAGAGCCATCAGGATGCGTTTCCCCAGTTTTATGTTATTTGCACTGTCAGATTTGATATTGGTGTGAGATAAAAATATTATCCACATCCATACGTTTAAACCAATTGCTCAAATCCAATTTAAAATAACTGTCTATTAAACAAAATGTAGACATTTGCACAATATTTCAGGTTTAAATGCGTGTAATAAAATGCTTAACTCGTGATATGTATCATCATAAAACATATCTTGTGCCAAATATTACTGAGCAGCATTTTTCACTTTACATACATCTTTTTCTTAATTTTGCCTCCATTGACGTCCACTCCAACCAGCTGTTCAATCTCCCGGTGAAACTTCAGCTGTTTCAGGAGCCTGCACTCACTGCAGCCCAAGTCAGCTACCTGGAACAAAAACAAGGTAAACTGCAATCTAAATTATATATCATACAAATAATACACTACTGAAATGATTAGAATCACCCTCGGTAACAGAAAACAACCGATTTGGAAAACAGTAAAGTAAGGTCAAGACGGTTAGCTTCACGTGATTAGCTGTTAGCAAACATTCGCTCTCACAGACTGGATGACTTTATCTGCGAAGCGTTTAAAATATTGTATTTGTTTCAGAATTGTTAAGACAAAACTACCCTTCTGGGTTTGTTCTTCATGACAAAATCGATGACAAACTGGTGTCTTTGCCTGTGAAGCGGCGGGTTGAAAATGGAGTTCATCTTCGGGCTAATTCCCCCGTCAGTGTACTCCACCGGGCGCTAGATGGCGCTGTTTTTATCTTGTGTTACCGCGTTGTTGTCGGTTGTTAGCGTCCATACTTGATTGGATTATTGAAATACCGTAATTGAAATAAAATATTTATTATTTATTGAAATTAAATTATTGAAATAAAGTACTCCATAAATTTTGGTAGGATGTGTGTGTTTGCTATCTTGGACTTAAAGGGACTGATTGTCATAATTTTTTTGTCCTTTTTGTTTACATATTCTCACCCCAGTTAATATCTGACTGTTGCTGTTATTATAAAAGAGACCACTTTTATAATAACCTTACAGTTTTTAAAATAATACATTATATTTCAGTATGTTGACCCATGTGTGATCAAGTTGTACAGGACCATTGAGAACAGAAGGTTAATTATGAAAATTTGGATCAAAACACAATTGTATCAAAACTGGGGTGAATATTGTGTTGAACAGGGTTTTGCTGTTTTCAACATACATGACTGTGTGTGTAAAGAAAAGTATGTATTAGCCACAAACTAGAAATGCACAAGCTAAATGTTTGACAAATTTAACATTTAATCCAGAGGTTTGCGACCCCTAGTGGGGTCGTGGAAATGCTGCAGGGGTTTGTAAGTTATTTATTTATAAATATTTTTGTTTTTCAAAGTTTTTTCTTAAATTACCTTGAATCTAACATGTAGTAAATTCATAAATCGAGGCCTAAAATAATGCATTTCAGCACACCACCTGAATTCTGCTTCACTCACAACCTGACCCTCCATATATTTTGCACACAAAAAGAAAGACCTGCCCGTCCCTCCATCAGTTTGGGGGTCCCAGACTGAAAAAACATTGAAGACCCCTGATTTTAAACTGTCTGTACACATTTTTTATTATAAAAAACTGGTATCAAGTCAATGTAGTGCAGTATAGCACCAGGAACACATTTTGTTAGTAGCGTTATGAGTGAATGCTTTGCTTTTAGAAATTTTCACTTCATTTCTGTTCTGTTTCACTCATATCAAGAAGATGTCTATGTTGATTAGAAGCTGCTTATGACTTCACTGTGGAAGTCTTGTTTTTCTTTTTGTTTGATGAATCAAACTGGGCCTAATTAAAAATATTAGTCTTTCATAAATGTAGAAATAATTGCTTTTAAAATGCATGCATATGTCTTACTGCAGCTGCCATATATGCTTTATCTTTGTGATCCACTTATTTAAACTTTAAACGGCACAAACCATAAGCAGACAAACACATTTTCATTTTTCATAGTCTTTATTTTCTTGTGTATGGAACAGTTAGTTCACAAAAGAAAACCCATACAGTAAGAAAATATACAGATGTTAATTGATAAATTATCAGTTTATTCAGTTTTCTTAGTTTGACAATCATTCAAAGAATCTAATGACCTCCTTTAACAATGTTACAGTTTTTATAAAAAATAATTTCAGTAATCTTTTGTTAAACATCTATAATTGGCTAGATCTAAAGGTTCTTGTCAACTTTTTGTGACAAATTAAGTTGTACCCCAAGAAGAAAAAAGTTGTGGATTTAGATTTGAAAATTACTTTGTTTGTACAGTTATCTTCCTAGAGGTTGTTAGAATTAAGCAAGGAACAACTCTCTGATAAATGCTATTAGGTGGAGAAGAGTTCAGTAACCTGCACATCTCTTCGCCTGCGTGCATTCACTGGACCTGAAAAAACAAACAAAAGACTTGTGATTAGGCTTCTTGGTTTTTGTAATGCTGCAGATCTTTGTGTTTTGTCTGACCTGTGATGTTCTGAGTGGGGATGCTTTCTCCCACGGCATTGATAGCTATCACTTCAGTGGTAGAAGGATCAAAGTTGGTCACCCAGCAGGCGAGCATCATGGAGTTGCAGAGGACTACACGGTTTCCTCCTGACGTGCTGTAGACCATGTATTTCGTAGCTAACACCGATGCATCCCAGGACAGAAGAGCTGACTGATTGTCACCTGAGTACTTCACCTTTTGTGGAGCACAAGGCACTGCAAGACAATGAAACAGTGACAGAGCTGTTACCAAAAACACTGGAGAAAATCTGATTTAAAATGTTAACATAAAAGTGAATAAACTGTTGTTGTATTGTGAATTGCTTAAAAAGTACTTAGTGGCAAAAATCAAAGCCTAAAATTTAAACACAGTGTCAAAAAGAGAAAGAAACAGTTTTTGTACATAAAGCTACCTGTGAATCCAGAAAAGACGCTGGATGGTTTGCTGACTCCACCAGAGTTTCGGGCAAACAAAGTAATGTTGTAAGGTGTGCTACAAGGCATTGGTAGCTCAAAGTACGGCCTCAGCAACCAGTAAGAAGACACATCCATCAAAGTTAGTGGGTTGTTTCCAATTTGGGCTGTTATTTTGGCCAAGTACTCAACATTGGAACAGTTGACTTTGTCCCAGGTTATCATCAGCCAGTGCATTTGTTTTATTCTCTGTATACGGACGTTCCGTAATATTGGAGGGCATGGAGCTGAGAAG
Organism: Cynodonichthys magdalenae; assembly: GCA_031762555.1. Classification (NCBI taxonomy): domain Eukaryota; kingdom Metazoa; phylum Chordata; class Actinopteri; order Cyprinodontiformes; family Rivulidae; genus Cynodonichthys; species Cynodonichthys magdalenae. The sequence goes on along the minus strand of JARVJO010000227.1, from coordinate 4,787,229 downwards.
AAAGAATATTTTACCAGTTATTTTGGAGGTTCACTACAAAGAAAGCTGGAGGCAAAGTTTGAAAATAACATTGGAATACTTTATTTTCTTCTAACCAATAATTACCTGCTCCCGCCTGAAGAGGGGAGCTGAAAGAGCTGTTGCAGATGCCGTCACATGCTTTAACAGTGAAGTTGTAAATGTTACCACACTGCATGGTTTTGAGCGTGCACGAACTGTTAGTGGTGTCACAATTGAAAGTGTCTCCGTTCACAGATTGTGCAAGACCTAAATACTTTACAGCTCCCTTAGTGTTGTTCCAAGACAAGACGGCAACGTTGGTCTGACAGTTAATATCCACATTGACATCGGATGGCGTACAAGGCACTGAGAAGAAAGAAAGATGAGCACTTAATTTATTTACTAACATTTTCATTCATTTGTATATAGTTTTTTGAAGTTAAGAGAAAAAGTCACTCAGTTACATCTGGGTGGTATCATCACTCAAGTCTATGTTTGACTTTTGGCTATATAAATATATTTCTTTTTTCTTCTTTTTTAAAATGAAAAGTCTATTGTAAATCAATTTTAATCAGTGCCATTATATTCAGTAGTTCTCTAACAATGGACAGTCAATTTACAGATAAATGTTGTGCAGTTCAAACATACTGTACCAGGTTTGGGCAAACTCTCATCACGTGCAATTAATTGTTAGAAAAACTATCAAGAATTAATATTTGCAGCTTTTAATTGCTGCAATTAATGCCATGAGATGATGACATATTTGTGTGTGGGAGGCACTTTTACTTTCAAATGAGCGTGTGAGCAGAAGGCGATGCACAGCAGGTAACGCTAACTCGAACAAAGCAAACTCCTCCAGCGAGCGTTGGAAACAAATTTAGTCAGCCAAGAATCAACAATGCTCTCAGTCAATCTGTCCGTTATGAGGGGCAGGCCATGGCTAATAAAATTAAGAAGTTAGCTTGACTGATAAGTATAATTTTAGAACAGAGTAACAGATTTAGTCATAAGCATGCAATTGAACTTGCCATCTACTAATTGTCAAATTAATCGCTATCTGCTAAATGCGGCGATTAATCATGATTCATTTTATTACCAATATTGCCCAACCCTGTACTACACACATTTTTGTCAAAATAAATAAATAAATAAATAAGGCTAAAATTGTTGCCAATTAGTTATCATTCAAATTATGACTTATTCATCAAATTTATAAGCGGTAATCTTTCCACACAATAAAGATTTCAGAAAGTCAACCCTTTTGACAGTGTTTATCTCAAAAACACAGTTTATGTTACCCGTTTTAAAGATTGAGTTGCTGGGATAGCTGGTGCAGTTGCCTCCTATGGCCGTGATGCCTAAGCTGTATGTTTGACCGCAGTGAAGATCAACCAGGGAACAGTTGTTCATTGAGGTGCTGCACGCCGCCTTGTGTCCGTCCTGTCCTGTGGCTGTCAGCTGGTAGGATGAGGCCACGGGTGATGTAGACCATGACACCGCAGCCACGTTTTTCTCACATAATGACCCCACCGTCACATTGCTTGGTACACATGGGGCTAGAGGAAAAAAGAAAATTACTTCAAAGATTTCAAAAGATGGAATGAATCTATACTGAACGGCCATATTGAAGAATACCGGTTGTAATCTTTGTCGGAGGACTTCTGAGGCTGCCGCACTTGTCAGAGGAAGCTGACACTACGACGCTATAGTGCATGTCACAGCGGGCACCCTGGAGAAGGCACGAACTGGATGAGCTGTTACAGGAAATGATGGTTTTATCGTCAGCCTCGGCTGTAATCAGGTAGGTGGATGTATCTCCTGTTTTCTTCCATTCAACCAGGATGACGCCACTGTTGCATTCACTTGTTGCATTGATGGTCTCTAGAGTACAAGGGCCTAAAGGAAAACAAACATGTATCATGATAATTAAGGTCATTAAAATGCTAACAGTATGTTAAATGAATTCAGGGTAAAGAAAATGCTTAATAGCATTGAGTACCTGTCACAAGATCAAAGGTTTTGCTGCGATTACTGCTGCAGTAATCATTGATAGCCGTGACAGAGAAGGTGTAAAGAGTCCCACATTTCAGATTTACGATTTCACAGGGCGCAGAAGATGTGGTGCAGTTGAAACTGTCACCGTTGGCTGCCCGCGCCATACTGAAGTAACTTGTTGCCCCTGCTGCAGGGTCCCAGCTCACCCAGGCATGGTTTGATAGGCAGTCCAGACGGCCATTGGCGAGTTGGGGCACACACGGAACTGTTGCAGGTGAAAGACGGGAGAATGTATTCTAACCTTTTTGTGATGGTTTTGTGATTCATTTTCATTCTAAATATAGACATCAGTCTATTGTTTCTTGATATACATGGACAAAATGAATGATCCCATTCAGTTCCAAATGAATAAATATAACTTCTATACAGTGA
>JARVJO010000227.1:4770387-4784792 GCA_031762555.1 Cynodonichthys magdalenae | reverse complement strand
TTAGCCGTTGACTGAAGTTTACCTGAAGACGTTTTCACCGCAGCGCTTGGTTTGCTCTCACAAGCGTCTCTGACAGACTGCACAGTGATGCTGTAGTTCTGTCCACAGGGCAGATTGTTTATAGTACATTTGGTGTTACTGGAGTTGCAGTAGAGTCTCACTCCAGTGTTGCTCACTGCTGCTACATGGAAATACTGAGCATCAGGGTTGGGAGACCAGGAAACAACCATGGCACCTTCTGCACAGTGCGACTCAACGGCCACATTCTGGGGCACACAGGGGACTGAGAGACGAAACAAAAGGGTCCAATTTTTTTAAAAAGTTGCTAAACCTGCACCCAACACTCTATAAGATCACACAGCTTGACATTAACGTGTTTATAATACCTGTCCGCACAAAGGCCTTATCACTCTCCATGCTATTACAGGAGTCATCATAGCCAAACACGCTCACATTGTAAGTCTGTCCACACTGCAGGTTGCTCAGGTCACAGTATGTCATGGTGTTATTACACTTAGTCTGGTATCTTCCATCTGTTGTTACACCTACTGCAACATAAGCAAGAGCTCCACTGGGTGGCTCCCATGTCACTGCAGCCGAGTTCGAGTTGCAGCGAAGGGAAGCTTTGACGTTGGTCGGCTTACAAGGAACTGGTAGAGAGAAAAAGTAAGAAAATTGTTGTCTAATAATGTTCTTGAAAAAAATAATAAAACAAATATTGGCTTGTTCTTAAATGTTCAATTAGATTTTTTACAAATATAGCTACTCAAAAGGCAAAATGTTTTTATGCTTAGGACTAACCTCATCAATAAGCAGTATGAAACCAATATGTAAACTGAAAATTAGTCTAGGTTAACCTGGAATAACCTAGGATGTTGACCTACTGTAAATCCAGCTGTGGTTGTAAAAAGATTTTAGTCTTGATGGAAATAATCCCAAGATGCTTTTTGTAATTTCTAGTCATATTTTATATGTATTTTAGGTATTAGCTATAGCCAAAGACAACTGCTAGATACAGTAAAAAGTTTTAAGTAAAATCACAGGATCTTTATTCCTGAAAACTCATTAACATCAGTGGTCCATCGTATTTTGTCCGATTTCAAAAGAGAAGAGAGAGAAAAATATATACATACAGTATATTTAAAACCCCAATTCCAATGAAGTTGGGACGTTGTGTAAAACATAAATAAACAGGATAAGATGATTTGCAAATCATTTTCAATCTATATTTAATTAAACACACTACAAAGGCAAGATATTTAAAGTTCAAATGGATAAACTTTAACAACACTTAGTATCATCAGTTCCCAAATGCTTATTGAGTGTTGTTAAAAGGAAAAGTAATGTAACAGTGGTTAAACATACCAGTCTCAGCTTTTTTGGAATGTGTTGCAGGCATCTAAGTCAAAATGAGTGAGTATTTACTGAATAAAAACAATAGTTTATCTGTTTGAACATTACAAATTTTGTCTTTGTAGTGTATTCAGTTGAATGTAGGTACAATCAGAACAAATGTATACCAGACTGCAGCGTGAGGTAGGTCTTGCTGTTATCGCAGCGTCCATCCTGGGCTGTGACTGTTAGGTTGTAAAGCTGGCCGCAGTGCATGCCGGGCAGCTCACAGCTGTTTTTTGTGCTGTTACAGTCGATTTTGTGACCATCAGGGCCGAAAGCCTGCACCTTATAGGAGGACACGTCACCCACACCTTCCCATGAAACCACACCTGTGTTGTTCTTACACGTCATCTTTGCTGTTACTTTCTGCGGTACGCATGGCACTACAAGCAGAAAGGATAGACAGAGCTTATATTTAGTGACTCAAATACAAATGTTTGAAGTCATCTGGTGATAAATTAAATCTGCTCTTGATTTCACCTGTGGCAATGTACACAGCTGGTGTCCCAGCACTGCTACACAAGTCATCAGAAGCAATAACGGTGATTGAGTAGTTTAATCCACATTGCAAGTCATTTAGCAGGCAAGTTGTTTCACTGCTGTTGCATGATGGAGCATAGCCTGCTCTGCCCTGAGCAACTGCAGTATAAGACAGGGCTCCTTGACTCGGCTCCCAGGAGACCATCACCCCACCAGACTTACAATCCACACGGGTTTTCACCTGATTTGGTACACAGGGTACTACAAGAACACGGGAAGAAATATCAGCTATGCATAAAATTTCACCTACAATAATCATTCATGCATTGACAAAAACAACATTGTAATTCTGGATGACTGCAATATAAGGTACCAGTTTGCTTCCTAATGAAACAGTTCTTTTCCTAATAAAGTTTCAAAGTTTTTCGATTAAAATGTTTCATCCAACATTAGTCTTCATTTTGGTTCTTACCTGCTTTAAGTTGTTCAACATCACTCTGAGACACGTTGCACATGCTGTTGACAGCGATCACACTGATGTTGTAGGTGAAGCCACACTTGAGGTCTGGCAGGATGCAGGTCTGGGAATTCGTCTCGCAACTAGTTTCACCCTCTTCCACACCAAAGCCCTGGACAATGTAGTGTACAGCCCCCCTGCTGGGCTGCCAATCCACTTGTGCTGTGTTACTGCCACAGTCCAGCTCAAACACAACATTTTCAGGAGGACAAGGCACTGGAGAAGGGAGAAAAAATTGTGAAAACTAACTCAATGGGTAATAAAATTGACCAAATGTGTTGTTAACCAGGTACCACTTCTGACTTAAAACACTCGGAGGTTAGATGAAACACAGATGATACCAGGCTCATTCACAAGATTTATTGTTACAGAGTGGTACATTTCAGTAAATTTTTGTCATAAAAACATTTAATTTAATGCTTTTGAGTGCTTACCTGATTCCACTTGCAGCTTAGCACTAGGTGGACTGCTGCACTGATCATTTGAGGCCACCGTGGTCACACTATAGATGCTTCCGCACTGCAGATTCTGCAGCTCGCAATTGGTGCCATTGGTGGTGCATGTTGAAACATTACCACTAGAGGACTTTGCTGTTGCAGTGTAGTTCAGGGCCCCCTCAGCATACATCCAGTCCAAAAGTGCAGTGTTGGTGCCGCAGTCCAAAACCACAGAGCCGATGTTGGGTGTGCAGGGAACTAAAAGAAGTCATTAAAGAATTACTTGTTGAGCCAATGCTTAAACATGATAACAACAAGTCACACACAAACACACATGATGCAAAACCAATAGACTTTACCTGATTTGAACTGAACGGGTGGGCTTGGCAAACCTGAGCAGGTATTATCCACTGCTACCACCTGCACAGAATATTCTTGTCCACAGTTGAGGTTGGTCAAAATACACTTGGTGAGTCCAGTCTCACAGGTTGACTGAGCTCCCCGAGTACTCAATGCTGACACTTTGTAAGACAGAGCCCCTCTGCTGGCACTCCAGGACACAACTGCCTGATTGTTGGAGCAGTTCACTGTTGCTTTCACATCAGTAGGAATACAAGGAGCTAGATGTTTTTTAAAGAAGGAAGTTGCAGATAGTTTAGTTGTTAAAATGTGAATTTTCAACAAGTTGTTTTCTCAAAAGTAAAGTAGGTAGAAATTACTTTAAAAGTAACAGGCAGTTGAACCACATTTGCATATAAATTGCATTTTTTCATTCTGTCATATTTTAGAATGAGAATTTGAAACCTAATACCTCACCTGACTGCAGTATGTTAACCTCACTGAGTTCAGAGTTACAGATTTTGTTTGAGGCGACGACAGTCACTGTGTTGTTCTGTCCACAGGGGACAGTGGATATGGCGCACTGCTCACTGACAGATGTGCAGGTATACAATTGCCCATCTTTTGTCATTACTGTGGCAGTGTAGAAGATGGCCCCAGCCGAGCCGGTCCACGACATCCTAGCAATATTGGTAAGGCAGTTTTTGGTGCTGGAGACATTAGTGGGCTTACATGGCACTGAGGGATGTAAAGAGAAACATATTAATGACACACTAAGTCCTGATGAATAAAATTGTATTTGTATAAATAATTTAAAACTTGGAACAGTGAGCTCTGGAAAAAAGTATTTGGGGGTATGCATTTGAAAATGTACCTGACAAAAGGGATAAAGCCTGACTGGGTTGACTTGTACATATTGATTCTACTGCCTGAACAGACAGGAAGTATTCCTGACCACACCGGAAGTCAGAAATGTAAGTCCACGTATCGTTGGTGCTGAGCTGCACTTTGTGGCCACTGTTGGTTTGTGCAGTCACAGTGTAAAACTCAGCCGCTTTACTTGCATTCCAGCTCAGTGAGGCCACCTTTAAAAAAAAATGATAAAAATTTCATTGAGTTACTTAATTTGTCTATTTCATAAAGCACTTTAAAATGTTTGAGAAATACTTTTTAAGGAACAAAACAAGGGTCACCTTCGAAGTGCAGTTAAAAGATGATTTCAAATGTTGTGGTATACAAGGTGCTAAAATGAGAAGGCAGATGTTAAACATTCATACCAATAAATTTAGTAATTATTTCACTTTAATCTAAGTTAAACAAGTATAAAAATTGGTTCAGGTGTCAGCAGTTTAGCATTAGTTGCAGGTGGACATATGCCTTCTAAAAGTTTGTTTACCCATCCGAATTGTTGTGCTGTTGCTTGGCACGCTGGTGCACGAGTATTCATATGCAATGACGTTAACGGTGTACACTTCACCACAGTTGAGGTCATTCCAGGTACAGATAGTATTGTTTGTTATGCACCCATGGGTGTGGCCATCTTTTCCAATCGCAATGGCCATATACCCCTCTGCCTCTGCACTCATTGACCAGCTGACTGAGCCCAGACTGTCTTCACAGTGTGTGAAGCTCTGCACATTCATTGGTACACAGGGACCTGGGGAAATAAGAAATTGATGAATCACCACTATATCTCAAAAGGCATAAGGAAAAAAGTATAAATGAGCCATGTACCTGTCTTGTGTCGTTCAGATGAGCTGACAGTGCTTTTACATCGACCATCTTTGGCTTGTACAGTTAAATTGAACATTTGTCCACATGGCAGGTCAGTTTCTATTATTGTATCATTGGTCTCGAAAGACTCGGTGTATCCCAGGTGTCCACTGATGGTCACCTCATAAAGCGATGCACCTTTCGCCTCAGACCAGTCCAAGATAATGGTGTCATTGTTGCACGACCCACTGACCATCAGACCAGTTGGCTGGCATGGTTCTGAAAAATAAATAACCACCATTTTTGTTGTATTTTTTTTTGTTTTGTTTTTTAGCTTTTTCTATTTCATTTCAATAGGTATTTCATTATGTTGGTGCTGTTGACACAATTTTTATTTGGATTACAAACAAAATATAAAGTGAGGTTGGGCAAAATTGTATGGTGTGTAATTAATCATCAGTAAAACTGTCACATAATAGTAGTTAGCACTGCGCAATTTCTGCGATTAGTGACTTCTATAAGTCACTGCAGCTTGGAGCTAACACTAATGTGGAGCTAATGCTAATACCGAGTTAGTGCTAACATGGAGCTAACACTGTTGTGGAGCTAATACTAATGTGGAGCTAACAATATAGCAGAGTTAATGCTAAAGTGGAGCTAACACTATCACAGAGTTAACACTAATGCAAAGCTAATGGGAGTGTTGATGTGTTATGTGGGTGTTTCAGGTTTAATCACCTGAAACACCCACATAAACTCGAGGAAAGCCAGAAAATACGGACCGCAACGTTGGCAACAAATTCAACAAATTCTCCTCCAGCGAACGGTAGAAACAAATCTGCTCAGCCAAGAATCTACGATGCACTCTCAGTCAAGGTTGTGGCCGGTAAAGAAATTAGTTTGACTGATAATTTGTACGTATAGTTTTAGAAAACAGGGTAACTGATTTAGATTAAAAAACATGCACGTACAATTGTCATATAAATTGTTATGGGATAAATGCCACAAACAATCGTGATTGGTTTTTTTTGTTTGTTTGTTTTTTTGGCAATATCGCCAAGTCATTGAAATAGTTTTACAAACATTTTTTCAACAATGCTTCTAATGTTTCTCCAAAATTAAAAAGTAGAACCTGAACTAAAACAAAATAGTGTACCAACATTAAAATACTACCTGTATGAATCTCCACAGTGTTGCTGATTTCACTGTAACATATGTCACTGTAGGCAGTTACAGAGAACTCGTACGTTTCCCCACATTTCAAGTGAGGGAAACTGCAGGTGACATTGGTAGAGTTGCACTGCAAAGTCATTCCCATGCTGGATGTAGCAGTAGCCACGTAGAGTTTCACGCCTTCTTTGTCTTCCCAGTACAAGTTGGCAGTTCTTGTGCCACACTTTAGGTCCACTTCAACATTCAACAGCTGACAGGGGCCTGGACAACAAGTTCATGCATTAAAAAATAATAACACGGGGGAAATCTGGTTGTGAAAATAAAATAAACTGAAGAGAAGTTTTTACATTCTCATCCATCTAACATCTCAGATGAAATCTTTCTCAACTTACGTGAGTTGAATGTAAGATTAGTTTGTGTATCAATCTGGCAGTTGTCACTGATGCTCGTCAGGATGACATTGTACGTTTGACCGCACTGCAGCTTTGTCAAGTTACACTGGTTCCCATTAGTTTCACACGAAGATCGGAAGCCATCTGCTGATTTAGCAGTCACCTTGTAGGAGTTGGCTCCATGGGCTGAGCTCCAGGAGACTTCAGCTGAGTTGTTGTGGCAGTTCAGGTCAACCACCACATTGTTGGCTACACAAGGAGCTAAAGACAGAGAAGGAGATATTACACAACTGGAAAAATCTTCAAATAATGTAGCTTCAAATCAGAATTTTCAGTTAGGTTTTGGCTTTTGTATGTTCTACAGTACCTGAAACCAGCAGTACGGGTGTGGAAGGCTTGCCGGCCAGTGTTTCTCCCATAGCAGTGACAGTGGTGATGTAGGCAATCCCACAATGAAGGCCTTTTACGCTGCAGAAGGTATCGTTACTGGAGCAGGTCAATGAGTGGCCATCAGTTCCCATCAGTTTAACCTCATAGTCCTCAGCGCCCCAGCTGGGCTCCCATGATATGGTTCCCTGACCCGCTCCACAGTTCACATATGTTCCCACATTGTTGGGCGGACAAGGTTCTGATAGCAGAAACACAATAAAAGTCAGAATATATGGAGTGATGCAAAGCAGACACTAATGTAAGACTTTGAACAAAACCACACGTGAAGCATAAAAATAATTAAAAATTGACATTATCCATATTGATTTGTTGCATATTGGCTACATTCTGCAGAGAGGCAAAACATGATTGAGTGAACAAAATTGCAAACTTCTATTCCATCAAATAATCTCGTATGCGCTTTTATTGGAGACCTTTAAAATAACGCTGTCAGTATTTTTCTCAGTATAACTAGTTTTACAATAAAAGCAAGAAAAAAATTGTTTATGACTATCACATTTATAAGAGTAATTTTTCTCACCTGTCATAATTGTTCCAGCTTCAGAAGAGACGGACACGTCCTTGCACGCCTGGTTGTGTGCCGTGACTGTGATGTTGTACATCTGTCCACAGTTCAAGTTGTGTAAAGTACAGGAGGTGACACTGGTGTTGCAGGAGGCTGTGAGGCCCTGGTTTGTCTCTCCACGAACAGTGTAGGAGTCAGCGCCAGTGGTCACATCCCACTCCACCTGGCCAACTGTCATGAAGTAGTGTGTGGTGATGTCTACTGGGATGCAAGGCTCTGTAGAAAAGGATGAAGACGTGTGTAAATATAAAACCAAAAAGTACTAAAGTCTTAGAAAATATTAACCTGGCTTTAAATAAATATGGTCAAACGACATCAACAAAAATTTTGGGGAGGGGGTCTCTGCAGTCGCTAAGTAGGAGTTTCTTATTTTGTGGGAGGAGTTGGCCCAAGACATAGTTGGTCAGATTGACGATGGGGTTTGAAGTAGCTGAAGGGGAGAGTAGCTTGGTCGAATCGGGCAGAAAGCACCTATATTTTTTAAATACAGAGATTAATTTTAGTCATAACTTGAGAAAGGAAGGTGTTAGCTGCACAAAATTTGAACGCCGTACCTATGGGGGTGTTCAAATTTGGCTTGATCAAAACATCCCTAACCAGCCTGTAATAAGATTGCTAAAAATCAATATGAATATTAGTCACATTTTGAGACAGGAAGGTGCTTGCAGCATGAAATTTGAAGTCAATAAATTCTGTTTACATGTTCACAATAATTTTTATTTGAGTCATTGTTCTGTTTTAAACTGTACATGGACAGTCAATAAGCCATAGTATTTCATTACCATTACTTCCTCTTTTAAGTTGCTGCACAAGACAAGTCAATCTGACCAATCACAGTTTGGACAAATTCCGTTTACACACCAACTCCGCCAATCACGATTAGGGCCAACAACTACATACACACCAAGGCCTCCACCAATAATGGGTAGGGCCATCTCCACCCACATCAAGACCTCCACCTGTCACGGATAGGGCCATCTCCATCCACAAGACAACATGTACTGAGACTTTGATAAACTTTTTAGTTTTGTTTCAAAATTTGGGACTTTTAGTTTATTTGGCAACAGTTCTTAAAAAAAACACACACATGCAGCTCTGAGAGCCTGTGCTGCTTACCTGTGATCAGCGTTCCGACCATGTTAGCGACGCTGCTGCAGGTTTCTCCCATAGATTTCACAGACACAGAGTAGCTCTGACCACAGAGCAGCCCTTCTAGATCGCAGGAGGTCGTGTTGGTATTACATGTGACATTCTGGCCTGATGCTGTGGTGGCCAAGACTGCGTACGTTAAACCTCCATCGCTCGGGTACCACGACACCTGGGCTGTCTTTGTGTAGCAGTTCATGTTTGCCTTGATCAGTCTTGCTTTACATGGAACTGAGAGATGGACGGAAAATACAAATAACACGTTTAATGACATGGCATTAGATAATGAGCTGTTCAATTTAAGAATTTTTCTGATTATCTCCATTGATTTATTTTCAAATCTACCTGCAGGTGTGTTGATTACAGGCGTGGGCGGGCTTTGACAGTACCCATCAGAGGAAATGACAGAGACGCGGTAGACCTGACCACAGCCCAGTCCTGTCACATTGCACGAGCCCTCAGTTGTGCCCTGACATGTGGTTGTCTGGCCACTGCTGTCCCAAAACGTGGCAATGTAGGAATCAGCTCCGGTGCTCTCAGACCAGGAAACAATCAGAGAGTTGGCCTTGCAGTTCATTTTGGAGGAGGTATTACTAGGAGTGCATGGTACTGTTCAGAAAAGACAGAGAGAGGCTTTTATGTATGCTTTGTTTAATTCCTTGAATCAGAGATAAAGGTATAAAAATTATTTTTCAGACAGAAGCATTTAATTTGAGACTCATTTAGGAAATGTGACTCTAAATAATGCCATTTTTGTCAAAGATATACTGTACATACCTGTCTTGATTTTTACACTTTTGCTTGGTTGGCTCTGGCACCGCATGTCCCCTGCAGTCACAGTGGCTGTGTAGTACTGTCCACACTGCAGATTGGACAGTTCACACGTAGAATCAGGCGTACTGCACCCGTCCACCAGGCCATTGGGACCCACTGCTGCCACGCTATAAAGCTGTCCACCCTTGCTGCTGTCCCAAGACATGGAAGCCACATTGTTACTGCAGCTCATGTTGGCTTTGAGGTTCCCGGGAACACATGCCACTAGAGAAAAAAAAAATCATGTCATTGTTTTTACATAAAAACTTAATTTATCTATTTCCTATGGTATTTCATTTAGTTTCGATAAAGAAAGAAAATAAAGTGTTGTCCTTTACATGTTTTGGTGACAAAGCTTTCGCTCTCTGAGCTGTTGCAGGTCCGTCCCTTAGCTATGACATACAGGTTGTACATTTCTCCACACGGCAAGTTTTTCATGATGCAGACGGTTCCAGATGTGTTGCAGCAGTTGGACAAGCCGCTGCTCAGGGATTCCAGCAGTGCTGTGTACGTTATTGCCCCGGGAACAGATGACCACGTGATCGTCATGGTTCCATCATTGCAGTTTACTGTTTCTGTTACATTCTCGGGCGGACATGGAGCTGAGGAGCAGAATACACTTTAGGGTATAGTTTTGAATTATCATCATCTTCTTGTACACTAACTTAAATTGCTCTAAATATCAAAAAACAAAATTTTCAGTACTTTCATTGCTGCTCTAATCTAACCAATAATATTTTTCTGCAATAAAGTCAGTATAAAAACTGTTCAAATTATTGCCATGCTCTTGGACCAGACACTAAATACTAAATTGCTTTTAATAAAATCTTTCTGTAAACCAGTTGAATTAATTGAATTAACTGAATGTTTGGAGGAAATATATTTTTAAAAATTAAATGGTGCAGAATATTTTGTCCAAGAATGTCTTAGTTTCTTTAAAATAATTTATAAACTTAGTACAAAAGGTCATGAAATGTGTTTGGTAGATTATTTCTTTATTGTAGCAATGCTTCTTGGCAAGCACCCTTGTATATTTTTATTCACCTGTTTCAGTTTGCACAGCGTTGCTCTTTGCACTGGTGCACTGCTGGTCCTGAGCCTGCACCGTGAACGTGAGGTTCTGGCTGCACGACAGCTGTGGCAGAGAACACGTCCCTCCTATTGTAGTGTTGCAACCAAAAGTCTGAATGACACCCTGTCTGCTTGTCGCTGTGATGATGTATTGTGTAGCCCCAGCCGTGTCATTAAATATGGCCCACGCTGAGTTTGACAGGCAGTCCATCTCCACATTTGACAGATAAGGTACACAGGGAACTGAAGATAAAAGACAGATTATAATTTAGTTATACCATGTCTTTTTTAATCTAAGAACCATGTTTTTTATACAAATGCAATATCTGCTTACCTGTTGTGATGAGTTTTGCAGGGCTGGTTTTCCCAGTGCAATTATTCCTGGACGGTGTGATGGTAACGTTGTATCCCGTCCCACAGTTAAGTGTCCTAAGATTACAGCTGTTTGTGCCACTGCAGTTAAACATGTGACCTGCAGCATCAGCTGCATTTACTGTGTAAACAACCCCTGGCACGTTGTTGATCCAGGTAACCATAACAACTCCAGTGTTACAGTCCACAAAAGGAAGGAAGGACAACAGTGGACAGGGAGCTGGGTGGGAGAACAGAATTTAAGTTAAAAATTTAAAATATGATAGATTTGGATAATTAGGTCTCAATTTTTAATGCATGGAAACCCGAATCATGTAAACACACTTAGCGTTTTTCTATTTAAATTAACAAAAATACATAAAAAATTAATACTGAAAATTGACCCAACATATTTTCAGATGTTCTGTTTGTATTGTGTGCCAAGTGTAAAATGAAATGTTAGAATTTTCCACTAACATTTTATTGTTATTTAGCTCACAGTTTTTATATTTTGCTAATTTTTACTAAATGTTAAATATAAATTGTAAATGTGGACCACAGGTTTTAGATTTTAAATGCTAGCATTAGCAGAAGTTAGTATTAGCTAACCCAGATGATGTCATCATTCTGAGACAAACATCCGCTGCTAGCCACCGTTAGCCTCTGCTAACACTTGCGGAAGATAACGCCCGTATTTAAAATCTATATTCAAAATGTGTTCATGAAAACAATATGGTTGGTACCTGTGGTCCAGCAGTTTGAAGTGCAGCTCAGACACCAGCCATAACTGCAAGTTTGATGTTTTCTAGGGAAGTTTTAGCTGCATTGGGGAGCTAGCGGTTGCTATTATCTCAGGATGTTGACGTCATAACGTTAGCCGAAGGCTGCGTTCCATTCAAAATACCTAAATGTGAACTTCAATGTTTAAGGTTTAACTTTTACATTTAAATTTAAACATTTAGATTTAGGATTTAATATTTAATATATGTTTTAACATTTAAATTTAACATTTAGCAAAAATTAGCTAAATGTAAGAATAGTGAGCTAAATAACAATAAAATGTTAGCGGAACATTTTTAACACACAAAACTTGAGCTAAATAATAAAAAATATATTGGTGGATTTTTTTAACATTTCCTTTTACACTTGGTACCCCATATCTATTTTTAGGTGGAACATTTTTGAGCTTTTATACATAATGAAATCATGCTGCTCATCATACCTCAGTTAGTCAAAAACAATCACCTGTAGTAACTTGTTTTATGGGATTGAGAGAGCTGTTGCAGATCTCATTTTGGGCCATCACCGTCACGCTGTATGTCGTGTCGCACTGCAAGCTGTTGATTACGCAGTAAAGGCTATCCGTCTCACAGGAGCTAACTTGACCTTTGCTGCTCACCACAGAGGCGTAGAACTGTACGAAGTAACCTGTCGACTGCCAGGTGATATTGAGAACACCAGACAGACAGTCGAGATTAGTTTGAACGTTGTCCGGCACACATGGAGCTGAGGAGAGAACAGAGGATGTCTGGTCACTGTATTCCAGTATATTAGGGGATAAAAAGAAAAACATTAAGCAAGTTGAGTGTTTATTCTCACCAACGCGAATTAGTTTTATTTGACTCTTGGCTCCGATGCAGTTCCAGTCAATACCGGAAACATAGATGTTGTAATCCTGTCCACACATCAGATTAGGTATCTGGCAGGTGGTGCCGGTGGTGTTGCAGGAATACTTGAGGCCCTGTGCATTTTCAGCCACAGCCATGTAGGAGATGGAGCCCTTCGAGGCCTGCCATGACACCGTGATGCTGTTCGATCCACAGGAAGAGTCCACTTTCAGCTGGGTGGGAGGACACGCAGCTGGTGGAGTGAAGCAAAATTATTAAGTTAGATCTTTTAAAAATAAAAATCACACGCATTATCAGGAAAATTAAGCTTAACGTAAGTAAAACAAAATTATTACAAGATATGACTTGTTGAGCTTTTTTTTAAACAAAATTTCACCTGATAATTAAAAAAAAAACTTACATGTGATTATCGTGTTAAAGTTCTGGGCGGGACTGGGACATGTCTTTCCCTGTCCGCTTATGCTGACTTTGTAAACTTCCCCACAGCGCAGGGAGGTGATATTACAAGAGGAGCCGTTTGTTGAGCAGGTCCGACGGTCTACTATGTTAACAGCATCAGCCGAGGCAATGTAGTAGAGAACGCCGGAGCCGGGAGTCCAAGAAGTCGCGACTGTGTTGGTGATGCAGTCCCGTGATACCTGCAGACCACTGTAAGGACAAGGGGCTAGAGTGGAATACAAAGAAGGCACAGTATGTGTGTAGTTAGAAGAATTATGCCTGTCTGACTTAAATCAACACTTAAATCATGAGAGGAGAAATGAGGGAGAAATAAGCTGTAACGTTCTTTTCTTTTTCAAGAATCAATCTTAGTTTCCTAAAGTAATTTCTTTCCTGATTTTTATGTCACATATTGGGAAAATTTTAATAATTTTCCTGATCTATTTTTAGTGGCAACTCAAGTTTAATAACAGAGGCATCATGGGAAAATATTTACAGTAAAGTTAATTTTGCAGCGCTCCTCCCCAGGCTGAATGGAATCAATTGTGATACATCAAGAGAGGTTTGGAAAGCAGTTATATACTTTTCAAAACAATCAATATTTTTGTACCTGTGGACACAGTGATGGTCTTGCTGGTCAAACTGACACAGGTGGCAGAGCGAGCCAACACAGTAATGTTGTAGTCCTGTCCACAGGCCAGGCTTGGGAAGTTGCAGAAGGTGTTTGTGTTGTTACAATCGGCTTTGTAGCCGAGGCTGCCCTGAGCGTAGACAGTATACGATGTAGCACCAAGGGCTGTGGTCCATGTGACGGCTGTGATACCAGTGCTGCAGTCTACTTGTCCGCTGACGTTGGTGGGAACACATGGAGCTTTTGGGGGGATAAAAAGATGTTAATGTATAACTCATTTTTAGACATATCTAATATATTACTTGTAGATTTGCCAGAGGTGGACAAAGTACTCAGTTTCTTTACTTGAGTCAAAGTACTGGTCCTATTGTTCAAATATCACTCTAATAAAAGTAAAAGTAGCTTCATCAAATTATTACTTCAGTTAAAGGACTGGAGTATGTGCTTTCAAAAATACTTTAAGTACTTTAACAGATTGGACAGACCAGTAACTCCAAATATACAATTTATTAGTCTTATAAAGAGCTTTTCTAGACACTCAAAGACTAAGGAAATCTGAATCTAACCTAAGCTTTTTAGTTATTTGTAATATTTGTTCAAGTTTGCTGAAGTGGAAAATAATATTTGATACAATAAACTAGAAACACTTTTAGACAAAACAATTTAAAGTTTATTTGGTAGGAATCCAAGTCTAAAATGCTCTAAATGAGTTGAGTCCATGTTAAAATCAGGAGGACCAATCAGAATCTAAACAAGACCTACAATAGTGCTAAAACTAGTATAGTCTAGCCCCTTAGCAGTCTTTGTCCCACATGTGGGCAAAACAGTTTGGTTTTTGAGGCTGTGTTTGAGTGGTTAGGGGAGTC
>JARVJO010000227.1:4758657-4769720 GCA_031762555.1 Cynodonichthys magdalenae | reverse complement strand
TTTAGCATGACACATTAGATAAAATAAAAAATGTCAAAAAGCTTTTAAGGAATTTCAGGCCAACTGCTAAGGGGCTAGTATACCTATACCTGCAACCGGATTATATGGCATATTATGTGGGCCAAAATTAAGACTATTGCGCAGCCAGTGGTTGCTACATCCTTGTAACAGGAGGCTATATCTTTTATACCATATATTGATCTAATTAATGACAGGTAATTATTGATAAATAATGATAATTAGGAGGTCGTCACTGGCAAATAAAAAAGACTATTCGTTTGCGTTAGCATCCGAGAGGCTAGCGACTAGCATGACTAGGCTAGTGATCCACTGGATTGCCAACTTCCTTCGTTGTCCATTGCCATGGATAGGCCGACATTAGCATTGGAGCGGCTATCGACTAGTCAAATAAAATCATAATTCTGCTAAACACCGCCATCGACCAATAAACAAGGACAAACGCAGCTGCTAATTCAGTTGGTAGCTAAAGCTGTCTGCTTCACAGTAATATGTTTTATATTTCTATGCTTGACATCATGTTAAACAGTAAATTCTGTCTAAAGAACTCCTATCAGTTCATGTCATTTTTAGATTTTTTATGTCAACCATTTTTTGTTAAAAAGTTTCCTTTATACAAAAAAGTTTGTCTACTAAAGTAGGAGAGCAGCCTAGGCATTCTCGTCGCTGGCCTCTCCAATGCTAACACCAGCCTATCCATGTTAGTCGTTAGCCTTTCCGATGCTAACGCTAATGAATAGTCTCCTTCTTATTTGCCAGCGCCAGCCAGGGCCATATGTTTAAAGCTGCATATCAGCACCTATAGAGTACATAGAGGAGTAAAAGTAAAAAGTTTTTTAAAAGAGTGCTAGTCAGTTAAAATACAAATTCTCAAAAACTGTACTTAAGTAAAGTACTTTTTAAATTACTTTGTTACTGCCCACCTCTTAGATTTGCTGAATTGTAATTTCCTTTGTAACTGCACTCTTGAAGCATAAATACCTGTGTTGAGCTCCTTGGGAACAGTTGGTTCACTGCTGCATGAGTTTGTGTAGCCGACAACACTGACGAGGTAGGTCATCCCGCAGCTCAGCTGGTTGAAAGTGCAGCTAGATCCACTGGAGTTGCAGGTGGAGACCAGTCCTTTGCTGTCCACAGCTGTCACCACCTGATTCTGATCTGGACCAGCATTTCCCATGGTGACTTGCGCCACGTTACTGCTGCATTGCAAACTCATAGACATGATGTTCGGCTTACAGGGAGCTGGTGATTAAAAAGTCGAGTTACTAAAATACAGTGTGTCTTTAAAAAAAGAAAACAAATTCCTCAGTAATTGTTTACAAATGTTGCATGAGTGCTGTAAGTGAATGCGTCATGCATCAATGCACAGCAATGAAAGTTGAGTTACATGAATACTTCAGTTACAGTAATTGTAAAAACGTATACATTTATTGTTTATAACCTGAGTACATGTGGTAATCAGAGCCCCCAATGGTCCCACAGTTGACAGATGATGTAGTGACAACTATGCCGTACAAGAGGCCACATTTTAGGTTCTGGATGGTGCATTTGGTGCCAACGGTGCTACAAGTTTGAGTTGCGTTGTCACTGCTGATGGCGATTGCAGTGTATGTGCCAGCGTTGCCATTGCTTGCTTTCCACTGCACTCCAAAGGAGTTGGTGCTGCAGTTCAGGTCTGCTTGGACCTGATCCGGCAGACAGGGAGCTGTTGGACGGACACAAATTGTTGATGCATCAATGGAATCATTCGTGAAATGAAATGTGAAAGGGAGTCATTTACCTGAAGCAAAAGTTACATTGGACGATTCAGTGCTGTTGCATGTTGCTGTAGAAGCAACCACAACTGCTGAATACTGACGTCCACACTCCACCTTCGCTGTGCAGGTTGTTGTGTTAGAAGAGCAGAGGACTAGGTGGCCGTTGGTAGCAATTAGCGTAGCTGTGTATGAAATGGCGTATGTGCTTGGAGCCCAGGTCAGAGTTGCCGAACTGGTGCCACAGTCGGTTTTTACAGTCACGTTGGTTGGAGGGCAGGGTGCTGAGAAAGACAAGAAATTGTGAGCTGTGGTAATTATCTTAAATAATTAAGAAAAAAAGGGATGAAACATTTCAAACATAACTTTCATATATATATATATATAAATGTATATTTGAAATTCCATAGTTTACTTATTATTTTAATAAATATCTAAAAGCACAATTCTTACAGACTAAAAACAACATGGTTAAGAAAACTCAAAGATCAGCTGACCTATCCTGTGCTGATAAATACCTTATAACTTTATATGTAATTAGATTTAAGTATTTTAAAGTGTGTTTTGACCATAAGTGATGATAAATTTCAAAATGTAAGTTCAGGCAGTTTCCATAGATGATTACTGAATAAAAGGTACATTTAAACATAAAACTGTAACAAAACAATTACCGGTAGATGTTTGTTGGAAAAAGGATAAAGTCTTTCAAGATTACTGATTTTATTAATAAAATAAAAACTGTTTTTGCCTGTATATATTTGAAATTTTGCTGCCTTTTCTAGTTTTAAATTATTATTTTTTTCATTATTTTTTTAGTTATGAACTGCAGGTTAGATTGTAGCAATATGATGGCATTTTTTCAGCTTTCTATTTACCCCATATGGTTGACCTTAATTCAACAAAACATATTTTGGTTTCTGTATCATGATGTTTTCACAATATATTCATATATGAACCTGTATTAGTTTGTATCTGCTCGCTGAAGACACTGCTGCATTGAAAGTTCCTGGTGCCGACCCCGAACGAATACTGCTTTCCACACTTCAGCCCTGTGAGCGCAAAAAACGTCTGTGCTATGGTGTAGTTGACGACAGCCCCACCAGTTTCCTGGGTTTGGATAAAATAACCAGGTACCATCTCGGGACTCTGGTTCCATTTTACTGTGATGTCATTGTTGTTGCAATTGGTCACCCCGGCCAGGCCGGTGGGTGGGCAGATGACTGTGAACAAAACAGAAAAAAAATGAAACAGTCTGCATCATGTGCTGATTGAATGTGGACAGAGTTCATTATGATAATAGTGATTTCTGATCACTGCTTTGGCACTCTGACCAGTTTTTAACGTTGTTTTGTCACTGGGTTGGCTCTGGCAGCCTCTTTCCATGGTGACCACAGAGATGGTGACCGTGTCGCCACAGTTCAGGCCTGCGAGGGAGCAGCTTGTTCCACTGGATGAGCAGTTGTAGACACGTCCGTTCACGACGGAAGGCAAAGTCGATGCCACATACAGATCTGCCTTCGAGACAGCATTCCAGGTCACAACACCAACGTTACCGACACACTGCAGAGACGCGAGGACGTTTGTGGGAGGACAGGAGCCTGCAAGAACAAAAGGCACACCATAATTTTAGTTATTTTCAAAATAAAACTTTTTTTTTTACTTTTTTGATTTTTACCTGAAACATAGCTGTATGACTGGCTGTCTTGCCCCTTGCATTGGTTAGAAAAGGGGCTGACAGTGATGCTGTAGATCTGAGCACAGCTCATGTTAGGTATCAGACAACTTGAGGTGCTGGTGGTGCATTGCTTCACGTCGCCATTTCCTCCTGCTGCCGTCACGTTGTAGGACACTGCCCCGGGACTTTGCTGCCAGCTCACCTTGGCTGTGTTGTTTTCACACAACAGTGAGGCACTAATATTTGTTGGAGCACAAGGGCCTGATGGGAAGTGAAAAATGGACACATGACAGAATCTTTATAGGATATATTTGTTGAAGACAATATAGACTTAAATGGAATTCTATACATAAAAATCTTCTAAATTCATAAATGTCGCTTCTTCATTCCAAAGCATTATGCAGAATTTTAGCAATTCTTTTTAAATGATGCTTCTTTATTTACATAATTTAAGAGTTTATAGATGTGCTTATTTCTCAAGTCTCTGAAGACATGAAAAATAATGACAAATGTTACAAAAACTCTTTTATTAGATACTCTTTTATATATATATAGACGCACAGACAGATTCGACAACCCGCACATCTTCTCTGAAACAACCTCGGCTGACTGTTCAACTCTTACCAGTTTGTATCTGCGTCACAGCAGGCACGCTGCTGCTGCAGTTGTCAACCATCGCTGTGACTTCTATGTTGTAAGTGCGACTGCACAGCAGCGCAGGCAGTGAGCAGCTAGTCCCTTGGCTGGTGCTGCAGGAGACTGACTGGTTCCCAGACTGGGCTCGAACGTAGAAACTGTTTCGACCCAAAGCTGAGTTCCAGCTCACCGAGGCTATCCCAGTTCCACAGGAGTACTGGTACTTCACGTTCACTGGGGTGCAGGGTGCTGGGGGAGAGGAAACAGTTGTCAAAAACCCCATTTTTTGAGTTACACTAAATGTCATCTGATTGGCTTATTGAACATGTTTACGATATTCTTTCATTATGCATTTTGTCAGCATCTTTTTTTAACACCAAATTATGTGTCATTTTGCATACCGGTGACAATCTGAGTAGCAGAGCTGGGTTTGCTTGTGCACTGGGCTCCTTTTGCAACAGCCTGAACAGTGTAATTTTGTCCACAAAGCAGATTATCCAGGACACAACTGTTGTTGGTGGAAGAACTGCAAGACAGCGAGTCTTGGCTGGATGTGGCAGTTATTGTCACGCCTAAGGTATTCTTATCTTTAGTCCACGTGACCAAGGTGCTGTTAGTGACACAGCTGTAAGAGTAGTCCTGAATCACCGGAGCGCAGGAAGCTGGACACAAGAGACACAAGAAAACTATCATTTAAAGAAAGGTTCGGTTCAAACAGAGGAGACAAAAAGGACTCTTCTCTCAACAAACTTTAATCTTAAAGCAACTCAAAACTTCTGAAGATGTTTGATAAGTAAAAAGTCTTTTTTTTTTTAAGTAAAAAACTTTAATATACATTATGCATCTAAATCTTCTATACTGAAGCCCCCATTTTACATTTTAACCTTTTTCCATTGTGTACTATTAATGCAAGTCATTGACAAACATGCAAAACTTTACTGTGAAGACTAAACAAATATTTCAGAATTTCTCTGTAGGAATTCATCAGAGGTTTATCGTAATTTACACTTACTATGTAGTAGCCATAGTTAAGCACAAAGAGAGAAGCACAAAGATGTTTTTAGACCAAATATTGTAGATTTAAATAATTTTAGACAAAAAATGTTAAATTTTAGTCATAAATAGAAAGGTATTACCATTAAGGCACAATTTAGACAGTTTATCTGCAAAAAAAGTTGATTTTGGGGTAAGTTGCTCTTTGAAGAATTATTTTGAGGATCTTTAATTTTACCATGTATTTTTTTTCATAACTTTAACTTTCGTTGCGTTACATTCAAAACATAAAAATTATACAGTACTTTTACTTCTTTTCTTGAGTAAATTGAAAGCAATTAATTTGAGAACTAAATTTAAATTGAATTCAATTGAATTCAATTGAATTATACTTTATTGAGCCCAAGGGGAAATTACAGTTACTCAACCTGGGTTAGTGGAACCAGTTTGGTTATTTCAACACTTCATTTCTTAGAGTGTGTATACTTTTATGATATAATTTTACTTTCCAGAGTATCGTGAGAAGTTTTATGACTTTTACTTAAATATTTTCCTATCAGTGAAATTCATTTTCACCAAATTATTTTCTGTTAAGTTGTTTTTGCCTGGTAAAAACCAGCTCCTTGTTCTTCACTTTGATTCGTTCAGAGGGTCTTGGCTATTGGGAAGCATTTTATGCTGGAGGCGTGGACTTTGTTGAAGTTTAAAACAATTGGATCTGATTTATTCAATTGTTAACCTTTGGCAGTGTATGTGGTGCCCCAGCTCGTCCATGAAGGAAGCTAAGCTAAGAAGCTAACTGGAGATTGCGTGCGCTGTAAACAACCATCCCCTACTGGGGTACTGAACTGAATGAGATGGCTGTAAATGATGCTGCAGGCTTTGTGAGACAAATTTAATTTAATTTGGAAGCCTCATCAACACGGACTGGCTTCATTCACTTCCTCTGCTGCCACTGCTAAACTACAGGCAGACTGAGACAGTGCAGAAATGCAACGTCGTCATTCACAACTCCTGCTTATGTTCGCTGATTGACCCGGTTGAAATTCTACTGGAGAAATCCTTGTTTATGGGAGAAATCCCAGACGGAGCAGAGAAGGGAAACTAGAATTGAGCAGAATTGTAGGAAGGCAAGGGCCAGGCTAGGTGTTTTTACTTTTACTTTGTTATTTTACTTTATTTCTTTCAAGTACTTTATATATCTCTGGAATTCATACCTGGCAACTCATGTAGGTTTTTGGAGAACAATTAAAGCAAAATGTTTTAGGGGTTTACATTATTCAAATCCATGCTAAAAATTATTTTAAATACTAAATAACATGAAATGAACAAATGTCTGATAAAGGTCAGTGTTTTAATCAGTTTATCTTTAAAGTACAAAGGTGCTTCAATAAATTGACACTTTACCTGAAGTTATGTTGGTTTTAGCAAGGATGGAGCTGTTGCACTTTCCATCCCCTGCCATTACCGTCACTGTGTAAGCCTTCCCACACTGCAGCTTTGTCAGCTGACAGGAAGTGCTGGTGGAGGAACAAAAGTCAACATTCCCATCAGTTTCAGCGAGGACTGAGTAATTACTGGCTCCAGCGCTGGCAGTCCATGTCACCATTACCACACCGGTGAGACAGTTTAGAGAAGCTGTAACATTTGTTGGGTCACAGGGAGCTGGAGACAAAGGAACACAAGGATTGCGAATAATTATTTGATCGCTCAAATAACTTAAAAGTATTTTCTTCTTTGCCAATTTTTTTTTTATAAATGTAGGTCTTGAACTGATTTTTAAGGTTTGAGACATTCCTAACCTGTTTTAACCTTATATGTAGACATTAAACTACATGTGGTTACCTGTCTTAGTTGTGACTATGGCACTCTTTGAGCTGTTACATCTGTCACTGAGGGCCATCACGCTGACTGAATAAGTCTGAGCGCACTGCAGTTGGGAAAAAGAGCAGCTCTGGCTAACTGTTGAACAGGAGGCATAGAAATTTCCTGCTCCTGTCAGCGTGGAGATGTAGGACAAAGCTCCGGATGCTTTATCCCAGGATGCTTGCAACATGTTAGTGGAACAGTCTACAATGCCTTGGACATTCATGGGAACACAGGGAACTAGAGAGAAATTATGATAATAAAAGTTAGCAAAGATATATAGAAAAAAGTGGGGTTTTTTGATGGCTGAATAAAGAAACACCTGAATATACAATCGCCGGTGCACTGCTGAGGCCTTCGCATGTGCTGCTGATGGGCTTCACTCTCACTGTGTATTGTTGACCACACTGTAAGCCAGCGATTGTGCAGCTGGAACCCTGTGTGGTGCATTGGAGCGCGGTGCCGTTCGCAGTCACAGCAGTGGCGCTGTAGTTCATTAGGATGGATCCAGACACCCAGCTGATGCTCAGTGCGTTGGCACTGCAGTCGATGGCAGCCAGTACGTTCTGAACAGCACATGGGCCTGGAACAAGAGGCGAAGAGGTCAAATGAGTTGTTTGAGTTGTGTTGCACACACACGTAATATTTGGTACTTCTTGTCTTTTCGAACTGCTCACCGGTTGTCGTGATGACTGGTTCACTGTCTATAGTTCGACAGTTACCATCTGATGCTGAAACGGTGAAGGTATACGCCGTGCCACAGTTCAGGCCTACCAGCTCACACCCCTGTGTCAGCCCTGCCTCACATGTTACAACACTGCCATCTGAGCCTGTTCCCGTTCCAGTGTAGGACACTGCATTTGGGCTGCTGTTCCAGCTCAGCTTGGCAGAGTTGTTAGTACAGTTCACTGAGGTGGTTAGATGAGAGGGAGGACAGGGTTCTGCAAAGAAGGGTTTGAATTAAACCGTGAGAGCACATTCGGACACATTTTTCTGTGATGCAATGTACTTATTTCATGCAATTTTGTACCTATTGTTAGTTTTGCTGGGAGGCTCTTCATGCTGGTACAAAAGTCATCCACGGCGACCACGCTGATGTTGTAAACATGGTCGCACATTATGCCCTCCAGCCTGCAGGATGTCTGATTAGACACACAAGTCAAGCGACTGCCTTTTTCATCCACGGCAGCTGCGGTGTAGTTTTTGGCTCCGCGGCTAGCTTGCCACGTCACATCCACAAACTTCTGCCCACAGTTTCTGTTTGCCACCACATTAGTGGGCACACATGGGGCTGAGGGGATAAAACATCTGATGAGCTCAGTACTGTTAGCCTAATCTGTCGTACCAATAAGAAACTGAGTTTTTAACATAGTGTTTCAGTGCACAAAAATGTGAAAAGTGGAAAAGACGTTACTCTTACCTTCACTGAATTTAATTTCTGATGGAAAACTGATGCAGCTCCTATTAAAGGACTTTACTCTCACTGTGTACTGCTGCCCACATTGCTTAGCAGGAACTATCAGTTTCAGGTCTGTGGTGTTGTAGGAGGACATCTGGTTGTTGCTGTCTGAGATCACAGCCAAGTAGCCCTCTGAGTTTTTGCGTGCGCTCCAGGTAATGTTCATACCACCAGATGCGCAGTCCACATTAACGAGTACGTTGTCTGGACCACAGGGAACTGAACCGAAAGAAGAAGAAGAAGATGGGGTCAAAAAGGGGATACAGGAAATAACTTTTACCTCAGACAGTCATATGTTACAGAGGAATAAATAAATATCTTGTTTAATTTCATTGATAATTTAAGAACATTTCAGACTTAATTGTTGTGTAATTAGGCTCTTGCCATATCAAATGAATAAGAGAGCAGAGGAATGTGTTGTGAAGCTAAAACATAAAACTGACCATATCTCAGCCATTTTTAGACATATTGGGACAAAATTTGGGATGGTAGACGACTGTGATCTTCTACAAATAGTAAAGTCAAACTGTAAATTTAAAATGGATTGCATGTGGCAAGCCCTTTCATAGTTAGTTTCCGCTGTACCAGTGTACAGTATGTGTGCTAGATGTAAGCTACTTAATATGTTTAAACAGAACCAAAGAGATAATGTAAATGTTTAAACATGTTCCTGCATGCTTGGACATAGGGCAGCATGGTGGCACATTGTTAGAACTGTGGCCTCTAAGTGAGGAAGTTGCAGGATTGAATCTCAACCTGGGTGGGTGGTGTTTGCATGTTATCCCCGTGCACATCTTGGTTTTCTCTGATTTTCTCTCACAGGCCAAAAACATGCATGTAACTCTAAATTGCCCCTCAGTGTGGCTGTGATGGACCCGCCTTTCACACAGTTGGACATTGGCACCAGCGACCAGGAAAGGAAGAAGTAGGTAAAAATCATGCTTGGAACTAAGGTTTTTCCTACCTGACTGCATGTAGATTGGGTCAGAGGGCATACTGGAGCAGAGGCCGTCAAAGTAAGTGGCAGTGACGGAGTAGAGCTGGCCACACTTCAGGTCGGGCACTTTGCAGCTGGTTGTAAAGGAGCTGCAACTGAGAAGTCCAGAACTTTCATCTGTCATGGTAGCGGTGAAGGCACTCATTGTTGGACTGGCACTCCAAGAAATCAGAGCCACATTGGATGCACAGTCCAACGAGGCAGTCAGGTTGCTTGGTGGGCAATTGGCTGGATTAATAAAAAAAAATTAAATCATCAAATATTTCTGAAATTTGCAGATTTTTTTTCCCAGAAACTTGGAAAACATTTATTAATTTTTAATGCTACATTTACTTTTATTATCATTTTCAAAACCACATCCAGCTTTTAAGTAAAACAACTAAAAACATAAAAAAGAGGAGGAAAAACACACAGTACCTGTCTTTATGGTAAATACACCACTCTCTGTGCTGTTGCAGTAGAAGTTGGAGGAAAGGACGGTAATGTCATAGTTTGTGGCACAAGTCAGGTTTTTAATCTTACAGGACAAATCCATGGAGTTGCAGCTGTAAATCCTGTTGTTACTATCTTTTGCCATTGCAACATAGAAAATTGCACCACTGTTCATGGTCCAAGACACAGTGATGGAGTTGGATCCACAGTCTTTCACAGCTGATACATTCAGAGGGGTGCACGGGACTGGAAGAGACAGAATTTAATTAATTTAATTATGTAATATTATAATATTGTTCAATTTTAGGTGGCACGTTCAGCTGTAACCTTTGCCATTTTTCTTCAGTAATAGAGATGAGATGGATGAGTAAACTTTCGTTTTACCTGTCTCAGCAGGATTCCCCAACAGCATTGGACTGGCACACTCATTGTCAAAAGCTTTGATGGTGATGGTCAGGCTCTCTCCGCAGATCACACCCTCCATTGCACAGCTGTTGGTCTGGGAGCTGCAGTTATATTTACTGCTTTGATAGTTGCCTTCAGCGTTAACCGTGTACCGCAGCGCACCTTCAGCAAGGTCCCACGTGCTGATTAAAACGTTACTGCTGCAGCTGGCTGACGTTTGTAGATTTTGGGGCATACAGGGTGCTGGACACAGAAAAAATATATTCAGAAATGTTAAAAAGTGCTTACTGAGCATGGAATTTCTTAAATCAAGAAACTAATGGGCCATTTAGACTCAGCAGTCAAGTATTAAAAATGAGAATGTTGGTTTTGGCCAAAGGACTGTAGTAGAGAAGTGGTGCCCGAGGCTTAATAAAGTAATACTTTAATAATTCATAATTTATCATATTTCATATATGCCTAAAGTCCCCCTACAGGACTAAAGTATTACAATGAATTTCTTTAATATGGCTACCGTAGGCATAATTTGCTGCATCGTGGGAACCACTTTCCAGAAAAAGGCTGCCTCGTAGGGACAGAATGTGCATCATGGGGACCAATGAACGGGCCCCACGGACACGGAGGCTAATTTTTGAGAGGGGGGGTTGGTTTAGGACCAAGGTGTGAATTGAGTTTAGTTTAGTTTTAGGGTCAGGCAGGTACCAGGTGAATTTTAGGGTAAATGGTCAGGGTTAGGCTATAAAATTACCAGAAAATGAATGGAAGTCAATCCACGGTGCCCATGAGGATATAAAAACAAACCTCTGTGTGTGTGTGTGTGTGTGTGTG
>JARVJO010000227.1:4734601-4748644 GCA_031762555.1 Cynodonichthys magdalenae | reverse complement strand
TCCAGCACATCCCAAAGATTCTCAGTGGACTCTGTGGAGCCAATCTATGTATGAAAATGATGTCTCATGCTCCCTGAGGGAAGAAACAATCCATTGATGGGATAACCTGGTCCTTCAGTATACTCAGGTAGTCATGAAAACCATGTTTAAACATAATGCTGAAAAATGCTGCATATATTATATATATAAATAAAACAAAGAAAAGCTTATTTTAAAACCAAGCAGCATGTCTCCATGAAGCAGATACATTGGGCACTTTTGATTTTTTAATTATTTTGTGAAGAACGTATGAATGCAAGAAAAATAACACAAAATACAAAATTGATGCTTGTATTATTTATTAAACTGAAACGTGCATCAGGTTTATTCCCTGACACATATTTCACTTGAATGCATCCTGAGAGTGAAAAACAGCACAACGAAAGATTTAAAAGGACATTTTGGTGAAAATGATTTATTGATGAGTTTCTGCTGCTTCATCATCAGGAGGTCTGCTACTTGGGGCTGGAGCTGCTGAGAATACTTTTTCTTTATTTTATTTTATTTTTAGATAAATTATCAACATCTTTGATGTCATTATGAACATTTAAGTTTATTTTCTTAAATACCTTATAAATCAAAAATCCTAATGACGGAGTGATGTTTGTGCTTGACCATAAAATGGTTACATCTTTTCAAAATAAACTTTGTGTCAAACATTTATCTTTACTAATTTTTTATGCACTAAGGCAACAGAAAATACATTATAGCTTAACCATAATCCACATTTAAGTGAGGAAGGTTTTTGCTTGAAGAAGATGATTATATCTGTGAAGAAGAGGCTGTAAAAAAACAACATATCAAAACAGATTTAACTTTGGAAAATCTTTCATATTAACATTTAATAAAATGTCATAGTAAATTCTGAAAACATCCCAACTAAACAATTTTCTAATAAATTTACATCCAACCACATCTCAAATGAATGATGTATTTTTTCTCTTGTCAAAACAATACCATTTATGCTGCTAGTGCTTACATCAATTTTTACAATATTAACATAATATTTTGCCATTTCAATGATTCACAATACATTTAAATTTTTAGGTAACTACTTTAAAATTTGGAACAATGAGAAAGTGACTTTTCTGACCAATAAAGGTTCCTTTCGTTGGCTGCATTTTGAGTTTAAATAATAAATTGAACCTACCACATGCTAGTCGACACTTCTCTTTCCTCTATAAATCACTGGAGGACATGAGATCAAAGTAAAATTAGTTAAAAAGAATAACACAGAATTTACACAGTTGAATGTAGAAAATCTGACACTCACCGGTGCCTACGTCACTTCCTGAACAAGTGACTGTAAAAACAAAAGGCCAGAAAAATTGTTTTAAATTTTTGTTTAATGCATCATGTTTTATATTAAACTTTTTGCATGCATCAGATGAATTATAATTTATTTTAAAGAGGTGAAAAGGTTCAGCCATTATAACTGTGATACCTGAGTACATTCTCCGGGGGCAGAACAGAACTTTGCCGCCCTCTGGTGTGAGCGGGGCCACCACTACAGAATAGACGTCCCCACACTGGATATTTGTAATGTCGCAGCTATTCTCTCCAGGTGATGCAGTGCAGGTGTAGTTGTTGTTGATGCTCACCATCTCTGTAATGGATCTGTGATTGCTGCCAGTGCTGCGCCAGTAAACTCGAAGGGAGTTGCTGGCCATCGTGTACAGGCGGACACCTGATGGGCAGCAGATACCTGCAGGAGACCCACACTGATTAAGTTTTTACTGTTTTTTACATTTTTTTATTATATCATGCACAGGAAAAGTGCAAGAAGAGATGCATTGCTTTTTTTCTGTATAATCCTAGTGCAAGTAAATGTATATAAAGCATAAACTAATACAAACTAGAAAAATTGCATTTCCTGCGAAAATGCTAGTGTGAATGCTTCTAGCTGAAAAGCTTAGTTGAAAGCTGCTGAAGTGGAGCTGCAAACATTTTATAGCAAAACAGTTAATGCAAGTTCAATTTGAAATGCAAAAAGAAGCATAAAAAAGCAGAAAGTAGCAGAAAAGGGGCAGAATTATTGATGAAATAGCACAAAAATGTAGCTTATAAATAAGGTAAACATAGCAGCCACAAGTTGAAATTAGTACCCAGATGGTGAAAGTGTTGTAAAAAAAGCAGAAAAAATTGATTGTTCGTTGTAAAACAGCTAAAATTTGCGGTAAAACAGCTCAAATGTAGCTGGAAATTCTTTCATTTTTTGCAAGGAAGCATAAGGAACACAAGTTTGCTGAACTTAGCAGAAATAAGTTGATAAAGCTAAAAAATGTGTATTTAGCTCAAAAACTTTAGCTAATAACAGCTAACATTAGCTAAAATTTCATCAAATAGTTGAATATAGCAGCAACTGTATGACGCAGAAATAGCTCAAATTAGCAGAAAGAAGCACAAAAAGTAGAAAATAGCAGAAAGAAGCAGAATTATAGCTGAAAAACAGAAAAAAGCAAAAGTTAGCAAAAAAGAAGCTAAAATTAGCACAAAGATGATAAAAAGCACAGAACTACAACAAAAGGTGTAAGGTGCTGTAAAGATTTAGAAACATTTTGAAAGATTTTAAGGATGTTGAAAACAGCCCCATTCATTTTTTAATGGCAAAAATGTGGCCAAAAAAGTGAAATAGCTAAAAAAAATAAAAGTATATATAGCTGAAATACCAAAAGTCATAGCTGGAATGTCCTGAAGGAGCTGAACGTTTTGATATATGAATTGTTAAAATAGCACAACAATTGCGGAAAGATATACGTGCCAAAAAATGATCTCAACACATTCACACAATTAACAGTTTAACGAATGTAAGAAACTTCTTAAAAGTCATGTTTGCAGGAACAGATCTGAGACCTGTTAGCACTCAAAGTATTTTTAGTACTGGCTCACTTGTAGTAAAAAAAACAAAAGTCATCACTCACTGGATGAGAAGCCCTGATAGCTGCAGTTGGACATTCGCCCACTGAGGCTGAACGCCGCCATGGTGACGGTGTAGTTCGTGCCGCAGGTGATGCATCCCATGAGGCAGTGCGAGTCCTGCGTGCGACAGCTCGCATGACCGCGTGGTGACGTCAGAGAGGTGATGAACGAGTAAGCCCCTTTGGCCCCAGACCACGAGACATTAGTCATGGACTGGGTCACCTGCTCAACCGTTAGGTTCACAGGGCAGCATGGCTCTGGAGGAAAAAGAAGTTAGTCGTATGTAACATCTTCTCTCACTCGTTTATCCAATTCATTTACTGGTACGGCATTTATATTGCTTATGTGACAATACAAAATTTTGCTTAAATATGTTTTCTTAGGCTTTTATTGTTTTGTAATGAGCTGAACACGTTTTGTTTCAGTAACAAATCACTGGCAGTCATCAGAGTATTTGCCTCTCACCTGTTTCTAATGAGACTGAGAAGCTGGGTAAACTCTGACCAGCGCTGCTGAACGCTAAAACACTGAACTCGTAGGTCAAGCCGCAATGAAGCCCCGTGACATCACAACTGTTTCCACTGGCGGTGCAGGTGGATGTGCCGGATTCTCTGTCTGCGCTCACCTTGTAAGTTGCGTTCCTGTTATTGGCTGTCCAGCTGACACTGACAGAGGAGGGGTTTTTCAAGCTCAGATTCAGTTTTGTTGGCATGCAGGGAGCTGATGGGAACCAAGAAAGTAGGGAAAGTTTTATTCAGTATTATTTTTACAGTTGGTAGTATTTGAAAGTCTTTATCAAAACTAATATAAACATGTAATTTTGGGTCATTTAAAATAGCTTAAACATTTATTTTAGATATGAAGAAAAAATACTTTGAATGAAATGTTGTGGATGCTTAACTTTAATGTGAAAAACATGTTTGCTGATTAAACATAAACGTGTTACCAAAAAATTGTAGTCAAGAAAGAGTACTACTTCAACATATTTTTACTCAATTACAAGTAAAAAGTAGCTAGAGTAAAACAGTATTCAGTAAAAAGGCTACTCAAGTACTGAGTAACTGATCAAGACATAAATTCTTTAATATTTAAAAATTATATTATCTGACGGACCAAAATATAAAGCTATGTGGAAATTTGGGTGTTTTAAAGATTCAAATGAAAATAATTCATATGAATAACATAATTACTAAATTACAGAGCTCGTGAGGGGACATGGGATTTTTCTCTTTTGCGTTCCCACACAAAACTTTTGTGTTACCTCACATTAACTTTGCATTACCTCGCAATACCTTTGTGTTACCTCCCAGTACTACCTCACAAACGTCTGCATTCACTGGCAATGTTGTTTTACGTTCCCACGCAAAAGTTATTTTTTCATAAACTGAATTAAATCACTTTTATTTTGAAATATCCAGCTACCAAAACGGGATGTGTTGCCACAAATTCAGGAAGGTGATTGTGACATTTTGTGGCATATTAAATATTTGTAGGCTAACACCTATATTATGGTGAGCATGTTAATTTGTTTTTAAACACAATAGTAATAAATGGCTTTTGAGTGGTAACGCAATAGTGGGAACATAAAAGAAAAATAAATCCCCCCATGTCTCGTTGCGGGCTCCGTACAAAATAAATTCAGGTAAAGGAAACATTTTGTCCAAATCAGTGTCTTCAATACAAAATGTATGAAACTAACAAAAACTGCAGGTGTGTGTCTGGTGAATTTTTGGTGAAAACAAGCTCGTTCTTCATTCTGTGAAGTTACTCACAGTATAGAGTCTCCAGATATTTTACTCAAGTAAGTGTAGCCATACTTCATTATACAATTATTCAAGTAAAATTTACAGTGTATTAAAAATACTCCTAAAAGGAA
This sequence comes from Cynodonichthys magdalenae, assembly GCA_031762555.1. Lineage (NCBI taxonomy): Eukaryota > Metazoa > Chordata > Actinopteri > Cyprinodontiformes > Rivulidae > Cynodonichthys > Cynodonichthys magdalenae. The sequence goes on along the minus strand of JARVJO010000227.1, from coordinate 4,743,810 downwards.
TTTTTTTTCCAAAAAGTTACTCAAGTAAATGTAACTAGTTACTACCTAACTCTGGTTCTACCTGTGTCTCTTGTGTGAGATTTGCAAGCCCGGTTGCATCCACTGATTTCATTGCAAGGTGTTACCACCACGCTGTAGGAGCTATCGCAGCTGAGGTCAGAGAGGGCGCACACTGGTGCGGTGTCATTACAAAGGATGACCTCAGAACTGTCCACAGCCCGGGTCTCGTAGAGCTCTGCTCCCCGTGAAGCAATCCACGTGATCTCCAGCGTGTCAGTGCTCACAGTGGAGAAAGAAACACTTTCAGGACAGCAGGGTACTGAAACACACGGAACAACGCATTAATCTGAGCAAAAACTCCGACTGATATCCTTCTGGTACTCACCGGTGGTGTAGTTGAGAACTTTTCCTTTAGGGCTGCAGCCAGCTGTATTGTAGGCGAACACCGACATCAGGTAGGTGTAGCCACACTGGCAGTAGTAGGTGCAGTTGCTGCCGGTGGTGGTGCAGGTCACTTCACTTCCGTCACCGTTCTTGATGAACGCCTTGTAGCTGTCGGCATAAGGCACCGTGTTCCACATCAGTGTGCAGTTTTCGTCTGATGACTTCACGAGAGCCGGAGACCCTGGAGGGCAGGGGACTGATACACAACACAGATAGACGTTACAGTCAGTTTATATCATTTTAGATTTGAAACTAGCGTTGAGGACATTTGTTTTGGACTGGTTGTTCATATTCAAATCCCTGGTAGCCATGTATGCCAGTCCGCCCCTGTCCCCCCAAACCCAGCCGGTCGAGGCAGATGGCTGCCCGTTCTGCTGGCGATCTCTTCCTGTTAAAAGGGTGTTTTTCCTCTCACTGTCACCACTGTGCTGCTCGGGATGGGAGACCATGATGAAGTAAAGATTCAACGCAATCTGCTGCCTTCCTTACATCAAGTGTTCTTTGTTCTGTGCCCTGAGACGACGTTTGCTGTGACTTGACCCTATACAAATAAATTGAATTGTATGCAATGCTATTTGTTACTCACAGGTGATGAAGACCACTGGGGTGGATGGGTTGCTGGGTCCGCCCTCATTGACTGCAGTGACCTGGATAGTGTGAACTTGTCCACAGCCCACTGGAGACAGGGTGCAGGAGCCAGAGGTGCTGTTACAGGTTACGCTCTGGTCACTTGTTACGTGATACTCAAAAAGCTCCTGTTGAAGTCCCCAGGACACAGAGAGTCCTGCCGTGTTGTTACTCCTCACCACAGACACATTGACAGAAGATGGCGTTGGAGGTCCTTAATGAAAGATAACACAAGTTATGAAACCCAAAAAAGAACAGAAGTTTTCATTTGTTGTTTTTGTCTTTGACTACGTTCAGACTAAACTTTATTGAAACATTTTTCTGTTTCTTGGCTGTGTCTATTAATGTCCTCAGAAAATATAGTTAAAGTTAGTTTTATTTTAATAAATTATTCTTCAGCACAGATCTATTTATGTTTCTGAATTAAAAACTCCAGTAAAAACAATATTTACATTTGACTTGACACAATTAAGAACCCCTAAAAGCAAAGATGCAATAAGCGTCTTGAATTATACTTTATTGATCCCAAGGGGAAATTACAGTCTTCAAGTAAAAAAAATGTATAAAAGCACTGAGTGTGAAATTACAAACAGAGGTTTCTCCTTACGTGTTGTTTTGTTGACATACAAACTGCCTTCTCCCATTCGGCCCTCGGGGTCCCAAGCTGAACCTTTAATGCCATAGAGTGACCCGGCATCAAGCCCAGAGAAAGTCAGACTGGTGTTGGATGTGTTGTATTTTATCTCGGTGTTGATGTCAAAACTGTATATGGACACGGTGTATTCGACAGCATAAGCAACAGGAATCCAGGATACCACAATGCTGTCATTGCTGGGAGAGGATGTAGAGATCTGAGGAGGCTGCAACACTGTGGAGGAGAAGTTTTATAAGTTATACATGTGTTTGATAAAGTATTATTTGGATAATTGTTGACTTTAGATCAATTAAGAGCAAAGAAATAAGATATTGTTGGGAAGACAAGATTTACAAAGCTGTGATGCTCTTTAAAGTGCCTGTGACATCCAATTTTAGTAATAAATACAAATGCATTTTTGGAGAGATAACATTGATAAACTTATTACAAAGAAATAAATAAAATTCACAGCACTGAGATGAACATTTGTTGAGATATTTGCGTGTGAAGTAACAGGAAGTGATGTCAAAGGGGAATGTCTGAACACAAACGTACAGCTAACAACATAAACTGTAAAGAAGAATCTGTTTGGGTTTTTTTTTGATTAATTTGAGTCACTATCAGCAAAAGACAAAGAAAAGTCAGAGTTCAAATTATATTGTTTCAAAAAACAAAGACCAGAGAGTTATTTTTCTTAGAGTTCCCCATTGATGTCACTTCCTGTTTCACTTTGGCTGAGCTAAATTCAAAAGAAAACTTGCCAGTTATGTGACAAAATTAGTTTCTTAAATATAAAGATGTTTTCTTTGACTTTTTGGATTTTAATGTATATAATGTATACATTAATGTATCAGTCCAATGTATTACTGAGTGAAAGGTAGCAAATATTCAACAGTATTTTCTGAAATCCAAATTAAAAGATAATCACCATCTAACAATACACTTAAAATTGACAGTAATACATTACTTATTTAGTTATTGATGTTTGAGTTGAACCCATTTTTTAAGCTTAGTATTTAGTCATTTCTACAACAGAGTATTAGGGCCACACAACAATTTTTTTTATTACGAGATTAAAGTCACAATATTACAAGAAAAAAAAGTCATAAACTTACATGACTTATATATTTTCCGTTCCTGGGTTGGCTTGCGCCCACTGTGGGCAGCCTCCAATGGGTGTCTTCTGTGTTTATGATTACTTTTGGGTCACTATTATGCTTCCATACACATTATGTGACGACTAAACCCATCAACACAGGCGTTAATAGTAATGCCATACAGCTGCAGTTTATCATATGAATCCATGTAGTCATTTGCACAATCGTTTCAAAGTCCTGCTGCTAATTATAATTTGATGCTGATGTGTTAAAAGATTGAATATTTCCTTATTTGTAAAACTAAGTATAACTTTACAAGACGCTCAACGTTCCTAATTTTGACGCTGTGGTAAAACTGCTTTGAGTTCTCATAATATGATGACTTTATTCTCCTATTTTATTCATAAACGAGTTTTTTGACAATATATAATGACTTAATTCACAATATATCATATTAATCTTGTAATAAAAAAAAATCTTGTCTGGCCCCAATACTTTGTCGTAATACATATTTCACATAAGATGAGTTTTAAAGAAATTTAAAGAGATTAAGTGTTTGGTCTTAATTCAGATCTAGGACACATCAACGTTGGCTATATGACATGGGATTTATAATGTGAAACTTAATATAAAACTGTGGAACTTATTGTTACATGTTGTTTTGGGGATCTTAAGGATCAAATGTTCCCTTCAGGTGAGAATGGAGATCTAACAGCTATGTTCTAACAATGAGGTTTTCTTTATGTATTTTTCAAAGAGGAGCTCAGGTAAAGTTACAGCTGATACACGAGAAGGCCCTCAGGGATGCTGACACATTTCTTGAATTAAAAAAAAGTAACTTTGATACGGATTGACGATGTGAGTATACAAAACTATTAGTAAGTTTTGTGTTACCATGTGTGGATCCATTAACCTCTGCAGGGAAGTTGAAACTCAAGAGAGAACCCTCTGGGTTTCTTAATAAAAATGTGTTAATAGAGCAGGTTCTGGATGTTCTTTTTTCTTGTGTTTTGTTTCCCAGCTGTGGAGGATAAGATAAATGTTGTAACACGGCAAACAACAGTACCTGTCTTTGCAGTTACAGGGGTGGATGGCTGACTCCGACCAACGCTGTTGGCGGCCATGATGCTCAGCGAGTACTCCATGTACGGGCTGAGGTTTTTAACCTCAGCAGGGGAGGAGGTCACGTTGTCCTCTCTGAAGAAGCCATTCGTGTTCTCAATGCGTATGACATAATAAGTTGCCCCCGTCTGCAGGTTAAACTCTGCCATCAAGGTCCTGCTATCTTTAGGCTTGACAGTCTTGATGGGTTCCATCATATAAGGGGCTAAAACATGAAATGTCAGAGATAATATCTAAAATCTGCTAATTTGTTTTAGTAGTGGTTGGGTTCAATATTTTCCGCATCCCATAATATTAGCAAAAAAATCTACGTTTACTTTATTCTGTGAGCAATTGGTTACAAACACTTTTTCAAAATGCTATTTAATTGTATCAACTTTTTGTACAAATTAGTCAGATAAATAAAAAAACAACCTAAACTGTAATTGTTTTAAAACATAAAGCATGATTAAGACAGTGAAATCAGCATTACGGATTTCAAACAATGAACTTAAACATATACCTCACCTGTTAATGTCTCAGTAGATGTGGAGCTCAGTACTGTCTGGGAAGCATCCAGAGCTTCAACTGTAAAGATATACGCAACATCTTGGGACAGGGAGGTGATGGAGCCCATCACTGTGTTCGGACCAAAAGTGGCGAAAGCAAAAGGGCTGTTTGGTGAACTTTTCAAGGCGGCAGAGATCTTGTAAGAGGCTGCTCCAGAATACTTGGTCCATCTGAGATACACAGTCTTGGATGTTGTAGAAAACACAGAGACTTGGAAACCTGAATGACAGTAAAGCAAGGTGCAGATCATTACAACAAGTATTTATATGATAGAGCAAATAAAATATAAATGTATGAAACATTTACAATGAGATATAGCCTATAGTTAAGAAAAAAAATCAATACCTGATTGTGCTGCAGTCTGTAAATTAAAATAATATATCATGAGCATGTAAAAGTTGAACATAACTTCGAACAAATCTCAAAACTTTTGTTTTTCTTACATTTTAAACTTCACACTTCCATATTATTTAGTTATTGTTCTGTCTTTTAAAAGCAAATTTGAAGATATTATTTCACTACTGTACCTGTGAGCAAATGCTCAGGAAGACAAAAACCACCAACCACGTCATGCAACCCATTCTTGATTTGAAGTTCTTCACTCAGTGTTCTAACCTCTCAATACCAATTTTTATGCTTAAAAGCACATCTCTTTGATGATTTTTCCTTTTCTTAAAGTGTGTGGTGTCTGTACTAGTTAAAATATGTCAGCCTAGCTCCTCCTGCGTTGGAACAAATGTCCAATCATGGTAAAGCAAACTCATGACAGTTAAACAGCATTTAGCTACAGGTGTGAAATTCAGTAGCAAAAGATAAAGCCATCACTTGTGACATGTATGTGACTGGAGGTGGTAAGATGCTGGATTTCCCCTCTACTGGAGGGTTCAGATTATTTTCATACTGTACAAAAAAATAAAGAAAAGGAAAAGACAATTTGCAGTCATAAACCGTTAAATAAAATTACATTTTCACAAAGTCACACCCCCATACAAATATAAAATAACAAACTACAGTTTATATAATACTTATATGACTGTATACTTGCATAAATGCACACTTTATATCAACAAAGACATTTTAAAATGCAAAGAATGTACTAAATCAAACCATAACTAATGAGTAAAAAGTTTGCATATTTTCGAAGGTTGAAAAACTACAATCGCGCCCCAGTCGCCTGTCTATGACGTTGTTACGTCTAAATGCGCGCGACGCACTGGGCGGAAAAGGAAAACAAGATGGCAGCAGGCTCAGATCACGGGCTTAAGAGAATAGTTTGGAAAAGTAAGTTCTCCTGTTTATAGTGTTTGTTAGCCTTACAAAAGCAGCGTTTGTTTTGTTAAAACCCAAACCTGGCTTTGGTTTAAAAGTGCTGTTTTCATTTTGCATCTACTTCTAGGAATATAATTGATAGTTTATGGGTTTTTTAACGGAACGGAAGTTCGTAACTTTTGGATGGGATGGATATTCGCTAGAGTAAATGCGCCTAATTAAACTTGGCTCAACAGGTTTTCTGGCTTTTGTTGCTTTCGTGTTTATGAATTTGATCGGCGTGAGGTCACTGCTGCTGCCTGGAGCCCCACCTCATTCTTCGTTAGCAGCCAATGTCATTAAAAAGACTTAAACAAACCTATTTGAAACCTTACAAAAAGTTGAAGTTACTCCAATAAAGACTGATCACAAATAATCAGTTTATAGCATTATATTGTGCAATAAATTGTGTATTTTTAAACAAGACAATGTACCTCAATGTTGATTCTTAATTAGTTTTTTTCATGGTTATTCGTTTTCAACAGGAATAAAAGAAACAATTATCACAGACTGCAGAAAATCTGAAGTATGGAAGGTAGGACACCATCAAAATTCTAACTGCATGAACGGACATTCTTAACATCTGATTTTTCTCACTGTGACTCAGTTACACTTGATTTCATGTTTGTCCTCATAACCTTGCAACACGTATGGAACACTGATTCACCACTTCAAATGTGTCTTGACAGATTTTGATTCTAGACCCCTTCACGACCAAGCTCCTCTCATCGTGCTGCAAAATGTCCGATCTGATGGCAGAAAAAATAACAAGTAGGTTATGAGGTTTCCATTGCAGCAAAATCTATATTTGTCACAACATACAGTCTTGTGGTAGAACTAACTGGAATCTAAATGTGGATTTCTGAGTAACATTTGCAGAAAAAATTATTTTCTTTCTTTTTAAGTTGTGGAGGATCTGTTCAGAAAGAGGGAGCCGGTTCTTGAAATGAAGGCCATCTACTTCATGACACCAACCTCTAAGGTTTGTTAATAAAACCTTGATCATAAATGCAAAGATTGTTGGTTTTATAGTTCTCATACTAAATTATTTTGACAGAATGTAGACGCCTTTATCGCAGACTTCAAGAGCAAACCCAAATACAAAGGAGCCTATGTTTATTTTACTGACTGTAAGTAACCTATACCTTATTTTATATATCTACTTAAAATCATCATCCAAAGATGCTCTTAATGTAACACGATGAAACTCTTAAATGTTTATTAATTCGATTTGACAGACTGTTCTGATGACCTCTTTAACAACATGAAGCTTTACTGTGCCAAGTACATCAGCGTCTGCAAGGAAATAAACATCTCTTTCTTGCCTGTAGAGGCACAGGTGAATAATTGAGGCTTCTTTTTGTCCCTTGGGTAGTTTTGTAATAATGTTACAGTTCCTCTTTCTATTTCAGTACTATAGTTGTAATTTTGAGACATAATTTACTTGGTTCTGTATTTTTTTTTAAACTGTGGCTACAGTAATGTTAATGCTCTAAATAAATCTTTCATGGGTGTTGGCTGCTTTAAGTTATGGCATAACTGTTGAGTTAAGAACAGTACATGGCTGCTTTCTGTGCTTTAAAAGTACAACAATGTGAATGTTGATAATATTTAGTGTTTTGTTGTTTGAAAGTATAATTAGGAAACAAAACTGATTTGTTGCGTTGCCATTTTTTCAAACCGTGTGCTTTTAAGGTGTTCACATGCGATAATCCGGGGGCTTTCCGAAGCATTTACAGTCCTCATAGTCATGACAAAAGGAAGACACTGGAGACTCTGGCGGACCAGATTGTAACGATCTGTGCTACGTTGGATGAATACCCAGGGGTCAGATATAAGAAGTAAGCTGGAGAAGATTTATTTCTGTGCTTAAGTTGCATCGCTCCTCATCCCCAAACTGACAAATTATGAGAACGTGTCATTTCTGGGGATGTTTGACAAGAATTTTATGATATTTACTTTATTTCTGGCAGCATAGTCCATCAAATATACACAAGATTTCTTATTAACTACTTATAATTTAAAAAAATGGAGATGATGTGGCTTTCAGAAACTTTGTTGAATTTAAAAAGTGAATAAAGTAGCTGTTTACAAAAAAGAACAAAGGGTTGTTTGTTTTCTGCACAGTTGCAAATCAACTTATAATTATGATAGATATAATTCCTGCATTTTGTTTTTAATAACTAGAGATGGCAACATGGAGAATGCTAAAATACTTGCAGAGCTGGTTGACAACAAGCTGGCCAGACACTATGAATTGGATGATAATGGAAAGAAAAAGGTGAGACACCTGCAGAACAAAGTATGTTGACACTCAAAACCAAATGTTTGCCTTGGGAGTTAATGGGATCCTTAAAGTCCAATGTTATTTAGCCTCTAACTTTACATGAAGTATTGTTTTAAACCTGAGAAAACTTTCTTTCCTTGAGCTTAAATATTCCACCAGGGATTGGGCAAAACAAACATTTCTAAAATTAATAAAAAACATCACACATCATTGTCTTTTTATTTTAATCTTTACATTTTGTTGGTAGGAGAAGACTCAGGCCCAGCTGCTGATTGTGGAACGAGGTTTTGACGCGGTGAGCCCCATCCTTCATGAGCTCACCTACCAGGCCATGGCCTACGACCTTGTTGATATTCAGGACGACACGTACAAGTAAGTCTTTCCCTGCTGAATATCCCTCTACTCACATTCACACACAGCCTCCCCGTCGGACCACATTGTCCTGCCGATTGCTGAAACTAAGGATCTGGGTGATCTTGTTGCTCAGGTACAAGTCCAAGGATGGCTCAGAGAAGCAGGCCCTGCTGAATGAGGATGATATGCTTTGGGTGAAACTCAGGCACAAACATATTGCTGAAGTCTCTGAGTAAGTAGCAACATTCACGTTATTGTAGTATTGTGTATCTGCTGTATTCATTTATACATTTAACTTGTTTAAAACAGGCAAATCCCCAAGATGGTAAAGGAAATATCTGCCAACAAGAAACAGCCAGATGGAAAGGTAGAGGAGTGTCTTCTGGTGGCTTTAAATGTCTATTTTCTATTTTAAAGGCACTTCTTAGCAAACTTTAATGCGTCTTTTTTTGTTGTTTCAGATCACAGTTAGCAATTTGGCCCAAATGATGAAGAAGATGCCTTCATTCCGTAAACAGCTTAATGAGGTATGAAATAAAAGTAAAAAATAACTATTTTGGTGACGTTAACTTGATTCACAGAGTTTATCAGGGGATTTTAGAAAATTATATTTCAAGGATGTGCCTTGGGAGTTCTTTTAGAGCAAATGAAGCTAATATTAGCGTCCTACTCGTACAGTGGGGACAAGTATTTGATACACTGTTGATTTGTCAGGTTTTCCCACTTGCAAAGCATGTAGAAGACTGTAATTTTTATCATAGGTACTCTTCAACTGTGAGTGATGGAA
>JARVJO010000227.1:4720467-4734501 GCA_031762555.1 Cynodonichthys magdalenae | reverse complement strand
GTTTTATATTCCATCACTCACAGTTGAAGAGTACCTATGATAAAAATTACAGTCTTCTACATGCTTTGCAAGTGGGAGAACCTGAAAAATCAACAGTGTATCAAATACTTGTTCTCCCCACTGTAGTTAAATATGTAGGTTGTCATTATGTTGTGGTTGGGTGTGGATTCCTCTACAGCCTGTAATTTTTATCGAGTTGTTGCAGCAGAATAGACTGTGACAATTGTCTTACTCAAAAATGAAACGAGAAACGTTTAAAAACAAGAGATTAAATATTTCATTAACAAGCAATAATGGTGCGTAGGTTTGTGTTTTTTTTATTTTTGCCTCTTCTTTCTGTCCTGATTCTAGAAAACTATACATCTGCAATTGGCTGAAGATTGCATGAAGCATTTCTCAAACAACGTGGAAAAGATTTGCAAAGCTGAACAGGTTTGTTTGCGCTCTCCTTCCACAGTTCAGTGATTGAGTGGTATTTATTGGGATGAACACGTTTTTTTTTCTAGTAAAAATCTTGTTTTTAAGCACTATGAAGCTGTTAATGGCATGGTATGAGGACCAAAATTAAGACTATTGTGCAACCAGCAGTTGCTACATCCTTGTAGCAGGAAGCTATATCTATTCCTAAGCCAGCTATTGATCTGATTAACTAACTGAGAGGACGGTGCTGGCAAGTAAGGAGGAGACTATTCATTTGCGTTAGCATCGGTAAGGCTAGCAACTAGCATGGATAAGTTGGCATTAGCATCGGAAAGGCTAGTGACTAGCATGGATAAGCTGGCGTTAGCATTGGAAAGGCTAGCAACTAGCATGGATAAGCTGGCATTATCATCGGAAAGGCTAGCGACTAGCATGGATAAGCTGGCGTTAGCATTGGAAAGGCTAGCGACTAGCATGGATAAGCTGGCATTAGCATCTGAAAGGCTAGCGACTAGCATGGATAAGCTGGCATTAGCATCGGAAAGGCTAGTGACTAGCATGGATAAGCTGGCGTTAGCATCGGAAAGGCTAGCAACTAGCATTAATAAGCTAGCGTTAGCATTGGAAAGGCTAGCAACTAGCATGGATAAGCTGGCGTTAGCATTGGAAAGGCTAGCGACTAGCATTAATAAGCTGGCGTTAGCATTGGAAAGGCTAGCGACTAGCTTGGATAAGCTGTTCGCCTACATTTATTAAACAGAAAACAATGTGAAGCAGAAAGCTGAAGTTACCACCTGAATTAGCAGCTGCGTTTGCCCATGTGTATTGGTCGACAGCAGTGTTTTTTTTTTTTTTTTTTCGTCTTTAGCTGAATTATGGGAAATATCTGTATATGACATCATAAATTATAATTCAGTAAAGAGAGGCCTAATTTAATGCCCTGTCAAAAACTGTAAAATGCCCCAATTTGATAGTTCTGGCATTTCTCTAATAATGTAGGTGAGCAGCCTAAGCATGCTAGTCACTAGCTTCTCCAATGCTAACACCACCTATACATGCTAGTTGTTAGCCTCTCTCCGATGCTAACGCCAGCTTATCCATGCTAGGTACTAGCCTCGCCGATGCTAACAGAAATGAATAGTCTCCTTATTTGCCAGCGCCGGCCTCTCAGATCCCGGGGCCAGCTGCTCAGTTACTGATGCCGGCCTATCATTAATCAGCTCAATAGCTGGCTTAGGAATAGATATAGCCTCCTGCTACAAGGATGTAGCAACCGCTGGTTGTGCAATAGTCTTAATTTTAGCCCTCATACCGCACCATAGCTGTTTACTAAGATCTTATATGAGGACATGAGTTATGTTGGAGTTGTCTGAATTTATTGTATAGATAAATACAATATTCTTAAATAAGGGTAATGAAAACATTGGAAATCTTTGTGTTTTCTGTATAGTCTGACCTTCACCTAGTCCCATATTTAGATCAAATGTGTTTGAAAATATAGGATGTTAGATATGGTATAATTTTCTCTGCAGGACCTTGCAGTCGGTTCTGATGTGGAAGGGGTGAAGGTGAAAGATTCCATGAGGACTCTGCTGCCAGTGCTGCTTCATCCATACAGCAAATATGACAAAATTCGAGCTGTGCTGCTCTACATCTTCAGCCTTAATGGTAAAAGTATCTCCTAGCTTTATAGGGTACTTTTGTTTGTTCTATTCAATTGTAAATTTCTCAAGAAAGCAAATAAAGTGAAAACTGATTTTATTTATCTTTGCTAGTTTGAGACATCAAATTGTTTGATTAAAATATTGCAGTGGCTTAAAAAAAGCATGATCAGATTTCAGTTTAATTTGTTTTTAAACAGGAACAACAGAAGAAAACTTAAATAAGCTTATCCAGCATGTTCAGATTGAGAATGAACGGGAGTTTATCCAAAACTGGAAAGAATTGGGAGTCCCCATTATTACATCAGTAAGTACAAAAGAAGAAACAATGGTTTGCTTAAAGTTAAAAAAAAATTGTTTTTTTTTTTCACCTTTTTGATTTTCTGTGTAGATTTATTTCTGCTTTTTGTGATGCATTTGTTTTTTAGCCTAGTTTTTTCTCTCGCAAACCAACCCGACGGGATCGTTCCCAGGAGGAGCGGTACAGCCTTTCAAGATGGACTCCAGTCATAAAAGATGTGATGGAGGTCAGTGAGCACACAGGCCGTGTCCAAATTCAGGGTCTGCGTCCTACGAAGGTCGAATTCGTCAGCCGCTAGTGCAGTGCCGGAGGCTGTCCAAATTCAAAGACTCCTCCGATGCAGCCGACAAATGCATACTTCTTTTTCCCCGATTTGAGGGATGTTGGATCATTCTCGGCCCAACATATCCCAAAAGGCATCGCGGGCCGACTGGAGATTTTTTTTTCGCGTCGTCACGGTTGCTAGGCAACAGGACTTACGCCGGGGTTAAGAGCGGACAAAAAGCAGAAGACTAGACCGTCCAAGTTCACAGCCACTTTTTTTCTCCGTCTTTGCGGTCAAACAAGGACCCAGCCTCTAAATTTGGACACATCCATACTATGCAGTAAACAATAAACACATTTATATTTTCAGTCCCTTCTCATACATTTAAATGCAATTTTTTAAACTTTCAGAAGGTCGTTGAGCTTCCTCGGCTAAACCAGAATAGTTTTTTGGCACCAGAACAAAATGAGGTTTCTTGTTTTGTCCCATGGTCCAACAAAAACAATACTTTAAATATCTGTAGGTGTTAGTGGGACCATGTCTGATTTTTGTGACCTTGTGACACCCGGCCTCTCATCCAATGACTGTTGGAGATGTGCACCACTACATCCCTGAACAGGATGAACTGGGTGTAGGAAATGGATGTACAGAAGGATAATTTGAAATTAAAAGGAAGCTCTTAGACAATTTAATAAACGTAATGTTTTAATAAGCCTAATCTAAATATGTTCAGTCTAAAGGGGGAACAAGTTTAATTAGCAATATCTGATTTGTAACTTAAAAAATAATTTGTGTTTTCCCCTTATTTTCACTTCAGTTTCCTGTTGTCACTTAAATCCTCATTTCTTGACTTCCTGTTAGATCTGGTACACATTTCCTCTTGTTGCAGAAAACGGAGACTTTTTTGATATGTTGCAATTTGAAACGTGCTTGAAACCTAACTAACCTGTTTAGTTTGTATGTGAGTAAGTTGATGCAAGATGCAAAAAAACCCTTGAGCCTTGTTGATGAAGCTGGCAAAATACCTCACACCAGGATTTTTACTTTTACACAATTTGCATAATTCAAGAAGCCTGACCCTTATTTCTTGAACAGAAGACCCCAGATTAATATTTGCTTCTTTGGTAATAAAAACTTATTACAAAAAATAATGACTTCTGCTTCAAGAAGGAAATTGATCAATTTCAGATTGTGTTACATGTTTTTTAGTTGTCACCAAAGTCTTGCAAATGTTCAATCAGACTTGCTCTGTCTTTTTTTTTGTTAACACAAGCTATATTTCAAATTCTGTTACCTCCACAGGATGCTGTGGAGAACAAACTGGACGCCAAGGAATGGCCTCATCAGTCAGAGTGTCCTACTGCCTGGAATGGCTCTGGAGCTGTCAGGTGATTAATTTATTTATCACTTCATTTATCATTCAAGAACTGCATAAACAACTTCTGAAGGAATTTATCACTTCTGCAAGAGATAATTCCTGAAGGATTTTTGTTCAGATTTACATCATTTAACATGACAAGCTCAGATGATTAAGTTTTGAAAATACAGTTATTTCCTCTTGTGAACGTAAAAGTGAAACAACACACAGAAAATCCCTGCTTGCTTTTGCAGACAACTCTTCACTATCCAGTCAAAAATGGAAACATCATGTTTCACCTGTTTTGTCTGCCCAGATTTTTTTTCTCCACTTTTCCTGGTTGCTCTCTACAATTTAATGCGAGTACATTTGCTCCACAGCGCGCGCCAGAAGCACAAACCAAGTGCTCAGGATGAACGCCGGACTGGCTCGCGCCTTATCATCTTTGTCATTGGAGGAATAACTTTCTCTGAGATGCGCTCTGCCTACGAGGTCACTCAGGCTGTAAAATCCTGCGAGGTCATCGTAGGTGAGCAATAAATCAGTATTTTACTTGAACATGTTTTTAGTTAATTTTCTGTAGATTTTTATGTATTTAAAACTGAGTATGCTGTTTGTAGGCTTTTTTTTTTTTGCATCCTTTACTTTATAATGCTATTACCTGGTTTTGTCTTTGAATTTTTACGCCCCCTGCTGGAGCATGTCTTTCTTTACTTCATTGAACGTCTAATAATTCCTTTTTTTTTATTGTGCCCAGGGTCTTCTCACATTTTGACCCCTGTCCAACTTCTGGATGACATCAAAGCCCTGAGCAAAGGCCCAGTGGAAGTCTTAACAATTGAGGAAAGAAACAACACCTGAAAATCTGGCTTTCTTTATAATACCTTCCTGAGCTTCTCTGTGTCCCTACATCTCAAATCACTCAGCAAGCTGCATTCAACTTCCTTAATGGAATATTAAAGGGAATTATCCTTTTGCCCATTTTTTCCCCCATTCATTGCTGCACATTTATATTTGCAGGTTTGAGGACATGTTGCGCAACTCAGTCATTTCACTTTACAGAATTTATTTTGAAATTTCTAGCATGCTAATATAGCTTTGTGATGTAAATTATGTAGATCATATTCAAAGTCAATTGACGTCATCCTACTAAGCATGTTTTATTTTGAATAAAATGTTTATTTTGCCTATTTGTTCACCTTTGCCTTAAATAAAGATGCTGGTGATGTTACAAATTGAGGAACTTCTGAAGACCATTAGGAGACAGAATAGTGGGGCGTGGTGGGGGGAAAAGCACAAAACTAATGTATATACTGTATGTATGCACTGAGTCTGTGTCAGTTTGACTTTTCTGTTCATTATTGTTTATGTAAACATTTAATGTAGTCTGAATTGTGTTTTTAACAATGTATTTACACCTTTCTTGAACTGACTAATAAACAGATGAAGTGGTTCAACTTTTCATCATATTTTATTTTTTTTCCAGTTCAAACTCTAAAGCTAAAGGGAAGGACCCAAAATATGGACAATAAATAACTGCTAAATTCAGAAATGCAAGATGCGCAAAAAAAAAAATTAAACTTGAACTTTTAACTGCGCATGCGTAAAAACGGTCATCAACTGTTGTCATGGCAACTGCCTAACAGTCAAGTGAACTCAAATCTGATAAAATTGAGTACAACAACGTAGCTACATTACATTCGTTCTAACTTGAACTTCATACTTATTGGTAAACTCAAATGGGTTTAAGTGAAACATTTTAGAGAAAAAAAACGAAATGGAATCGATAACCGGTGAAGGTAATGCGGTCTCCAGGACGACCAGACAAAGCAGCGGCTACGCCGGTGTGGCACAGGTCGGTGAAGAAAGACTACACGGCTTCGGTGTTCAGAAGTGGGCCGACGGGTCCCGATATGAGGGGGAATTTTTAGACGGCCTCAAACACGGAAAAGGAAAGTACACCTGGCAAAACGGACAGGTAACATAAAACTGTGTTTGATAGTTTGCTGTATTTGCAACAGCTAAATCTGTTCAAATCTCATTAAATAAAGAATTGCACCTGGTGGCCTTGAGTCAATCCCAGTGCATGTTTGTAATAATACCAAAACATTATTAGGATTTTTTTTTTAATCTGGTTCAATTCAACTATTTTGCATAGAGTTTTTCAACTTGATTGTTGTTTAGGTGTGTGGCCAATTTTACCTATACTTGATTCAGTGAAAATGAGCCAGTACCAAAAGCTACGTTAAGTTTAATGTTTTTTTTCTTTGCAAAACTCAAGATAACCCTATACTTTGCCTAAACTCTATATTTATCCAAAAATAACCCCTGGGTGCAGAAACAGCTAATGTAATTATCTGCATGATGTATGAGCCTCCGATCTTATTTGACCTGTTCTTTAGCTGAATTCACACAAGTGGACTGATTTTCTTCACTGATTTTGTTTAGTACTATGAGGGTTTCTTCTACAAAGACTTCAAGCATGGGGATGCACTTTACTGCTGGCCCACAGGCCACAAATTCACTGGGAAGTTCTACCTCAACAGAAAGGAAGGGTATGGTGACCTCATCTTCCCAGATGGAGCCACCTTTCAGGTGAAGTTGATACCTTTGGAGCAGTAATTTTGTGCACAAGGTAAATAGTTTATAACTCTATATGTTCAGGGTTTATACCACATGGACCAGAGGATTGGGCCAGGTGTGCTTATGCATTCAGATGGACTACAGGATGTGGGTTTGTGGCTTGGGAAACACTTGCTAAAGCTCTGTACCTCTGTAAAAGAAGGTTTTAGCCTCAGCAGCTATCCTGAATATGCCACCTTTATGCAGCCTTCTGTCAACTCAGAATCACAGACTCAGGTACTTGTTGATCCTTTTGTCACCTGCTGGAAAATAGCTCAAAACGTTGTCGTTTTCATTCAGCAACTATATTATTCAGTTCAGTTTTCTTATAGAAAAAATGTACAAGTCATTTCAAGGCACTTTACAGGGAATTTAAGATACATTTCAAACCATGTCATTACAATTCAGTCCACTTTAGTGTACTGATATTTGTAAAATACCACTTTGTAAAGTGTCCATTATAGGCTAGAGTTTCTACTTATCTTTGTTTACATTTATTGTGTTTGAAACTTGTATTTATGAATGTTTTGTATTATTATTGTAAAACAAAGTCTTCATTCAACTTTGTACAGTAGATGTTTCCAAGTTTGTCTTTATTTGCTTATTTTTGTCTCTTACCAGCTCCATTCTGTCTCACTCGCTTTCGACACAAAAACCAGGACAGACTTTTAGTTAAAGTGATTCTTTAATAAATAACTATACTGTCAGCATTTGACTTACAGCAGATCAGTTTACTCCCCACCCCATTCAGGTGAACATAAACGAGGATCTGCTGATAGATGAGAGTTTTATCCTCCCCCCCGGCATTGAGGCATACTCCACAGATGGTGACCATTTGCCGCTCCCTCCTGGTAGGAGAAGAGAGTTGGATAAACACTTTTACGGAGAGCTGTGGGAGCCAGATGCTCATCCATATCAAGGCTATAAAAGGGATCCATTTTCTACGCTCTCCTTAAAGGCCCGAATGCAAGCTATTATACAGAAACACAGGTTAGACATATTTAAAATAAAATGCTATATATTGGTGATAATCAATGTATTGATAGAAAATGCCTACATGTTCTGTATTTCTGCCTGTTTTTTAGACCGCTATCTGAAAATGCTGGATGGAACGTTGCAGCTGTTCTTTCCATGAATAGAGAAAGCTTTGGTCCAAAGGGGCCTCTTGAAGTCTGTTCAGAACTTTTGATTCAGAACAGCTTCAGAGGGGACTTCCAGGCTGTGTCGCAGATCCTCAGGGATGGTTTGGTCCATCCTGATGTAGCAGATTCACGAGGACACACTGCACTGATCGCCGCAACCGTAACACTATTAATGTTCTCCATTTCTTAATTCAGCCTAATTTAAAAAAAATGATTAGGGCATGAGCTGCAGTCGCACATTACGAGACAATTGTCAGCATAATTAAAGTTTTAGTTTTTAGTCTTAATCTGTTTTAGTTTCATATAGTTTCTTCAGCTGTTTTATATTGATTTAGTTTCTTCATCTGTCAGGTAAACTGCCATAATGATGTGATCCATCGATTGCTGGATATGGGTGCTGATATTGACAAGTTGAACAGTGAAGGCATGTCTGCCCTGGCTGTGTGTCACGTCCTCTACTACCCTTTTCATTCCCTGAACACAGCTTGGATGGAAACGTCTACCACATCTCCAGTAAGAAAGCTCTTCATTTAGCTTGCTATTGTTTATAAGAAGTTGTCAGTCAGCTACTGTGGTGAAGTGTGGCATATATCTAAATATATTATATAGCTGAAGGTGCCGAACATCTAAAAATTAAAGTCATTATGTAAATAAACCAAGTATTACAAAGATCTGTTACCTTTTGAATGAGTTTATTAAATTGCATTAATCACGAATACAACACACAGAACGCAATGTAATAAAAGTAATGCAATTAAAACAAAAACAAAAAGAACACATTATGTCTCCCATTTATTACAATTTTTTTTTGATATCTCTGACTTGTCACATTTTTTAACTGATTTTATTTTTACTTACCTTAATTGTATCCTAAACTGCTTGTGGTTTTAAGTTTTAACTAAAAGAAACTTATGTGAATTAAAGTAGAAAAACCGGGAGTTTGAGATTAAGAAATTAATGACGGGCCGGATTTCGGTCACCAGCGGAGCTGATATGGCCCGCGGGGCGCCTGTTGAATAGCCCTGTTATAAACATTTATTGTTATCCAAAAAATATGAATCTAAGCAGAAATTTTAGTCCATGGTGATTCTGTGGGATTAGCTGGTTCCATGTCACTTTTCTTAACCTGAGTTTTGTGTTTCTGAAATGTGTTGTCAGGTTTTGATGTCTTCAAGTGAGAGCAGTCCACAGATCAGCCAAAGGGACTTCACATCAGCTACACCTGGATTTACCAACAGATCTCAAATCGCAGACACAAATGTGAAGATTCAAACCAACGACCGCCTCTTAGAACAGTAAGAAAGTAACAATACAACCCTCTTTTAGAATATCTCACACTTTGTTCAAAATGTTGATAAATGAAGTCACTTCTGATTGTTACATCTATAGATTTGTCCCATCTTTCGACAACACAAAAGTATTTTGATTGGTTTAAGTGTTTTTTTTTCTCTAAAACAAGCTGATGTGTTTTTTATTATGCATTTTTAGGACACCCAAAGAACTAACTGAACACACCTCAGATAACAACAGTAAAAATATCCCTGCAGACAATGAACACCTTCAAGACGAGGAGAAGGAAGAGGAGGATGAAGACTGTGAAGATGCAGAACAAGTGGGAGATGAACAAAGCATTGGGGTGGACGAAAACAAAAGCAACGAGGAGGAAAGAAAAATAGGGAGCCCATGCAAAGAAGCAACAGAAAACAGAGAATGTGAGACAGAAGGTGTGGAAGACAAATTCAAGAAAGAGGAAAATAATGAAGACGTCGAGTGTGCTAGTACAGAAACGGAGGCAAGAAAAACAAAAACGGAGGAAAGCGATGAGGCTGAGGAAGACGTGGAGAGTTCAAGTGAGAGTGGCGAGGAGAAAAGGGTTAGCATGGATACTGTTACAGTTTGGGACGGTCACATAATAGCAGTTCTTGATTCTTTTTAATCTTGCTCTAATCTGTTCATCTTTTTATGTCAGGGAAAAACGAATGAGTTGACACCAAAACAGTCCCATGACTCTAACTGTTCAGTCAGTAGCTACAACATTTTCGTAACAGAAGGAAAGCTGCAGCTCACAGAAGAACCACAGAGCCACACAGGAGGACCTCAGAGCTGTGACTCCCAGGAGACGGAGCGCACAACGGCAGCCATGAAAATCCCGTCAGTTTCTTCCCCTGTTCTTTCATTTTAAATTTCCCTCTGTGCACGTCAATTTAATGCCTCTTTTCTTTTACCAGGCATCATGTGCGTCTGAAGACCTTGAACCTGTTACTGGAACGTGGAGCTGACCCCAATCTGACCAGGGTTCCCATGCCTGTTCTTTTTCTTGCCATTATGGCAGGTGACACTGAAGCTGTCAAAAAGCTGCTGCTGTCTGGAGCTCGTGCTGACGTTCCCCTTCCACCAGAAGTATGCTTTAACTCCTTATTCTTTTTGACATACAAACAAAAGTCACTGTATTGAGGTGACTTTATGCATTGAGAGGAAATAAATCCTAACCCAAACTAAAATTATTATTTAACACCTCTCGTCAATCATTCGCGAGTAATAAAAATCATTTCAATATCTCATTGTTTTTGCAGAAAAAAGGCTTGTACCCTCTGCATGTGGCTGCCATGCTGCCAGGTCCAGAAGGTCCCATCATCACAGAGTTTCTTCTGCATTCTGCCATTGACCCAGATGTGCAGGCATGCGACCAGGATGATATCTATGAACCAGACAGGGTAAGTGTATTTGCACATTAAAGCATAATGGACCAGTTATTTGTTAATGTAATGGCTTAAGAGGCACTGGAAAAAGAAGGGTTCTCGTAATGTTCTTTTACAGAAGTCCATGACGGCTGAAGAACCGCCATGGAACCCAAAACTTAAAGAGGGGGGCCGAACTGCCCTGCACATAGCCTGTCAGAGAAACACTGATTACACGGTCAGTGAGTACTATTTTACAGAATAGCTGGAAAGCATAAAGCTAAAACATTGTCAGCTTTAAGCACTGACTCGATCAGTTTTATTCATCTATCTCATTTCAATTAATCTGAGACACAAAAATGACTAAAACTCAACCATTTTAAGAAATAAAAGTGAATTTAGAAGCTGTTTTATTTAACCTTTAGTTATGAACTTTTATTTTTAAAACCTTGAGTTTAGCATCTAGGTGTCTCCATCTTAGTCTTGTTAATACACAATGTGATTACATGAGATTTGAGCTGAGAAATAACCCTTGAAACTTGCTTGGACCTTTGCTTATAGAATGTAAACAACAACAAACTGTAGAAACCTCCATCCTTGTATGTTTATGCATACGGTAATTCATTTTGCACACTAGGTGGCAGTTACTTTTAGTGGAATTAAATTTATACTGAAACAAACAAAAAAACAGTTTTTTTATATGTATATAATATAATGGTATGTGCACAACTGTGTGATTATTGGTATCTGCAAGCCCAATTTACTATCAGTGCTCAAACAGCTGAATGAATCAGGAGGATGTAAATCTTACATCTGTTAAACAAAGTTTTTCAATTACTTAACATAAATCTACTACTTTTTTTTTTTAGAACGCCTGCAAAGTGGTGGAGCTCCTGCTCTCTCACAGAGCCAGCACAAACCTACTCTGGAGTGGGCATTCTCCCCTCTCTTTGGCCATAGCAAGTGGCAATGAACTGGTAGAACCTCCACACACACACGCACACAGGTTTCTTTTTATAGCCCCGCGGGGACCGTGCATTGACTTCCATTCATTTTCTGGTCATTTTATAGCCTAACCCTGACCATTTACCCTAAAACTAACCTAAACTCAATTCACACCTAGGTCCTAAACCTGACCCCCCACCTAAAATTAGCATCCGTACCTGTGGGGACCGGACATTGGTTCCCACGATGCACATTCGGTCCCCATGAGGCCGCCCTTTTTCTGCTAAATGGTTCCCAAGATGAAGCAAAAACACACACATACTTATGTTTATGCACCTAACCTCTCATTTCAAACCTGCATATTGTTTTTGTTCAGGCAGTGGAGGAGCTTTTGAACAGAGGTGCAGATCCAAACATCCGTCTGGGTTTTAGAGTGAAAAGCGCCCTCTGTGCTCTTGTCAACACCAACTACCAATTATGTGGCAACAAACTTAAAATGGTACACACAACCTTACACATTAACCTAAATATAGAGCTGATGAGTTGAATTGGATTCTGCTAAATCTGTAAACCAGTTGCTTCACAGAAATTATTAATTTCATTCAAAATAATGTTTTTTGAAAGTTGATTTTTGTTTTTTTTATGTAGTTGGACATGTTGGCTAAGGCTGGTGCTGACATCCTGATGCCAGTTACTGTGGGCCGTGTTGTGGGAACTGCAGTGGATTTTGCACACTACTCATTCAACCAGGTAACCCATTAATTGGAAACACAGCATCATCTGTTGTTTTGCACTTATCGTAAATTTTAATGCTGGTGGACACATGAAGTCTTGAATTGTTTGTCTTGAGTACTTCTATCAGAACGGCTATCATTATGCACTGTGTTACGCTTCAGGACTTACAAACTGCCCCCACTTCGTTGAACGGTCTGAAGACTTTGGAAACAGTCAAAGCACGACACTCACTGCTCCCCATGATGACTAATTTACTAAAACAAGCAGCAAGCCAGACGAAGAAGAAGAATTTAGAGAGACAGCAGCAGCTTACTTTGAATAGTCAGTGCAACATATTGTTTGTTTTCCTCAATGATTTACGTTTTATATATGTGTGCACTAGGGATGGGAATTGATAAGAATTTAGCAATTCTGATTCCATTGTCGATATTGCTTGACGACTCAATTCCTTATCAATTCTGTTATCAAGTTTCATTGGTTAGGCAAAAAAAAAATAGAACATTGTTTGTGTGCATAAAGTCTTTAATCAGTCTTAATCATAAAAATAACAACTAGTTTAAATAAAAAATAAGAATAAACACAAAATGTCTCTGCATGTTGGAAGTATTTCCGCCCTTTGTTGTGATTGAAGCTTTGCATGTGTTGTAACTGACCCTAGTTTTGTCTTTTTGGTGAAATATAACCATGCGTTAGACCACTTCTTCCTTGGATATAAAATACGGAGCATGTTTTCATCATGCAAATACATTCTCACGAGTAAGTGGAATTGAAAAGCAGAATTGTTAGGCAAGAAACTCCAAGGAATTAAACTACTAAGAACTGGTTCTTGATTCCCATCCCTAGTGTGCACTCTCTGCACACAAGTACCACTAACACAGATGTTTGCCTAAACAGGCGCATCGACAAGCAGCAGTGAGGAATTATCAACTGAAGAGACAACTGAAAACTATAGGTAAACCCACATTCTTATTCCAGATGCCTTTTATCTACCTGTTTTAAAGTAAACCCCCACCTCACATCCGTGTCTGCGTAAATCTTTTTTTCTTAGGAAACCCAGGTTGAAGTTCTGCTATCACTGTGGTTGTTCTGTGTCTGTGAAGTTGACTAGATGTCCTCGTTGCTGCAAGGTCTTCTTCTGCTCTGAGACCTGCAGATTCAGAGGATGGAAGGACGGGCACAGAGAGGAGTGTTTACAGGATTCAGGTGAGAATCAGGGCCTCATACATTTTAAACTGAGTTTTTGGAGACAAATAAAAAAAGTCCGGTCACAACGGTGCTGATCTGACCGCAACTGAGCCATAGAGACACACCTACACCTGTGAGTAGAACCGAACAGAGTGATATTTGACAATGCAGGGGGAGTTATAGAGACTCTGACATGAACGCAGCTCCTCCATGGGCAAGCAGCTGCTGCTGTGAGCTCCTCCCTGGTCCCAAAGCACAGACAGACATCTCAGTCCTTATAGCGTCACTCACGGTTCTGCTCACAGGTGTAGATGTGTCTCCACAGGTCAGCTGCGGGCACATCAGCACCGTCGTGACCGGACTTCTTTTTTATTTGACTTGACACTGTTTAGACTGCGTGTATAACTAACAGGCGGTCAGTTGGTCCAAGACCTCCCGGGAAATCTGCTCGTCAGAGATAGAAGGCTCGGGATTCCATCAACTCTGTTACATTACAGAAGGGAAGCTTCACTGATGTAAAACGTAAATCTGTGGATCTGTGTTTGATTACTCTGGCGGGCTTTCTCAAGGACCCAGATGTGTGGCACAAAAATTAGAATTTTAGAACTGAAATTGAGCTGTGGAACTGAAAGTGAAAGTAGTCGATGTGGAGGAGCAGCGGCTCTACTCTGAGTCCCTCCCGGATGACTGAGCTTCTCACCCTATCTCTAAGGGAGAGCCCAG
>JARVJO010000227.1:4700636-4720367 GCA_031762555.1 Cynodonichthys magdalenae | reverse complement strand
AAACATTGTCACTGTAAAATAAAAGAGTGACATTGAAACTTCAAACATTGAAAGTGAAAAACCTATGATGATATTTTATTTCACGCTGCAGATTTTTTTTCAATGTTTGAATTTTCAATACCAAATCTTTCTCTTCAGTGTCAATGTGAGCTGTTATCAAATAGGCTCCATAGTCCTGGAGGACTCTGAACAAAGGCTGGACGGGATTTTATTTTTTTTTTCTTCAAACGTCTATGTAGTTCATCTGAGACAGAAACTACAAACCAAAATGTATACACAAGTTATAGAAAATAAATTACACCACAAATATAGCATGCACAAAACCAACTCTATAAAGCTCAAAAGCTCAAAAAAAAAGGTTGTAAATGCAACAAAAAATGTTGTCGAAGTTGCCATAAAACATTAGTTATAATTATGTGTTTTGTTTAAATTTATCTCATTCAGACATTTTATTGATTTTATTTTATTTTTAAACCACCTTACGGCAGATCCTCATCAAAAAAATTTAAAGGGGATATATCATGGAAAATTCACTTTTTTAGCCATTAAATACATTTTGTTGTGGACTTAGAATCTCTAGGAGGCAGAAAAGTTGAATTTAGTTTCTCGCAGTGCAGCAAACATATCTTTATATTCTGTTTGGGTCAAAATTTTCAGCCCGTTCAGTTTTCTCTATCTTCTATCGCGTTTTATGAGTCTATTACGTCAAGTCAGTTTAGTTTACTTTATTTTCTATGACGTTTTCTGATATATGTCAAATTATCTGCAAAATCTCGATAAACAAGGTTTCTGTTACTGACATAAGCTAGAAAATGTAACCCTGCCTCTCAAACTGGAGTGGACCGGTCTGGAAGCCAGAGGGGGGCGGGGCTTGACGTGTCTTGAAGGAACAGTAACAAAACCAGCTGCTTTGAGATACACCTCAGAAAAGGGGTGAAAGAGGGGCTGGTAAAATTTAAATAAGAAGGAATTCAGACCAAAGCATTGTAGTTCCACTTTATAACGACTCCAACTGAATGATTTAAATGTGAAAAGTAAGGAATTAAAAGAATATGTCTACTTTAACTCAGACTTGAGGTGAGCACCTTCATCTGTTTGTCAGATACCCTGAAAGCCCTGTCACACTAGACAACTTGTGCCAACTTATGAACATTTTAAAGACTTCTACATTGAAGATGTAATTGAAAAAATTAACAGGTAGCTTCTTTTCAGTGTGTACATAATGTAATTTGAACAAATTGATCAAATATATGACTTTTATTAGCAATTTAAACATAAAAAATGTTTCATAAGTTGTTTAGTGTGACAGGGCCTTGACAGATAAAGCATCCAGCCAGGGAACAGCTACTTTGATAGAAGTCATATTAAGAATAATGGGAGTGCTAGAAACAAGGCTATGGAGAGATTATTTTTCCATTTGAACCAATAACTGCATCAGCTCACCGAACTCTTATTTCCCCTGGAGCATTGTGAGCAGAACAGATGAGACGCTCATTCACTGGAAAAAAAAAAAACACAGTCCTGTTATCATCTGCAAGTTTATTCATCTGTCAGAAAACACAAACATACATAGAAGTCAAAGCATCACTTGCCCAGGCATTCATCCAGTCAGTAAAATGAGTTTGTTCAGAGGCACTGAAAGTGTGCTGAGGTTTTCCCACAAAGACCAACAGGAGAATATTTTACTTTTCTGCAGGGATGCTGCTAGAAAATCCAGAACCCCTGACAGTAAATGGAGGTGGGAGGTCCTGAATTCTGTCTGATTATAAACATTGTTGCCCGTCTACCTTCATCTGAATAATCCAACACTGCAGAAATTGGATAAATGCACAAAATTACAAATATAACACACATTTGTCATTGCTCTCTTTAATTTTTTTCCCCTCCGCAAAATTTCTAATTATCGGGAGGTATATGATGACAAAGATAGCAAAGTCTTCATTCAAACCTAAAAACATGTGCTAAAATACTTTTCTTTATAAACACCAATGCCCTTTTTACGATACAGTGCAAAATTGTGGTTTTGTCTCGTTTTCTAGCATCATTAAGCCCCCACTGGCAAACCCCTCTAAAATGAGACATTACGTTTTTAATTATAATTGAATTTATTCACATAAAGTTTAATCAGAACATTCTTAAAGAGCATCCTTATATTTTCAGCAGTTATTAGATGCATCCTTACTCATGCACAAAATAAATTCCTCTGGTGCGATATGAAACACTTCTGTCATTTACAACAAAACATAGAGATATAAAGGATGCTGCTGAAACACCCAGATCACTGTAAATACATCAAGTATTTTGATATTATGGTTACTCACTTCTATGTGCTTTGATAAGAAAGCACAACTTTAAAAAAAGGCCATTAAATGTCAGTGTTAACCTTGAAAATATGATTTTAAATCAACATTTAAAAATTGTTTTTGAACTAAAAATGGAATATTAGAGCTAAAGATAATGTTTCAAAATGTATTGAATTTAAAAAGTTGGGCCATTTGTTTTGTTTACTCTGGTATTTTTATTTTTTGTGTGTTTTCAAGAAAACTCTGCAATGTTGTCATGACAAAAACCATTTAATGCCATTTGATTTGATGTGATCTATTTTTCTTTAGATCATTAGAGTGAAACAGGCTATGATTCCCTTAAACCAGGGCTATTCAACTAAATCGCTTCGGGGGGCCGGGGTTAAGACTTCAGTATGGTCGCTCGGCAGCCGACCGGACGACGCGCAATCATGTGGTTGTTCACCGTTTGTTTTCGCACACATCTGTCATAGCCCCTGAGACACACCGTGCCGAGCTCCTGAGAAACCCCTCCCGCTGCGGTATACGTCACCGCACGGGGTTTCTTCTCGCTGGAGACTACAATGTGGGAAAAAATCCAAGACCCGTCACCCAACGTTATTTGTGCACAAATCTGTCCTGGTTAAAGCTCCACAGTTTGTAATCAAACAAATTCCTTCGTGCACAATGTTTGTTTTATCTACAACCATTATTTTTTGGCCGTTTGACTATCTTTATTAATGGACTACAGCAGTCAGCTTCTGGAAGTGAGTAGGTTTTTTTGTTGTTGTTTTTTTAAAGCAATTGGTTGAAGCAAAATGCAGCATCTGAGCGCTTTCAGCACAAACAAACACTCCCACAAACTTCTGACCAATTAGTTCTTATGTGGAGGGGGGTAAAAAGTTTGGCCATCAGGTTGCGACAAAAAGGTGCCGAAATGTCGACAATGCCAACAGATTGACGCAATTTTTGTCATGAAGCTGTGATGGTTCAATCCGTAACGGCAGTACAGATGCAGCATGCTGCGCGCTTTAGTCGAAGCCCACAGCTTGAGGGCCTAACACCCCCCACCCCCCGATGGGTGTGTGTGTTTGTGGGGGGGGGCAGTAATGGTAGGTGAAACACTGTAGCATGTAACAGAACAAGTATTATCTTTTACTTTTTAAATTTATGTTGTTGTATTGAAACATAAATTTAAAATTTAAAAATTATTTGAAATTTGTTTTTATTTTAAGTTATTTAAAAAAAAAAAAAGCAAAACAAAATTGTTATTTGCGAACCAGATGTGGCCCGTGGACCACCAGTTGAACAGACCTGCCTTAAACCAATCAAGTCATGTACTGTGTTCTCTGTTCTGATACAGACCAGAGTATTTTTGGGGCCCTTTATAAATTAAATGTTAATGCAGATGCAGACATTTTTTTATTATTCAAAAATATTCTCATTAAGTATTGTAACAAGTACTTTCATTTCACCACTTAAAAGGTGGATATGAATAAGACTCATTGTCACTTTGTTCAATGAACATGATATGATTTGTTACAACAAATGCCCATTTTTATCTGTAAGGTCCAACTTTGCGCAGATAAATCTGGCAAAGAAATATCAGTCTTTGGTCAAACTGCACATATTAGCAGTATGGCTATAACACGTGAGGAAGGTGTTAGATAACTCATCTTTTAGGTTTTTTTTAAGTGTAGAGTCTTCAAAAATAATTTCAAGCAGAATCGAGGATTTTCAGAGTGTTTTTCCTCTGCAGTGGAATACTTCCTGAACCTGCTCAGGCTGTTCAGTAGCTCTGTTGGATTGTAAAACTCATTTTCAGTTCAGAATTCTCTCCTTGCTATAAACCATTATGCCACCAGTGCTTTCATGAAAGACAAAAGCATGTTATTTTTAGGATAAGGAGGAGTGTGTTTTATAATGCTGTTAACGTTTAAAAAAAAAAAAAAAAAAGTGACTAGCTGTGTCTCACCTTATGGCTCTGCTTTTATTAACTTGTCATTGTTCCTTTTTGATTAAACTACAGAGGTGTTCTTTCTGAATCTTCCTTTGTTTCTGCCTTTTTCTCGTGGTTTTAATCCCTCAAACCGTCCTCCCAGTATTCTCCTGAGTATCTTAAAGTCAGGTGTGTGCTTGTGCTCTACAGACAAATAAAAGACCTGAACAGATGACTCCCTGCAGAAAACTGAATCTAGCGAACAGAAAGCCAGGATGCTGCCTTTCATTTAAACTTTTCGACGCTTTGTTTTTGTTTTTTATGCATGTGCTTGTGTACGTGTCTAACAACTTTTACTACTAAAGTGTAAAACAATTGATTCAAAGATATTTAGATTGTTTTCACTCTAGCAGTATGTCTTTTGGCACTAATAAAATATCTTTATATTTTATTTTTGTCAAGGTTTGTGTACCTGAAGCAATAAAATATGAACATTTTTCATACTGGAGCGTAAATTAAAGGACAATTTTTATTCATTTTAAACCCTTGTAAACTCAAACACACTGACTCCATTCTGTTCAGCTAAGCAGCTTGGAATTAGAACAGAAAATTAGATAAAGCAGAAAATTAAATTTGATTCTAATTATATAACTGATCTGTTGTGCTTAACACAGAACATCAGCTGAACCTGGGTCAGATGAGAGCAACAGCCAAACAGATGGGTCTGCAGATTCACTCACGTATTTTTTTCCACTTTATCCTGCAATAAAAACCCAAATACCTCCTCTCTGGGACGCAGGGTTGATTGGGAAATCTAAAGCGTTAAACTGTCTAACCTAAACTATCCAAGAGCTTTGCAATTTGTAAACTACTTTAAAGTTTGGTGTTTTAATTGTACACATTGCTGTGAGTAAATGCTTTTTATTCTTTAGTTGTCTTTCTAAACAAAAGATTCAGCTTTTACTTGTGTTTAAAGTTGTTTCGCTTCAGAGGCAGCCACTTCTGCCGTGTACAGACAAAATGAGGGTGCTTGAAAGCTTTTAATTTAATGCTGATCTTACCGGAGATACGTTAAAGTACCTGTGACATCAAATTTATTTTTATAAATATGAATGCATTTTTGGAAAGATAAAATTAATGACATATTGTAAAAAAAAATCACTCTGCTGAGATGAACAGTTGTTGAAATTTTCCCATTTGTAGTAACAGGAAGTGATGTCAAAGGGGAATGTCCAAATGTGAACAGAGTGTTACTAAAATGGCTAACTGTAGAGTAGAATCTGATGTTTCTTTAGATTTTTTTGAGTCTCTATCAGAGAGATGAAGAGTCAGAGTTCAAACAATATTGATTCAATAAACAAAGACTAGAGACTTTTTCTTAGAGTTCCCCTTTGATGTCACTTCCTGTTTCACTTTGCCTGAGCAAAGTTAAAGAAAAATATGCCAGTTAAGTGACAAATTGGGTAAAATTGTGAGTATTATGCCAAGTTTCTTAAATATAAAGATGTTTTTTTTTTACTTTTTTTATTTGAAGGACATGCATGTCACAGGCACTTTAAAGGGATTTGAAGGGCCTACAATGAAAACTGGAAAAAATACAAACAAAAAAAAAAACTGCAAGAACATTCAGTTAGTTTCCTGGTAATTAAACTGATAAGAGGCTAACAATAACTAAAGAATTAATAAGTTTCTTGTTTAATATACTATATTTACAAGTGTAATATTATTAAGCATTATTTACACATGATAACATAGCTTATAGGAAAAAAAATCCTACCACAGTACAGATTAGTTGCTACTGTAATGCCAAAATAGCTGACCAGAGTTTTGGCCTGATTTTGTCTAAATGCTTGAACAAGGTTCAGCTGCGCCTAATGTTTAGTCTGAAAAAAGAACAAGTCGGAGGTCAGCCAAGGCTCACAGTTTCATTTAACACTGCTATACAAGATAAAGTTTATTGTGCTTTGCGTTTATTACCTCTGTTATTTTATAAAGACACTGAATTTACCCCCCTGTACCATTTTAAAGAAAAAAGTCCTCTAACTAAAAACTCTTGTTTGCCTATTTGTTTATGTTCACATTTGTATATTTTCTCTTTAACTCTCTGTCTGCAGAATCCCTCTCTCCATGATCACTTCATCGTTTTGTCCAAACAAGCTGATGATTTCATTGCAATCTATTTGCATTCACTTGTAACCTGAGTCAGAGTGAAACCTGCACGACGATTAGAATGAGAGTAAATCAGAAAACACCTGTTTTTATTCAGTACCAAAAATCATTTTTCTACCCATATATTAAAAATCTTTTATTTTTTTCTGTATGTTGCACTCTGACTTATAACACAGACTGAGGTTCAGCTCTAATAGCTTCCTATGATAGAACAGATTTAACAGGCAGAGCTGAAGTGGCTCAAAAGATTTGATATAGAAGGAGATGGAGCTATTACCCCTGCACTTAGTGGACAACCTGCTCTACCGTTTGAGCTACAGTCATACATAGAGTACGCTTCTGTCTGGATTTGATGTTTCATCTATAAATTATATAAACTATAAGAAGACTTGGCGGCTGTTTGGGGGAGGGAGATAGCTTTCCCTTAAAATGCTCAGCAAATAAAAGGCTTTTTTTATCCACCTCTTCTGGTGCTTACCCTCGCCATCTATTCCCTCCTCCCCTCTTAGCTGTAGCCGAGGTTCTCCATCTCATGGCGGTACCTCAGCTCTGACACTTTGGCTTTGTGCTGCTTGCTCTCCAGATGCTGCCTGAAGTCCGTCTCCTGCTCGGCGCCGCAGTTGCACATGGAGCAGTAGAACTGTCCGCTGGGAGTTACACACATGGCTAAGTCCCTGGGGATGCGCTGCCTCGGTCTGGGGTTGTAGTACGGCCCTAGGATGAGCAAAAAGAGCAACAATGGGTGGGAAGAGTCTGTAGCAGTGATGGTTCACTTGATATAAGAGGGACAAAATAAACAATAATATATATATATATATTATTGTTTATTTTGTATGTTAAACATTATTTATTTAACGTTTTGATCTGTGTTTCATTTTTGTGATAAAATACTAATCTGAATGTTCTCACGTGGTTCCTTTTTTCAATTCTTGCTGAAATAAAATATTTGTAAAAGACTTAAATTTAGCTGAAATGCAGAGATGAAACTATTGAACAAAACCTGATATTTGCAAAATATTTACTGTATTAACTAAATGAGAAGGTATGGGGTGACAAGTGTAAAATGAAATGTTAAAAGATTTCACCAACATATTTTTCATTATTTAGCTCACTTTTTGAGTGTTAAATTTCCAGTAACGTTTTATTATTTAGCTCACTGTTCTTACTTTTAGGTCATTTTTACGAAATGTTAAATTTAAATGTTAAAAAAATACATCCAAATATTGAATCCTAAATCTAAATGTTTAAATCCAAGTGTAAAAGTTAAACCTTAAATGTTGGAGTTGAGAGGTTTGTCTAGATTTTAAATATCTTTAGCAGTGTTAGAAGCGTTAGCAGAAGATAGCGTCAGAAAACCAGGTTGATGTCATCATCCTGCGACAAACCTCAACAATGATTGATGCTAGTCTCTGCTAACCGCTTCTAATGCTGCTGAAGATGATTTTTAAAATCTAAATTCAAAATGTGTTCATAAAAACAATATGGGTGGTATCTGTGGTCCAGCAGTTAGAAGCGCAGCTTGAACACCGACTGCATCTGCAAGTTTGATGTCTTTATAGGGGAAGTTTTAGCTGTATTGGAGCGCTAGCGGTTGCTATTTTCTCAAGATGTTGACATCATAACATGAGCCGAGCACCAATAGCAAAGGCTGCGTTCCATTTCGAAATACCTAAATGTGAACTTCAACATTGAAGGTTTAACTTTAACATTTATATTTAAACATATGGATTTAGGATTTAATATTTAAATATATATTTTTTTTAATATTTAAATTTAAGATTTAGTAAAAATTACCTAAATGTAAGAACAGTGAGCTAATTCATGAAAAATATATTGGTGAAAAATTTTAACATTTCATTTTACACTTGAAAGTTGTCCACTTTCTTAAAACTTTTCCAAAACAGCCAACACAGACTTCTCTTGATGGATTTTAGATACAGTTTTTTAAAAAGTTGCACATTGGCCTGATTTTCAAACCGGGGGGTTATTACTGTGTTTTACATTATAGTTTATCTGCTAGAGATGATGCTCTTTTGTGTAAATGTTGCAGACCTAGTATAATGTGCAAAAAGAGAATACAATAACAAAAAACTATGCTCTTAAAAAAGGTTTTAAATATGAATAAGAGAATAAGATAAATATCTGCATGAGTCACCTAATCTTTATTTAAAATAACGACCCATAACATTGTAGAAAAAGAGAAGCTCAAAGGCATAGATTACCTTAAGATGGAACAAAGAACACAAATTTGTTTGTTTGTTAATGTGTGTATAAACTGCACAAGTATGAGAAATGGGGAAAATACTAAAAAAATAAGTCAGCAACAAAGCAACCGCAGGCTATTTTAGGACTTATCCATCAAAAAAAAAACTGATGACATGAGCAGAAAGTTGTGGTGAGAAAGAGGAGCTGAAAGAGACGGGAAGGATAATTTGGTTTTTAGTGTGATTTTTTTTTTTATTTATTTTACTCCTTGATTTATTTCTTTTCATTTTCAGTGGAATTTTTCAAGATTTTGTTTGTGAAAAAACACAACAGACAAGAAAGGAACTGCTGACGTCAACAGATGGTCTGACATTACTGTATCTGTTTTCACACACACAGGTTCGTATTTCTATCCTTATCAGGACTGTTCCTTGACTATTCATTTCTAGTTGTTTCTATAGCCTAACCCTGGCTGCCTAACCTAAACCTAACTCCACCACCAGTACATATACCTAACCCTAAATCTAGCCTCCCTTCACACCACGGCCCTAAACCCAACCCAAAAATGGAGTTTCACCATGACATGGTCTTTGGTCCCCATAAGAACTATTGGTCTTGACAAGGTAGGTATGTACACCAGAAACAGACCTAACAAGGTAACAAATACAAGAATACACACACACACACACAACAAAGACACCAACAACGTCAATGAACCTTTTTCAAGAAGTCATTATTGAAAGCTCCTGAAACTTTTTTTTTTCTGTGCCTAGACATTTGTTGTAACTTGGCACTATATAAATAAACTGAATTAAAATGAAAGTATTCACTAAAGTTATACACACATTTGTGTTTTTATGACACTGTTAAAAAATATTTTTTGAACACCAAATTTCCACATTCTTTAGCTGTATCAAGTGTTTATTGTTGTATTGCACTAAAAAGTAATTTCATTTTATAAAATGACATTGGCAAATTAACGCAGGAGCAGTGTTTTTTTTGTTTTTTTTTCCTGCACTCAATGTCATTGTTAAGGCTATGCAAGCTGGGAAAGCCTTATTTGCTGATCTGGACAGAAAAATGCCCGTCCCTTATGTACACAGATAAAGGACATTATGTTTTATAAACTGACTGTATTCAATGCAAAAAAAATGTGCCACAAAAGCTGCAGTGTGTGTCAAAAGAACCTAAATGTTTTTTTTAAGTAACCACCTCAAAAACGCATTTCCTTCAGGAAAACAATGATTTATGCACAAGATATATTGATTATGTTCTAAAACAAAACAGCTATAATATCGCAAAATATATCGACCTGCTAACTATGGGGCGCCAAGTGTAAAATGAAATGTTAACAAAATTCACTAACATATTTTCCATTATTTATCTCATTTTTTTGAGTGTTAAAATCTTTCCACTAACATTTTATTATTTAGCTCACTGTTCTTACATTTAAGTAATTTTTACTAAATGTTAAATTTAAATGTTAAAAAATGCTGAAGTTCACATTTAGGTATTTCTGAATGGAACGCAGCCTTTGCTGTTGGCGCTGGGCTCATGTTATGACGTCATCATCCTGAGACAATAGCAACCGCTAGCGCTCCAATGCAGCTAAAGCTTCCCTACAAGACATCAAACTGTCTGAGCTGCGCTTCAGGCTGCTGGACCACAGGGACCACCCATATTGTTTTTTTTATGAACACATTTTGAATTTAGATTTTAAATATCTTCAGCAGCGTTAGCAGTGACTAGCAGCGGCCATTGTTGATGTTTGTTGCAGGATTATGACATCAACCTGCTTTCTGATGCTAACTTCTGCTAACACGTCTAACACTGCTGGTTTGTTGTCTCAGGTTTTACCTGGCATAGCAGCAGGCAGCTGAGGGCTGCGACGGTTTTTCACCAGTCGATATTCACTGCCATCTTTCCGATTTTTTCTAGGGGCTGCCTCGTTGCTTCCTTCTCTATAGAAGAAGACAAAAACATTTTAAAACTAAAAGTATATTCATAAAAAAGAAAGAATCACAGATGTTAAAGGTGTTTTCTTGGTACCAATGAAAAATAATTAGAGGAAAAAATATGGAGCT
Source organism: Cynodonichthys magdalenae (assembly GCA_031762555.1). NCBI lineage: Eukaryota > Metazoa > Chordata > Actinopteri > Cyprinodontiformes > Rivulidae > Cynodonichthys > Cynodonichthys magdalenae. The sequence continues at coordinate 4,709,688 of JARVJO010000227.1, read as the reverse complement.
GTTTAAGGACAAACCTCAACAATCACTAAGTTTCTTTAACAACTCAGCTAATATGAATAAGCCTGCAGCCAATACAGAAAATATTTCTTGACCCAGACCCACATGTTACTGGAGTTCTGTTGGGCCTCGGCCAGGCGCAGCTTCTTGGCATGGTTCTTCCCCTGGTAGTGAGCCTGTGCAACTGCTAGTGAACTGAAGGAGGCGTCACACAGTTTACAATAGTCGTTCTCTGTGGCCAGGATGACCCGAGGTGCCCCCTTGAACAGGGCCTGCACAAAGCAAGACAAAGCGGCTCAGTGTTTGTGATGAGAAAAGTTAGGGAATAAACACTGACAAAGAGGAGAACAAAGAGAAGAATACAGTTTAGGTTTTTGAGATGTTTAAAGGTTTATTTGAGAATGGAAACTTCCAAGTACGCATTTACTGTAGCATTTTTACCCAAGGCTTTGCAATATGTCAACATAAACAGATATCTTATTTATCTCAAGATCAATGCTATAAGAAAAGGTAAACTGTTCAGCCCTGAGGGAACGGCAGGTTGTGTGAGTAAATTGTAGAGCGACTGTCGTTTTCATCAACCTCCTCAGAGGAAACGGCTTCTATCAGCAGAGTTGCCACTTCAGCAGCAATCCACCCTCCTCCCTCAAATTAAACATTTAAGTGCTGAAGTGTGGCCTGACCTGCCTGCCTGCGTCACCGTCTGTAGATCCTGACCCCACGGTTTGACCAGACCCCTCTAGGACTTCTGGGATCCTGATGGCTGGTGGTTGTTGGCTTCCAGCGTAGAAATTTCGTAATTTTTTACTGTGGTTTTTTCCCTTAGAAAAAAAACACATTTAGTGTTTATATTTTGAAGTGTTTTATGCTTTCCATAAGTCTGAACGTGCGATTTCACTTACCTGATAGTGAGCTTGTGCCTGCTGAGCAGAGTTAAGTGTAACGTTGCAGAGTTTACAGTACAGTGGTTTACACAGTTCCTCCAGCCCAAGGCAGTCCTCCTGCTCCTCCATCCCCACTGAGGAGCTCTCATCCTGGGGCGGCTCACAGGCCGGTGCTGCCTGACCTGGAACGGGACCACAGATATAGCTGGAAACTGGAGGTGGGTTCAGGGCCGGCCCAGGAGGCCTTGAGGGCATCTGTGAAGGGTCGGGGTCTGGAGCAGGGGGTGAGGACAAGGGACTTGGAGACAAGGGAAACCGATTGGCTGCAGGTGCCACTACAGGTGGTGGCACCAGTGCTTGGGCAGGGGTGAGATGCGGAGGCCCCAGTGATTGTGTAAGGTCCATGGTGGGAGGTACTATTGCTTGTGTGGGATCTACAGGTGGAGGTCTTAAAGTGTGTGCCATCGGTGGAGGGCACAGTGGCTGAGCTGGAGGCATTGGAGGTGGAGCCAAAGTGTGTGGTGGGGTCATAGATGGAGGTCTTAATGTATGGGAAGCAGTTATGTGAGGAGGTCCAATTGCCTGAGTAGGGGCAATGGGTGGTGGCCCAAGAGGCTGTGCAGGTGCCATCGGTGGAGGTCCCAGGTGGTGCAGAGAGTCCATGTAATGGAAGGGCTGCTGCGGATGACTGAAGAGACTCAAGGGTGGCTTCAGCATGGTTTCTGGACCTGTGAGCATCAAGAGACAATAATTTAACCTAATCTGCACTCAATATAATGTCACTATAATCTCTCGAGTTCTGGTGGTCTCAGTAATTTTTTAAAAGCAATTGCAGATATCTGTTTCACAAGAAAGTAGATTTTCTTGTAGCTATGTTGTTCATTCTAAAATATTTCCAACACTTTTGGATAAACTGTAATGAAATTCCCTACAGCCATTTATAATTTGCAAGTAATTTATCTAAATGACTTTCATCATTACCTGGATTTCCATTATGCATCACCATTGGGTTGTACTAAAAAAAGACTGCCATGGAACCACAACACTCATGTTCCCCGCAGGATTCATTTTAATATAGTAGAACTCTGCTGGCTTTTAGCTAATGTTAGAGAGCTGCAGTGGTAAAGTGCGATAGCCTTTAAAGACATATCAGGTAGGATATGATTTCCTTTTGACAGGAAAGCAAAAAAAAAGTGTTTAACTTATTTAGATCTTGTTTATTGACAGATGTACAATGATCGAAGGCAGCACAGATTTATGAAAGTCCTGGTGCAGGGTGGATGCAAAAGGATAAATGGAAAGCGATGAGTAAACAAAATCCCATTCTTGGACCGGAGTCTTGGAGTTTCACATTTCAGTGAGCATCACAGCGATCAGGCTGAGCATATAGGTCCTGCAGCCAAATGTACAGAGCATCAGATATTTATGCACACATATGGGCAGTAACAACACGGTATGGGCCTGGTGCATGGGCTGATGCAGTGGATTTATGTTTTCGGTGTCTATAGAAGAAGAAGAATGAAATAAATGGTGTTTTAGAGGGTTCAAATCATTCGGTGTGTGTTTGTGTGTGTATTATTAGACAAATCATCAGGTTCGTGGTAAGCCAACAGTTGTGGCAAAACTTGTGCTGGAAGCTTTTATCTGAAAATCCAATTGAACAGCCACCAGCTGTGAATCATGGATCAAAAATAACACCATGGGGTGTTTGTGTTTCCAATGGTTGTCTGTCTGTCACCTGGCCTGACTGACTTCAGGAGGAAGGTATGCTGGACAACACAGTGACTTCACTGTTAGTCATGTCAACTGCAAAAACGAGTCAGCTGTAGATCCAACTAAACTAGACGAGGTGTTAGTGCAGTATGTGGAAATAAATAATTTCACCTCTTATTCGGATTCAAAACGTTGTTTCTTATAACCTAATCATGAGAACATTTACACAGCTGTTTTTGGAAACATACTCTGTTCTTCGGGAGAATCAGTGATTTATTTGTAGCAAACACAGAAGAAGAGTATTGGCCACTGTGGACCTGAGAGTGGGTTATTAAAGAGATGCAGCACAAACAGCACCTTAAGGTTCATTAACTTAGAGAGCAGCACAGAGACATCAAACAAATGGCAGATTTAGCATAAAAGACAGAGGAAAATTAGGAAAAACATGTTGCTAATGTAAATAAAATGAACATAAAAACTGAAAAAATGTCACTACAGCAGGGAATAAAGAGTAAAAATCCCCCTAAAAATTGCTAAATTGTATATATGTTCAAATTTTGTTAATGGAGACAAGCTCATTGATCTTAGTACACACAATTCAGAGCCTCCCATCCATCAAACACAGCTTCATCAGTCTCTTCTCCTTCACTGTGTTTATCAGCTTTGTAAGATAAGCTGAAAGATGTTGCTGCCATCTATTTCTCTGACTCCATGAGTTCTCTCTGCAGTTCAGACTCTGTAAGATCTCCATCCCCGCATCGCTAACACGAAGCTACTTCCGAAACATACAAACAAATGATGCTTCCAAACAGAATCAGATCGTGCAACTCTTACGATCCGTTTGTTTCAGAATTCAAGAAATAACGATACCAGTTTTATTGCTCCTGTTTCTCCTCGTTTTAGTTGATTTTACAGTTTAATCTTTCTTAATCTGAAAACCTCATGGGGATTACGGAGAACAACACAAACGTGGAATACCCTGGTGTACGTGTGTGCCCATTTGACTTGAGCAATAAATCAATAGCTGTAGTCATATAATTCACATTAAGGTTTCGTATTGATTTTTGTTTGAACCCCAGTTTTAAGAGGAACTCCTTGGTTGAAGCGCGATGGGCATTCTGAAGGAATTTATAGAACAAATGCCAAAAGTGTACATATTACAAATAAGACTTGATCAGTATTTATCCATGCAACGGTTCTAAACTAAAAATGAAGAAGACTACGCCTGATTTTTTTTTTTCAACACATTACCCGATCTTTATTTATTTATTTATTTTGCCTCTTTGAGTTTATGTGCAAGTTTTATGCAAGCTAGATAGATCAAGGTAAGCCTTCACCTCACATCTGTGTGTCCATTCTGTTATCTAGAAAGTCATAAAACATGCCCACATTCACCAAGTCAAAAAGCATTTGCTGCTCGGAACATGAGGTTCAGGAGAAAACATGATAAACTTTGCAAGTCAAAATCAGACTCCGGTATTATTACCCAACCCCTCAAGTCATCCAGTAGACTTACAACCTTTTTTTTTTTTTGTTATTGATCTATTTGTCTCAAAATAACATGTCAAAGCTAGAATAATAGTAAAAGTCAAGGCAGTCACTACTCTTGTCATTTTTTTACCATCTTAACTCAACAGTTAACTCATTAGTTTCAATAGTTTTTAGTTTGCTGGTTGAAAACCCAGAAACAAAACCCTCCTGTCCTAAAACCTTTTAATTTCATGCTCTCCACAGAGTACCTTTAAATAGGTCAAGTGTTCATTTTCTCTGGAATTCCTCTATATGTTGTGTCACATCAATTATAGAGCGATAGAAAGCACATGCCTATTCTGCTTCACTGGGTTCAGGACAAGTACAGTTCATATAATATCCAAATATGTCCCACTGTACTTTGCATTTTCACCACTGTACTAAATAAACATTTTAATTGCAGCTATTTTACTCTTATTTTATGATAAATTAACTGTGACATAAAGTAAAGCACTCAATGTTAGCCACCTGCATGGCTTCATGGTTTTGTTATATTGATTATTTCCCACCTATATATAACAATTTTTGAGCCATAGAGCCATATAGATGCATTGCTTGTTATTGCTATTCATATATATTCTTTAAAAATGATTCCACGTTTAGATGCATCGATTAAAACGATTCAAAACGTCACATTTGACTAACTACACTCAAATGCTATATATCGTCTTATTCCATTGGCAGATTATTTCACTTAATTTGAGAAGATTTCGACTCAAATTTGTGAAATAATCTGCCATTTGAATTAATCAATTGCACTTGGTAAGATGTCTTGAAATAAGGAGCATTTTCAGGCTAATAATCTAACACATTCTGCTCTTGCTATCAGTCGTAAAACAAGATCAAAAATACTTTTCAGCTGGATTTAAAATTGAAAGACATGGTTAGATGGAGAAGTGAAGTGAATCACTTAAATGATTACAGAATTAGGAATAGATGTGTCTTTTCTGATTGATTATTTGAACTTCTAAACCTTGATCTGTTTGGAGGAGAGACCATTTAATGGTAGATCATTACAGAGTGGATTAATTATAATTTATCTGCTGTGCATCATGATCAGAATCTTACATCCCTGAAGCACAGAAAAGCGTTTTGACAGCGACTACGCAGGTGCATGACAAACACTTATTGCCACATGTCATTTGTGCAGATCAAGCAGTGCAAAAAAATGAGGCTTTCGCACCTCCTCTGGCTGCACCACTTGAGGTGCATACAATAAATGCTATTTTTTTCTTGTTTCAGATTTCAGATCTGAAATCTGGTTTAAAGAGCTCTTCTGCAGAAAGAGGTATGAACAGTCATAGATGGCAGAATGATGCTCAGAATGATGGATGAACCCACAACATGACATCTCCAGGGCAGCTCACCTTTCTCTTTACCATCTGCAATCATCTCTCTTTTTTTTTTTTAGATGTTAACCAATCTTTGCACAATGAGACTTTCAAGGAGCTCGCCTTTTTTCTTCCTTACCTGGAAATCGTGCAAGATAATGGCTGCTGTCATTGTAGCTGACAGGCGGCGACGTGTAGTTTCTGCAGTACTCTGCGCCCTGATAAAATGCTGCATCTCCGCTCCTCAGCTGCAACGCCATCATCGCCGGAACATCCCTCTCTCTGCCAACTTCTCCTCTCCGAGAAACCCGGGCGGTCAGACAGGATGACAGCCTCTACCACCGCGCAGACACCGCGCCTTTCACCGGAGGGGGAGCTCCGCAGAACCGAGCCAAATCCGAACGGGTGACAGCGCGCGACATCCAAACGATTACCAGCTTTTACGAGTTGCGTTTGTTTTTTTCACACGAAGCATCTACGGGAATTTTAGTCGTTTGCGAAACAGGGTATTTCTCAGCTCTGAAATCCCGCCGAGGTACTTCCAGGGTCCCTTTGCGTCTTGGTACGGTCCATTTCCGATGCTACTGCTGCTTCTTTGCATGGGTGGCAATAATGACACATTGTATAAATATGTTACACCTCTGTGGTACACTCAGATCACCAGAGCTGGAAAAGAATGACTCAGATCTGCAAGAAAAAAACATCCAAATAAGAGTCATACAAGAGAATACTCAATAATAATAATAATAATAATAATAATAATAATAATAATAATAATAATAATATCTTAAGACATTTTTATTCAGACAGGCTTTTGTGTTGTGACCTGTTTTTAATGTTTTTAGTTATTTTGCTCTCTGTTAAGCACTTTGCGATGTTTGTGTCTGTGGAAGGTGCTATATAAATAAAGTTTACTTACTTACTTACTAATAATGATTATAATAAACAGTGTCAAATTAGATAGCTTATTGCTTCAATAAAGGAAATATTACTGCCTTTGGGATATAAGCACCAGTATGGAAATGCCTTCATATGTCCACAAAGACCTCCTGTTGGTGGCATTCAGCTTAAATAAAAGATTAAATGCAATAAAACCAGACTTCATTAATACAGCCAAGAGTACAACTTTGGAAAAACATGACCACACAATCACAGCCTAAAAGTATTTGATCATCTGGGTATTATGACATAATTGTGTATTTAAACACATTTTATGTGGCTGAAAGGACAAAGGAAGTCTTAAAGGCATTGGCAACATCCAGTTTATTTATTTATTTATTTATTTATTTATTTATTTATTTATTTATTTATTTATCAATCATCTAGGTTACATTTTTTCTTTTTATAACCCTCTCTTTGGTGTCATTTTGCATGATGTTTACTTTTGTTTTTACATAACTGTGCAACTTATGCCACTATTTGATGCTGTACATTTTCATTTTCTCATATATCAATTTGTTTTATGCAATAGGATCTCATTGTTGTCGTTTTGTCATTTTTTATGCCCCAATCTGTTTTTTCTGTGACTTTTAACATATTGAATAATCAAGGGCCCTTTTTAGGGCCAATTTGGGACAGGCTGTTAATGACACAGTGTCGCATGTTTCAATGCTTTTGTATGTCTTAGTATTTGATTATTTTATAGTTTTTGTTTGTGTCTGTATTTTAGAAATGTTTGAAAAACCCAGTTCTGTTTTTTGTAAGTCATAAACATAAAGTGGGCACGTGACATACATCAGCCCTCTTGGTTTCACGCTTGCTGTGTGTTTGTGTGTTTTTTAAAGGAAGGGAGGAGGGCCCCAGACAGACAGCGTGGCTGCTTTTTTGTCGCAGTAACACAACTTGTCCCGTCGGACCAGCTGCTCACAACACCCTCAGGTGGAGCCCTTCCGACCGACCATGGAAGTCTCCTTTTGCTTTCTGTCACGGTAAACCCGACTGTCGGCGCCACGGGAGCGGGTTTGTGCCGGGTTAACTGGCGCAGAAGCTGACAGACAGATAACCGCTCGGCCGGCGCCGGGAGCCACCAACCCCGGCCGCTGGGAACCGGAGGGGTCGGCTAGCGGGAAGCTAGCTGTCAACACCTGGTGGGGGAAGCCTTTCTGTCCACCGTCCTCAAACAGCTTCGACACCAAGGCGGAGGGTAGGTTAATAAATCAGCTGTATTTTCTTATCATACAAACATCCCATATTTTTATGTTTTCAAACTACAAGAGGATAGGGTTAGCATTAGCTTTTAGCCTACTAAATGATGGCAATGTGTCCAAATATGTTTGTATGTTCACAGAGGCAGCATGGTTAGAATGGTGATTAATTCTTAACTGAGCATTTTCCAGTCATTGGGTTGATAATTTGGTGTTGTAATCTCTGAGCTGTCATTTCTAAACACCTCATCGTTAGCTCAACTAGCAAGTGAATCACCCCAGCTGCTTTGCAGAGCTGAGAGATGTTGATTTAGTTTTAATTTAATTTCCTCCTCCCAACAAAACATTTCAGTGGCAACATGAAGATGGATGGAAACGTGAAGGGTGGAACTGTCACTTCATCCAAATAAGAGGGCGTTTCTCAAAGGTAAGCTCATTTACGTCATTGTTGATTACAAAAATACAATGTTGACGTCGTTCAGAGGGTTGATTTTGTACACTGAATTGAACTCATCACTGATTGTTGTGCAATGGGGTACAAATGGCTAAACCCCTGTTAACTACAAAGATGCAAAGCTATGTTTGGGAGAGACGCAGCAGATGTTTAATTTTGCCAGTCTGCCCACACTGTGTGCCAAATATTCAAACCAAGCTCGTGTCCGGCCCAGTGTTTCCCCACACCCCACATCCTGTGTTTTGAGGAAGCTTCCTCTTTTGTCCAGAAGTACTTTGCTGCATCCTGATCTCGGTGACAGATCACAGCTATGCTCAATGAGGAGTTTGTTTGTTCTAGCTCAGAGTTAGTTGTTTTGTTCTTTTAACACAGTTTCTTCCACCATGGTTTTGAAAACTTTACCTGCTCGGACAGTTTTCCATCAGCGGGAACATTCATCATTCAGAGTTTGCTACTCCCATTGTAGTTGTTGGTTTTTACACTTCCTGCAGCCTTCCTTCTATTCACCGCCTAGGAAAGAGCAACAAAACACAAAGAATGACAAACAAGATTTATTTCTTAACCTGCTTTGTCTTTCTGAACTTTGGTAAGAAGTTGCACAAGTTTAGATTTAAATTAAGGTAAAATATGTGAAAAATCCTACAAAATGCGTCTTTGTCATCATCGTATCTCATCTGCAGCTGAGTCACCGTGTTGTTGTGTTTAGCAGTCTGTCTAAAGTAGTTGTGTCACTGAAGACTCATCTTTTCCCGGTGCTTCACAACACAAGGCTAAATGATGTAATCATAACAGGCAAAAGTCTTGTTACTCTTAGTTTTATGGGCTAGTTTGCTTTTTTTAACCAAAGTATTGCTTCTACAGACATATTGTACATATTTATTTTCATATTTTACAAGTAAACTGTTTTCAGTAGGGTTCAAAGTACTATCTATCTATCTATCTATCTATCTATCTATCTATCTATCTATCTATCTATCTATCTATCTATCTATCTATCTA
>JARVJO010000227.1:4634105-4699519 GCA_031762555.1 Cynodonichthys magdalenae | reverse complement strand
CAGTTATTCCTGGCTATGCAGCATCAATATCACTATCATGATCAAACAGATGCCGCTCAACCAACCATTTCACCTCCAAAACAGAAACACAAAGCTAAAAAGTGGGAAGTCAATATCGGATGTTAATATCTGCCCAGTTTTACATATCGGACCGATACCGATATTCTAAAAAATTACCAACATCGGCTGATTGATGATTAATGCCGATATATCGTGCATCCCTAATATATATATATATTGTTTTGCATTAAAATAAGGCATTTTAGAGTAATTAAAAACCGTATTTGGGTCATGGCATAACATGGAGATAATTTGGCTGAATAGCCTTTTAGTTCCAGTTGATTTTTGAGAGATATTTGAATTTATGATGGTCAGACTGAAATACTTTGCTGGATGATTTTATTTGACTTGACTCATGGAAACTGGTATAAGTAAAGTAGGGATGCACGATATATTGGCATTAACATCGGTATCGGCCGATATTGGTCATTTTTTAGAATATTGCTATCGGTCCAATAAGTAAAACTGGGCCAATATTAACGTCCGATATTGATTTCCCACTTTTTAGCTTTGTGTTTCTGTTTTGGGAGGGGAAATGGTCGAGTGGTATCCGTTTGATCATGATGGTGTGCAGCCAGGAATAACTGAAGTAAAGAGCCATGTCAGCGGTCTAGTTGTTTGCAAGTGTATTTGTTCGTAGGTGTATATAAATAATTTTTGTGTTTGTGTAATATGGGTAAATATTGGTCATCGGCCATAACACCAATAATAATATTGGTTATCGATATCAGCTGAAATTTTCATATCGATGCATCCCTACACAAAGGATTTTCATTTTAACCTAAATGTGTACATTATTTAAGAGAGACATGAATGTTTCTTGATAAATGTTTTTACTTTGAGGTCAATAAACGTCCAATGTGTTTATATTTTATTTACCACTAAACATGAGTGAGAATAAAACATGTTTATCAGTATAATTAATTAAACCCAAGTTAAAAATCTTTTCCTAATCAGAAATGTGAGGGCAATAAGTGATAAAAATATGTGAATAATATATTGGATCCTCAGCAGTCAGGTTCTAAATGAATGTTTTAGTTATTTCAATGTATTGTTCCCTCCATTATTTTTGAACCCCAAACATTCTGCAGGACTGATACACATTCAAAAACGGTGCTCACGGGTCTTCGTTAAGTATAAATTTGAAAGTACTGTAACTAAATTTGGTCATTCAGTAAGTTTTAACTTGTCAGATTTATTAAAATATGTTAGATCATTTACATTTTTGTTTAAATTAAATTAATTTTATGTTTAAAAAAAACAAAACACAAGTTCCTCTTTGTAACACTATGTTGAACACACGTCTTTTAAGAGAACTTGCCCAAAAAGTATTTATAGTTTAAACACCAGCATTAAATCAGCTTCATTCAACTAACAAACTGCACCTCAGCTTTTAAAATTAGTACTATTTTGATATGTTTTTTTTCCTCTTAGGCTGAAATTAGAGTTTTCAGCCTATGCATTATGCCAAAACATGTAGAACTTGCTTTTAAGTGTTAATATTTATTTTAGGTTGTGCTCTGCAGCTTAACTGTGTAACTGAGCTGAGAGACTGAGAGGAAGATGCCTCCCAGACCATCCTCGGGGGAGCTATGGGGCATCCACCTGATGCCTCCAAGGTATGACTATCTAGTTTTTTGTACAGATAAATTTGTATACAAACACTTCAGTAGGTTTCACGGGAGGAAAATAAATATATGACGATGATGACGATCTGTGCATGTGCAGAATTTTGGTGGACTGCCTGCTGCCCAATGGGATGATTCTGATCCTGGAGTGTCTTCGTGAGGCCACGCTCAATACCATCAAACATGATCTGTTCAAGGAGGCCAGAAAATATCCTCTTCATCACCTCCTGCAGGAGGAGACATCCTACATCTTTGTCAGTGTTACACAGGTGAGAAGTTGGGGATGCCTTCAGGCGGGTGGGCGAAGCGCATCACCGTTAGTGTTGCAGACTTAGATTTAGCGAGTTTTCAGACTTTTTTTCCAAAAAGCAACTAGCGACTTTTCCCGGTGTTCCTGGTGACTTTTTTTCTAGCATTTTCCTCAGCGAGGGGTGCGGTGAGCCCCTCCCCCTTTCTAAAGCGGTCCGCCTCAATGAAGCCTTTTTCCTCACTTTTTTCCTTTAACTTTAATATACAACTCTCCTATAGCTTAGATCACAATTATTGGCAAAGGTCCAAATATGCAAATTAGGTGATGACGTCGTCTAGCGACTTCTAGTGGATTTTAGGACAGCCAGTAGCTACTTTTCTTACTGAGGAGTTGGCAACACTAATCACGGGTGGGCTGGCTCCAAACCCCCTCGCTGCCTCGGTACATTCAGAAGTCACACAAAGGCGTCCAGAAAGCGTCCCGGCTGAGTTTTCTTACACAGAACCTAAATCGTGATAGATCCAGGACCACCTCAGCAGCAGATATGAAGAGTTCCAAACAGAAATTGTTTAACACAAGCAAAATAAAACTACTTTTTTTGCAACTTTATATTTAACAGTGTCTAAAAAGTTTTGTCTTCACTTTGTCAATGTTTACTTAAGGTTCTTCTTCTTTTGTTCTTGATATGATAGGAAGCAGAGCGGGAGGAGTTCTATGATGAGACCCGAAGACTATGTGACCTCCGGCTCTTCCAGCCTTTTCTCAAAGTCATCGAACCAGTTGGGAACAGGGAGGAAAAGATCTTAAACAGAGAAATTGGTTAGTTTTTTTTTTTTTTTTTTCCTATAATCACAATATTTACTACTTTCAAAGTATGTGATAGAATTGTGTGGAAGTTATTGTGACATATGATTATTTTTACCTGAGCTGAACTAAGGATGTCTGTTTGTGCTCTTCTTTCTGCTTTGACAGGTTTTGCGATAGGCATGCCTGTCTGTGAGTTTGACCTCGTGAAGGATCCCGAGGTTCAGGACTTCAGGAGAAACATCCTAAATGTTTGTAAAGACTCTGTGGAGCTGAGGGATGCCAGTGGTCCTCACAGCAGAGCGCTGTACGTTTACCCACCCAATGTAGAGTCGACACAGGAACTTCCAAAACACATCTATAGCAAACTTGACAAAGGTAACACATTATTTTCTGCTATGCTTTTACTTTTTTTCTTTTAAAATGATTATTCTGGGAAGAAATCTGATAAGTGATGCTCAAAGGAACAACTTTAGCAGCACCTGTGTCACAAAATAATGAATGTGACTGTTTCTGTTTTTCTCCTCAAGGAAAACTAAGTTTTATTGCATCTTTTTTTTTAAATCTTTTTTTTCTGTTTGTGTTTTTTTTTAGGTCAGATTATTGTTGTAATATGGGTGATTGTTTCTCCAAACAATGACAAGCAAAAGTACACGCTAAAGATCAACCATGATTGTGTGCCTGAACAGGTGGGGAGAATTAATCACTTATTAAAGTTTTGGTTTCTAATTCATCATAATTTGAACATTTGAATACTAAAAAGTATTGGTTTATAATAACAAACAGTATAAAACTTCCTAACATGTAATACAGTTATAAATACTGTCATCCTGAGGATTAATGTTGGCTTTTTGTGTGTATTGTGCCTTTTAAGGTGATCGCAGAGGCAATTCGCAAGAAGACACGCAGCATGCTGCTTTCACCAGAGCAGCTAAAGATGTGTGTTCAGGAATATCAGGGGAAATACATCCTCAAAGTTTGTGGCTGCGATGAATACCTGCTGGAAAAGCATCCCATAAGCCAGTATAAGGTTAGAGACTGCTCATTTTGTGTTTTTAAATTAATCCATTTTGTTACCACTGTGTTTTTAATGTTTTATATGAGCAGTTGGTGTAAAATGACTTGTTGTTTCAGGTTAGTTTTTTTTTAACTGTTCTCCATATATTGTTTTTTTTTTTAGTACATTCGTAGTTGCATCATGCTGAGCAGGCTGCCCAACCTGATGCTCATGGCTAAAGACAGCCTGTACACCCAGTTGCCTATAGATAACTTTGTCATGCCATCGTACTCTCGACGTATCTCCACGGCGACGTCATACATGAATGGCGAGGCATCTTCCAAGTCACTGTGGACCATCAACGGAACCCTACGTATTCGAATCCTTTGTGCCACCTATGTTAACGTGAATATACGGGACATAGATAAGGTAGGGGTGCTCGGTGATAGCAGTAATGTTAAAACAACACGTTTTGACTACAAATCATTGTTTCACCATCATTATTTCCACTCTCATGGATGATGGAGGAAACTAACAAAACTGCAAGAATTTACTTTTAGTCGAAACAAAAGATTTGATTTTGGAACCATATCGGTTGAATGTTTTTTCAGTTGTGCACAATATCCTGTCTTCCTGCTTCTTCACATCCTGTTGAAGCAAACAGTCATTGTTGGTCTCATGTGGACGGCTCAATCAAAGGGAAACGGTTATGTTACTTGTTGTCTGAAAATAGTTAAATCTGACAAAACTACCAGACAGCCTACAATTTAAAGAGAACTAAACTTTTATTTGGATCTCTTTTTTTTTTTTTTTTTTTTACAAATTATATGTTTTAAGATTTTATTTTGCATCTCTTCTGTATTTACAGATCTATGTAAGGACAGGAATTTACCATGGAGGTGAACAAATGTGTGACAACGTCAACACGCAGAGAGTACCCTGCTCTAATCCCAGGTAACTAATTCTCCTTTTAGAGGAACTGGAAAAAAAATCTTGATTTACTAAAACATTACTTTTTAAAAATATTAATAGGGACAGTAATGGAATAAAATGAAACCAGAGTTACTTTCTCCTGTATTTTACCAAAAAAAGTTGTCAATTTATACGAGGGGTGGGCAATTATTGGCTGTGTCTCAATTCATAGGTTGCAGCCGACGTCGGCCGCATTTGTAGGCTGATTACGTCACCGCCCCGCGCCGTAGGCTGTCCCAATTTGTGGGCGCCTACTCATGGGGCCGACAAAACCCCGAAAACGTAGGCTGCGTCTGAGTATCCTACATGGCCGACGGTATCCCAGAATTCATTGCGCCGTCAGCAGATTAAACAGAAAAACAATGACGGCGTAGGTTTTATTTTTTATTTACGGAAGAGTTTTTTTTGTTTTGTTTTTAATGACGGAGTTTGGAAATTCGTCACGGACTGAAGAATGTAAGTAAAGAAACTTAGCTGAAGAAACCTTTGTTACAATGAGATGTTAAATAAAATGCAGTTACAAGTACTGATGCTGGAGCTAAACTCAAATTATTAATGCTTTTAATTTATTTACTTGTAACGTTTTTCTATTGAAACTGTATATTGTGAAGTTATACCTTGACAAAACAACTGAAGCAATGTGATATAAGATGTATCACCATGGTAACGAGGCAGCGTGTAGTCATGCAAACATACGTCTTCCGTAGACTAGACCGTCTCATTTCACAGACGTTTATGCAGCCAACACGAGTGGCCTACGGCCCACATCGACCACGGCCATTTTTTTGTTTGGTCACATGAGAAACTTGAGCTATGTTGGAGGTGTCGTACTTAATTTAGCCTTTATAGTTCTTTTTAAGAACAGTAAATTATATATTTTGATTAGCTGCTACTGCTAAATAGGACAAGAATATGCTGTAAATATTTATATAAATATGTGAAATTGTGATGTATGTGATAAAGAAAATATTCCTATACAAACAGTAAAAACAAAAACAATCATAACGTTTCATTTTATTTTCAACATGTCAGTTTTTACAAACAAACAAAAAAACTGTTTTGCAATATGGTGTCGAATTGATACAAAAAGCAGTAAGTGCTTTTATAAGGCTTTTTCAGTTCATTTTACTTGTTCAGTGAGAAAGTGTGCATCAAAATCTGTCTGAATGTTTGTGGTGGCGATGCAAAGAACAGCAGTGAGGTGATCGTCAGTGACGGGTTCTATCTGTATCTGGATATGTTTAACTTGCACTCTGAGAATGTCTGTTCACATATGTGATGAAAAACCTGCTTTAAGTGATTTTTTTAAAGTAAAAAAAATGTTTTTGAGGGGGGAGGGGCCTCATTGGCGGCTGAACAAAAGTCCCCTGCGGACCGCCAGTTGCGGAATTAACAGTTTAGTACTAAATAGTAACTGTAAACAGTGGTACGAAATCACTACACCTGCAGGAAGAGTTCTTTCTAAATAAATGCTTAGAAGACAAAATCTCATTAAAAACTACTGCAGTCACCTGAAATTGATTTTAGTAGTGTCCACATTATTGTCGAAAGATACACAATCTACCCAGCTAAAAAAGTGTACAGAGAATTGCTTATTAAAACCCTGCTCGTGTATTATACCGTATGTAGGCTTGTCTAATAAAGTGTCTTTGTCGTTCTTTCTGTAGGTGGAATGAGTGGCTCACCTACGACATGTACATCCCTGACATCCCTCGAGCTGCCCGGCTCTGCCTCTCCATCTGCTCAGTGAAGGGCAGAAAGGGAGCCAAAGAAGTAAGAAAGAAAACGCAGTGACATTAAAATTATATTTAGTATTTAAAGATTTAAATGCGCATTTAAAAAGTGAAGATAAATACAGACAGTTTTATAGCTGTTGCCATCTAAGGATATGGGATTACAGACGACGTAGCAAGAATAGCATGCTAACTCACCCAGGACATGTACCTGTATGCATGTCTTTTGTGTGGTGTGTAAGTATGAAAGTGATCTGCTCTGTGTGTCAGTCTGAGTATATGTGTCTGGTAAATGGAAGCTGTGGTGTCATCTTTGGCTCTGTTTAATTACTAATCAGTCGTGAGCACTGGGGTGGCAGGAAACGTCAGCAGGAGATGGAATCAGCAGGAGCAATTCAAGCATTCAAGTTTGAATGTGCTTATTTTTTCACCACTTGTGCAAACCAACACTTTTTAAAATACATTATACTATATGTTTTTTTCTGATCAAACTTCTATCAAAGTATCGCAACATAAAATTAATGCAAATAAAGTCAACTAAAATGGTGAAAAAGGGTCTCTGACGTTTCATTTTTGCATTTCAGCATTTGATCAAAAAGCTGGAAGAGGTTTTCTGTGTTTGTTTGTGCGTGTGTGTGTGCGTGTGTGTGTGTTTGTTTGTGTGTGTGTGTGTGTGTGTGGGGGTGTGTTGAGTATCGGTGAATGCCAGACATGGATATCGTAACAGACACCTAGGGCGAGTCCTGTCTCCTGCCCCGTGAAGCAAGGTTTGATGTCAGTTTAGCGGATGCTCTTTCATGCCCCGACTGAATTAAAGATAAACAGTTTACTGCATCGGCCCTTTTGTTCCAGCGCTTACTATAAATAGGTGCGTTTTGACCGGCTGGCTGTGCGTAATTCTGTCTAATGGTTTTTGTCGCCTGGTTCCATCACCAGCCTTTTGTGAAAAAGCACTTGATATCTTTGGTTGGTTTGATTAAAAACACTTCCGTAAAATTGTTTTGCCCCCTTACACCAAATACAAGACACAACGTTTTAAAATATGGCCACATTCAAGTGCAGATCTCAACTTTTTAGGGTCAGTTATTACAGCTGAATCATTGGTCCGTGACATTAACAAACCATGACACTTCTTTGTGTTCTTTCTTATTAAAACTTTCTGAGATTTATGTTTATTTACCTTCTGTGTTTTGTGCCTCAGGAACACTGTCCACTAGCTTGGGGTAATATCAATCTGTTTGATTACACCCACACTCTGGTGGCCAACAAGATGGCTCTGAACCTCTGGCCCGTCCCTCACGGTCTTGAAGACCTCCTCAACCCTATAGGAGTCACTGGTTCCAACCCCAATAAGGTACTCGTTCAGGATTATATAAAGAAATAAACAGAAGAGGTGAAAGTGTGTTTGTGATCATGTTTTTTTTTTTAATGTTTCTGTTTAGGAAACGCCATGCTTGGAGTTGGAGTTTGACCACTTCAGCAGTCCAGTCAAATACCCAGAAATGAATGCAGTAGAAGATCACGCCAACTGGACCATCTCCCGGGAACTGGGCTTTAACTACAACCTCTCAGGACAGGTGATCTAACATGCCGCTAACATTTTTGTATAAATGTTTGTTTGTTCACAAACTTGCATCAGTTTTACTGAAAGTAACCTTGCATTTAATAATACAGGAAATACTAAGACCATTGCTCATATCCAGCTATTATTTAAGCACCATAAAGTTTTTTTTTATTGATTTTGCAACTGGGAACTGGGAAGCCTGAAAACATACTTTTGTTTTTATTTTACTGACAATACATTTTGTAAATGTGTTGCTCTTAAATTGATCAAAAGCCTCAATGAAATCTAACTATAAAATAGAGATTTTAATGCAGTTACTGTGAACACTTGAATCTTGACTCAGTTGTGCGAGTTTCAGTTACCCTGTTCAGGTATTAATGATGGTGAAGCTCTGTCTCATCAGATTTCTAAACGATGCGTAGCATGAGAACCGTGACTTCTGCAGCGTTAATGTGACGTGAGGAAGATATGTTACCATGTGAGAGGATGTGAATAGTGTTGGATGATGTGCTGAGCATTTTACATTGTCTGTGTTTAAATGTGAGGAGGGCCCGTTTTGCATTAAATAGTGTGCCACTGTGGCCTGAAACGTGGATTAAATCTGGATTAGGATCATTTTCATACAGACTCGTTTTTAGCTTTGTTGGGTAAATAGAACCTTTTTAAAGATGAGATATTTTTAAATGTTTGGGTTTATTTTTCAGTGAAGCATTTCAGAATGTTTTGCTTCTGTTGGGTTTTAGAGCAATCGTGTGGCCAGAGATCACGCCCTGACAGAGGCTGACACTGAGCAGCTGAGACAGTTGAGTAACAGGGACCCTCTGTCAGAAATCACTGAGCAGGAGAAAGATTTTCTCTGGAGACACAGGTAAGCAAATAAACACTCGAGTAAGTAACCACAGAACTCCTGCTTCTATAGAACTATAGGTTTTAAACTACATACGGCATAGCAGTAGCATATATGACCCCTGCATGTTTTTTTATTTACACAAAGCACCAATGCACCAGAACAGATTAATTTTTTTGGTTGGGGGTCCGGAAGGGGTGGGGCGTGCTCATTGGTGGGCCCGATGGATAGCCCTTCTTCAGAGCTAAACAACAAAAAAATCTGATGCTCCTATGTTGAATAGTTTTTGAGTTATAAGCATTTTTGTATGCCCATACACCCCCTTTTTAGATGGAGCCCCCTCCTCAAATATGGGGTCTATTATAAAACCATTGGCTGGCTCAGTGTAGGTCGAACACATCTGCATTCCTGCCAACTTTCATGTTGATCGGTGCAGCTGTTTCCGTGCTACGGTTGACCAAAAATCACTGAAAAAAATGAAATAAAAAAATAAACCGTACGAAAACAATATAACCCCTGCTTCGCGTGGGGGGGGGTCATAATTATACGGAGTTAACAAAAATCTATACGGTAAAAACAATTTGTAATTTTTCTGCTTTTTCTTCCTCTTTCAGACACTACTGCATGAACATCCCCGAAATTCTTCCTAAGATTCTTCTCGCTGTAAAATGGAACTCCAGAGATGAAGTAGCACAGGTAATACCGTTTTACACGTCTTGGGAAATCAATATCTGCCAAGTTTTACTTATCAGACTGATACCAATATGCTAAAAAATGACCAACATTGGCCAATACCAATGTTAATGCTGATATATCATGTATCCCTAGTCTTAAGATTTACTATGTTTCACAAATTTTTAACTGATTTAACAATTGTTCATCTTATTTTTTTTAACATTTGGAACAGCCTCTAAAATAAACATCAAATCCTAAATATGTCAGTTTGTTTTAAGCTTTATTTATCTTCAAGAAAAGTCTGTTTAAATGTGCAAATTTGTCTTTCTTTTTAATAACTTTGTGGTACTTTTGCAACCATTGAAGCAGATTCATTCATAACTATTTCTTTGTCTGGCAGATGTATTGCCTGTTAAAGGAATGGCCGTCTATCCGACCGGAGCAGGCCATGGAGCTGTTGGATTGCAACTATCCAGACCCCATGGTCAGGCACTTCGCTGTCCGCTGCCTTGAAAAATACTTGACGGATGACAAACTGTCGCAGTACCTCATCCAGCTTGTACAGGTTAGTCAAATAAATGTTACCGTGACCTCATTAAAAGGGCACTTTTCATGTTAATTTAAGCATTTTCTTAAGCTCTGCTGATCTGTAAGGGGCCCCTCGAACCCTGCATGAATCAATCTACCTTTCAGAATAAAAGCACACTAGATAAAGCAGAACTGTCTTTACTGTTATCTACACCTTAACAATGAATAATTGGACAACAGCTGAAACTGTAGGACTGTGGTTTGCAGACATGGAAACTAAGTAGCGAGTCTTACTCACTGTTACCAGTGATAAGTTTCTATGTTCCTGCACTACAACCTCTCAGGACAGGTGATCTAACATGCCGCTAACATTTTTGTATAAATGTTTGTTTGTTCACAAACTTGCATCAGTTTTACTGAAAGTAACCTTGCATTTAATAATACAGGAAATACTAAGACCAAGTTTCTATGTTCTATGTTTCTATGTTCCTGCACTACAACCTCTCAGGACAGGTGATCTAACATGCCGCTAACATTTTTGTATAAATGTTTGTTTGTTCACAAACTTGCATCAGTAAAAGTGAATCAGGAGCCTAAGCAAGGCCTATAAATGAAAGTACTAAGAACTGCTCAGTTTTTTTTTGCCATACTACATATCTTTTGATAATTTATGTACCTATAAACACTGATGAAAAGCCATGATTTGCAAAATGGCTAAATGACAGCCCCGCTTGCGCATCTTTCTTGTAGGTATTAAAATATGAGCAGTATCTTGACAATCCTCTGGCACGTTTCCTCCTCAAAAAAGCCCTGACCAATCAAAGGATCGGACATTTCTTCTTTTGGCATCTAAAGTGAGTCACTCACTCGTTCTCTGCAGCAAATGCTTTTGCCTTTTTAGCTGCATCTAGCTCAGCACTATCCTCTGCTTTGTGTCTAACTCACAGGTCAGAAATGCACAATAAAACTGTGAGCCAGAGGTTTGGGCTGCTGTTGGAGTCTTACTGCAGAGCCTGCGGCATGTACCTGAAACACCTCAGCAGGCAGGTAGAGGCCATGGAGAAGCTCATCAACCTCACTGACATCCTCAAACAAGAGAAAAAAGATGAAACACAAAAGGTAAGCGTGTTTTTTCATTTATATATTAATAGTGCAGAGTAATTAGGCAAGATTGATCATTTTTTTATATAAAAGTGCCCACTTACTACCTGCGCACTTTCACATTATTTTCTTGAATTGTTTGTGTTATCTGGCCTTAAAATATTTTACATTTTCTAACTCTGTTACACTCAAAGTAGGTCCTGTTTACAATTTTATTTGTAAAGGTCCAGATGCGGTTTCTTGTGGAGCAGATGAAGAGACCAGATTACATGGATGCTCTGCAGAACTTCACCTCTCCTCTCAACCCTGCACATCAGCTGGGGAATCTGAGGTCAGTAACTGAACCCAATGAGATGTTGTGTGTTTTTAAAGGTAGATGTGGGGGTAAAAATGTATTTAGATTGTTTTGCTTAATAACTGGAACAGCTTTTATCTGTGCTCAGGTTAGATGAATGCAGGATCATGTCATCAGCAAAGAGGCCGTTGTGGCTCAACTGGGAGAATCCTGACATCATGTCAGAATTACTTTTTCAAAACAATGAAATCATCTTCAAAAATGGAGATGGTAAGACTTCCACAGGCATACACACCCTTTAAACCAGTGGTGCCCAATCCACAAATTGATCTGATGCTGGAGAACATCTCAGCAAAATTTGATATTTTATAATTACAGGAATTTCCTTTTTTTATATATATTTTAATTTGTGTAAATAACAGTTTTAATTGTGTGTATTTTAGATTTGCGCCAGGATATGTTGACGTTGCAGATAATTAAAATCATGGAGAACATTTGGCAGAGTCAGGGCCTGGACCTACGGTACGACCTCTAATTCTTCATGCTCTCAGGTTCGTTGCTCTGGATTCAGAAAATACCCTTTGTGTTTTTGCAGGATGTTGCCCTATGGCTGTTTATCACTGGGAGACTGCGTAGGTCTTATTGAGGCGGTTCGAAACTCCCACACCATCATGCAGATTCAGTGTAAAGGAGGTTTGAAAGGAGCCCTGCAGTTCAACTCTAATACTCTGCATCAGTGGCTCAAGGACAAAAACAAGGGAGAGATGTGAGTTCCTTCCTCTTATTTACACAAGGAGAAATTCTAAACTTGGTCCAAACCGAGGGCCAATTTCTGTCAATATGTATTGAAAAACTTGTTGTATAAAAAAAAAATATCCTTATACTGTAAAAATATAAATGACCTTTTACAAATGAAGTTTTATTTTGCATTTAGAAAATACAAAACCTTGCTAGGGATGCAAAAAAATTAATCAACTTACGTTAAATTGTCAAATAATAATTTATTAGGGTTAAATCTGTTTCAAAAAAGCGAGCGGCACTTGGAGGGCTGACTCAGTAGGGGAGGGAGGGAGGAAGGGGGGGCCTGCTCCAGAACCACACTTAAATTGGCCAAAAGAACTAAGGATCAGTTCTGAGCTCTAGAAAACAGAGTAGAGTGTTTATGTTCCAGCCACAGACAATACCTGGGGACCAGGTAGACCCACTTTCCTCTCAGAGTTAAAAAAAATCTGTTGTTTCAGCCACAGAGAGAACCAACAGACAGCAAAAAGGTAAAGAATCAGAAAAAAATCATAAATTCTAATTTTAATAATAAATTAATAATAGTTTTGCATCTAAAAATAATATTTTATTATTTTCATTTGTTTTCAAACCATTCAGCAGCCTAATGGATTTTTATTTTGTTGTATTTTATAAAAATGTCCAATTTAATAATGTGTGAGAAAGCCACATTTTTTTAATTAAGTCAGTGTTTAATCAAGCCGGCAAAACTCAATTGTTGTTCTGCTTATTTTTTTTAAGTCAGCATATTATAAGAGATTAACCCTTCTTGCTATGGAAAGACCCTGTTGTTATAAGAGAGGACTCAGGTTTTTAAGAAAATGGCTGCTCATCATTTAATTGTTAGTCGGTTGATAAGATCTATCAACTTTAGATCAATTCATTAATCGATAACTTCTTGCATCCCTAAACCTAACTGATGAAGAAAAACAGATTTGATCACAAGAAAACAAATCATGTAAACAAAGAAAACCCTCACTAAAAATCCAATCATTTGATGTTAAAATAAGAGGAGAGTACAGATAGAGATAATTAAAATTAATTCTCGATGCTCTTTTCCCACCAAAATCAAAGATTACTGAAAAAATTAAAACTTAATTTTCTTGGCTTGAAAGTTGGCCAGTTGTCAAGAGAAGAATGCATTAAATACAGTGACAAAACGAGAAACCATAAAACTATTTCACATTTAAAGTATTACCTTTGGGGCTGGAGAAAATGGTAACGATTCGGCCAGCGAGCCTCAAGTTTGACGCAAAAGATAATCTAGAAATTGTAGATTTGTGTCAATTCTAGGACTACTCAATAAAAATGAGGCAACAGTTTACAAGCAATATTGTTAATTAAATTTCACAATGTTAAGTATTTAAATAAATATTAATAAATGAAAGCCTTAATAGTCATTCATTTAATATAAGTAGATTTAAATAGAAAATAGTACCGATTTAACTAAAACCTAAGCAAAAATATTGAGTTTATTAAAAAATATATATATATAAACTTCATATTGTGTAAATAGTACTAGTAAAAATGTATTTAATTCTACATAGCGATGTAAAATTCTATTAAATGATTGCTTCAAAATCCAAAACTCAAATATATTGGATATATTTTACGTAATAAATTAAGTAAGCTGTACATGGCCACAGAATCATTTTTTACAGTGTATCTTGTGGGTTAATGTGTGCAGGTATGACATGGCTGTGGATCTGTTTACAAGGTCCTGTGCTGGCTACTGTGTAGCTACGTTTATCCTGGGGATAGGAGACAGACACAACAGCAACATCATGGTCAAAGATGATGGACAGGTAACTTTGACACATAACTAACCTGCAAAAATGTTTCAGCCCAAAGTTTATTTGCGTTTCCCCTGCGAGTAAAATATCTGTAGATGACTCGTTGGATAAATTTTACTTTGAATAGTTGAGCTGACATCCTCTCCTCTCCTCTTTACTGCTCTGCTTTGCTTTCCGTCAGTTGTTTCATATAGATTTTGGGCATTTCCTGGATCATAAGAAGAAGAAGTTTGGCTATAAGAGGGAGCGGGTACCCTTTGTACTGACACAAGACTTCCTCATCGTGATCAGCAAGGGATCCCAGGAGTGCGCGAAGACCAAAGAGTTTGAGAGGTGCTTCGGCATTTTATTTCTGTTTTACTCTGTCGTTTCTTTTGATACAAGTTTCAACCGTTTTTGGTTTTTTTAACTTCTTTTTAATAATTATAAAGTGAGTAGCTTCAGATTAAAAGTTTATTTTCTGAAACTTTCTCTGAAATCTGACCAACCAGAAATGATGAATTTGCAACTGGAAGGATTATTTGTTTTGAAGCTAAACTGAGTTGATTGAGGGTTTGTTTTTTTGTATCTTTGTGTTTTGGCAAGTTCAATAAATTATTAGGGTTTACAACTTGT
This sequence comes from Cynodonichthys magdalenae, assembly GCA_031762555.1. NCBI lineage: Eukaryota > Metazoa > Chordata > Actinopteri > Cyprinodontiformes > Rivulidae > Cynodonichthys > Cynodonichthys magdalenae. The sequence continues at coordinate 4,684,877 of JARVJO010000227.1, read as the reverse complement.
GCTACTGTTATTATAAAAATACTCACTGCTGGTTAAGAGAATTGGTTTGTTTGTTTTTGTTTTTAAAAATTTTAAATAATTTTTCACCTTTTCTGCTGTTAGCAAGTATTTATGATGGAATTTGGGATTTTATTTGAACAAGATAAGATGATAAAGAGATGGTTTACAAAAAATGAATTAAAGGAGATTTAAGTGTGATGACATAATGACATGTAAAGTGTCAGATTTTGGATTACAGCAAACTCAACACTAGTAAAACTCACACAAACCTGTAAAAACATGGACAAAAGTCTTAAAAGGCATTAAATTCATCAGTACATAAATAAGGCCTTAATTATCCTTAAAATGTCCTAAATCAATCTTTCAAAAACACATTGTAAGTAGAATGATTGTAATTCGTTTCAAATATTAAAATAATTGGTAACGTATTTATTTTTTTTTTAATAATTTACTAAATGCCTCTGCCAGATAGATGTTTTGTGTTAAAATAAACATTTTCCACACTTTTTTTTGTTGTGAAGTTGGTTTTAAATTTCATTTCAAGTGGCATTAAAGAAGTCTTTAAAAGTCTTAAATTTAACTTTCCTTAAGCTGTAGGAACCCTGGTCAACATGGGTCGTGGTTCTTAAATTTTGCTCAGATTTGACTGAATCTTTCTCTCTCTCTCTGTTTGATACTGATCATGTAAAGCAGTTGTTTTAATCACATCCACCTTGTCCCTCCAGGTTCCAGGAGATGTGTTACAAAGCTTACCTGGCCATTCGCCAACACGCCAACCTCTTCATTAACCTGTTCTCCATGATGCTCGGCTCCGGCATGCCTGAGCTGCAGTCTTTTGACGACATCGCCTACATCCGAAAGACGCTGGCTTTGGAGAAGAGTGAGCAGGTGAGTTGGCTGGGTTTTTTTTAAGTTTCACATTATATATGTTTAAGAAAAACTATTGCATCTGTTTATTTTTTTGATTTGCTGCAGGAGGCGTTGGACTACTTTATGAAACAGATGAACGATGCTCACCATGGAGGTTGGACCACCAAGATGGACTGGATTTTCCACACGATTCGGCAACATGCACTAAACTAATTCCTCAAACTCAAACAACAAAACTTGTTCCTACGTGGAGGATTTGTTACTCAGCCGGAAGAAACAACAAATGTTACTACTTCCAAAGCAAATGGAAGTTCTCGCCTCCTCATTTTGAAGCACTTTGTTTTGTTTTTTTTAATATGGTCCCTGATTTTCTACATATTTTGTTTTTGTCTGCTCTTCCTGCAAGTGATAATATCCTTACACAATCCACCTCTTGTGTTTGAGTCTAAATCGGAGCATTTTTTCCTCTTGATCCTGTGGAAAACAGTCAAACCTGGATGATGCTTCCATCTCTGCCTAGTTTTTATTTTCACTTGAACAACCAAGTAACTAGCAGTCCCTCACTTTGCTGCTCCTTAAATAAAAACACGGCTCAAAAGAAGCCACGTCTGCCAAGGTATTGTCGTCGCTGCAAAGTAGATTTTATTTGCTCCCCTTCAGTCACATTAGTGCTGCACTTTTGCTCGATGAGAAGAACAAGGGAACGAGGAGCTGTCTGAGTTCTTTTATGTGACAAACCCGTCACTCTGATTTTGTCTGTGTTGTTTTTATAATGTCTTCCACCGTCTGTGAGAAGATGACCTTCACAGAAGATTTGGCCTCAGCTTTTTCCTACTCGTGAAGGCTGAAGATGTTTTATTTTGAGCCGTTCCGTCTCCCACAGCCTCACCAAATCAGCACTCCACCTTCGGGAACACTGACGGTGTGTTCTTAGACTCTGGTTGATGATGCCTTTCTGTCCAAAACAGCACTTAAAAAAAAAAAAATTAGAGAAGCTCACAGATTTATTATAACTTTTTACATTTATTTATGCATCTACTTTATTTCTGTCTGAACAAAAACAAAGCCTTAAATTCAGAAACTATTATTTATGTAAATATGTTTGGATTTTTTGTGTTTATGTGAATATGTAAGGAGTTTTTTTTTTTGAGTTTTGGGTTATCTGCAGCTTCTTCCGACAACCATGAGCGAAACTGCTGCCTCCCTGTGTTTTGATAAGAGTTCAACTTGTGCTGCTGATGCCTTTATTTTTGCTTGTCACTTTATAGGTAATCATTTTAATTTAGCCTTTGTAGTAGCCAGGCTTGTTTTATTGGGGCTTATTTAAGCCCTTGCTCGGAATTGGTTATTTGACTGAAACTGTCAGTTTTGCACTTTCTGTGCAGTGGGACCTATAATAAACCTCTGGCTGTTCCTTTTAAAAGCAGGCTGAGGCACAGGGGAACACTGTCTTCTAAACAAAATGCCTCGACGTTACAGCTCTGCAGACTGTTAGGATCCACAATCAATGACTTAAGCAAATTAAAATAAGCTAAAGTCAAGGTGTAGATTTGACCATAGTGGTGTATTGTTTGTATTTCTGACCAAGATGAAAAGATGCAAACGTGCCTCTAATTATACTCTGATTCATGAAAAAAGAAATGAGCATTTACTCATATACTTTTAAGAAACCCTTTCAGTCAGGGGCGGAGCCAGAGGGGTGGCTAGGATGGTACCTGATTAGCCTCCCAAGGTGCCACCCCCAAATGATTGACAAGTTTGGTGGGGTTTGCATGTGGCATTTCAAAGATGGTCCTACAACAAGAAACATTATTTGCTAGCTGAGGTATTACGTGGGGATTTCTCTTAGCTACCACCACACCAAATTTCAGGTCGGTATTTCTAAAAATGGCTGAGTTGTAGCCATTTGAAATGAGCTTTTCTTGGATTTTTGTATTTGAAATCAGATTTTGTAAAAGATTGTTTCTTGGCTACTGCTATGCTAATTAATGTGTGTTTAAAAATGGCTAATTTATAGCCATTATAGTGAAATTAGCATTAGTCACTATCTTAGTAAGAACTAACAATCAGCACGTTTTGGATAATTTTTAGCTACAATCACACACAAATTTTTAGCTCGATATTTTTTAAAACTGCTAAATTAGAGCCATTTTTAGCATTAGCATTAGCGGTTATCTTACTTGGAACTAACAATCGGCACCATTTGGATCATTCTTAGCTATAATCACACACAAAATTCCAGCTCAATATTTCTTAAAACAGCTAAATTAGAGTCATTTGAAGTTAGCTGTGGAGGCCGTCTTGAATTTTGAAATCCAGAGTAGTTTTATTTATTTGTATGTGCCCCCCTAAAAACCACCTTGGCCACCCACGTGCCGCCCCATGCAAAAATTGTTTAGCTCCGCCCCTGCTTATAGTATTTCAATGAACCAAGTATTAAAGTCCCAACATTCTGCTTTTTTTTCAAATTTATTTTCCCAAATAAATTGTCCAAGTGTTTTCATTGAGCAACACTTTAAAGTTCGTTAAATTTATCCAATCTACTGAGAAACAGAACCACAGAATCGTGCTTTGCTAAATGTGATTATTTTCCACATGAAACTCCATAATCTGTTGGAAACTTAGGAGGCTGGAAGAGAAAAGGGAATAAAAACTGATACTTTTAGTGTTTGGAAATAAAAAAAAAAACAATCACTTTGTTTATGACCTGAATCAACTAAGTTATTTTAATGTGTTCAAAATGGGGAAAAAGGGAATTTTGATGTAAAATAAAATGTGATTATTTTTATATGTATTAAGTAAACGACCAATATGAGGCGACGTTCATTAAATACCAGCCTGTTTCTGGTGTTAAGTTATCCTGAACTAAGAACCACACTCTGAGAAGATAAAGTAGCATTTCTCTTGCCTTAGAGTAGTTCCATGAGAACCCAACCCCAATTGATCATTTTTTTTAACCCTATAATGTGAAAGTAAATCTGTCGGTTAAGTCTGCCCTTCTCCTGTCCATCTGATTGTACTAAGAGGCCAAAGGTGTGGTCTGTTACGTGACGCTCGTGTGTGTGATGTCATTTTAGCACAGCTTCATTGACCTGAATGTATTTAATTGCTTATATGAACCATCCTCTTGTTTGTTTTCTTTGCCAATTTAGACAGTGCCACAGGAAACGTTGCAGTATTTAGTAAAATACAGTATGTTGGATATATACATACTTTAAAAAAAATCGAAATGCCTTTTTTGTCCAGAATAAGAAAGTTCGTCTCATATGCATGTTTCTTGAGCAGCGTAATGATGTAAAAATTGCAGTGTTAAGAGGTTTTTATTTACAATTACAGAATGACTTCCTCATGTGTTCTTCTATTCCCATACATCCTCCAGATGATCATGAGTTTATGTGTGTTTACATGCATTACAGTTCTGTGCAGGCTGCAGAGCTTCATTGGCCGGTCCCAATGAAAAGCCACGCCGTGTGTGTGTGTGTGGCTGTAACAGTGTCTTTAAATGTTTTGTACATTTCCCTCCCTCCTGGCAAGTTTGTGCCTGACAATTACAAAAAGGACAAAAAAAAAATATTTGTAAGACAAAAAATGAGTGACTTTTTTCATACATATGTTTTACTTGAAACTACATGAGTAGGAAAAACATTAGTTTTTCTTTATTTAGAAACAGAGATGTTTGGGAGGCTTTTTGTTTAGTATTAATTGTCCGTGTGTGTGTGTATATTGTACTGTATGTAAGCACTGATGGCTGAAGCATTGTGCACAAGTTTGATGCTGGTAGTGAATGTTCTTGATGCTGCAGTCCTAGAGTCCAGAACGTTAGCTCCATCTTGAGGAATAAAATTGTGCTTGAGCCAAAATATTTTAGCATCAGGTGACATAATTGTGACAAAATATCTCTCATATCCAATAAAAACATTTACATATTTAAAAATGTTAACTTTTTTTGTTGTGTTTTTCATTTTCTCACCAAAATTCAACACATTAATTTATTTTAATTATCACGAGGTTTAATAGCGACACTTCGTCTTTTTTTACACTTCCAGGATAAAAATGTGGATAAAGTCTGCAGGAGAGAGAATTACATCAGTAAATTGAGTAAAATGTTTGATTTAATGTGTTAAACTCTTAGAAAATACCCTGGGCTGTGACTCGATGACAAATTTTGAACAAAACACTCAAAAAATATAACAGAATTAAGTTAAATATTAATGCAGGAAATATTACCTTTCATCTTCTACTTGTATGAATATGAGCCTTAACATTTTTTCTCTTTTCAGACTGTTTTTAGCGGTTATTGTTTTTTTGTTTTTTTTAAATGAAGTGTTTCTGAGCTGTAAAATATGGGAACAGAATAAATATCAAGCGATTTGAACTCCGTTGCAACAACAAAAAAAAATTTAGCCTTCGGTCATTGAGGAAATATCAGAAAGCCATTTAAGGAAAAATTTTGTTTTTAGATTATGTCGTTTGGCTCCAGTTTCCTAAAATTTAATAAGTCTGCCCTTTTTTTAATTTTAAACATCCAGTTTTCTAAACTGCACTGCGTTACTGATGTGCACAGTTTTGCCAGGAGTTTAATTTAAACTATACGACATAATGTTTGGCCAATTTAATATAATTTTTTTTAAAACTTGCATGAGATTTTGAGTTTTGATCAATTGCTGCAACTCATATTTTTCTTGCTTTTGGCATCCAAAAATGCCTTAAGTTTGCTCCCTTTAGTTTCATGTATGTATACTTGTAACTTTTTTTATTTTAGTAAACGTTAATTGTATTTTTCCTCTGGTCTCAGAGTCGGGGTGTGTTTACTCTGACTGGTCATCCGAGTGTTCTGTGAAGATGTACAAATAAAATTTGTTAAACATTCATTTCACTGTTTGCTCTTGCTCTGTCCTATAAGGTGCCAAGTGTAAAACGAAATGGCACAAAATTTCACTAACGTATTTTTCATTATTCAGCTCACTGTTCTTAGATTTAGCAAATTGTTAAATTTAAATTTAAAAATATATATTTCAATATTAAATTCTAAATCTAAATGTTAAAGTTAAACCTTCAATGTTGAAGTTTACATTTAGGTATTTCTGAATGAAACGGCCATTGCTGTTGGTGCTCGGCTCATGTTATGATGTCATCATCCTGAGACAATAGCAACCGCTAGCGCTCCAATGCAGCTAAAGCTTCCCTACAAAACATCAAACTTGCATTAAAACCCATATTGGTTGTAATGAACATGTTTTAAATTTAGATTTTAAATATAATCTTTAGCAGTGTTAGAAGCATTACCAGAAGTTAGCATCGAATAACCAGGATGATGTCATCATCCTGTGACAAACATCAATGGCTTCTGCTAGCCACTGCTAGTTGCTGCTAATGCTGCTGAAAATAACATTTAAAATCTAAATTCAAAACGTGACATTGTCTGAAAATTCTTGAGGAATGTCACTGCTACATCACTCTTTTGGATGTTATGTTTGAAACATGTTTTGTCTTTTTTTGTTTCAGCTTTTGATGAATTTGACTGGATTTTTCAAAAGTGTCGGAGAAGCTCGTGAACGTCTTGAAGACAGCATGAAATCTGCATCTTCATCACTGATGGGAGGTAAAAAGAAAAAAAAAACACATAAAACTACAACACTAAACATGCTTTTATTTCTAATATGAGATTTCTGTTGCCTTTTCTCTCTCCTTGAGAAAACCAGATTTAATTTTATGTATTCTAAGAAAACTAACATCTTTCTTAACAAACAAGCAATTAAGAGAAAATCTTGTATTGAGTTATATCTCTTTTTTTCAGTTTCATCGTCTTTCCCTTTTGTTGAAGTTGTGGAGCCAAAAAAACTTAATAACCTTCTAGTTTACTTAATCGATTTTGCACGTAAACAAAATTTCATCTGGATAGCCCGTTCTTGAAAAATATCTGCACTAATATACAGGACAAGTGTGCAAGACAAACACCTAAACATCTGCAGGCCTTTTAGGAGAACAGATCACATCCGAATAGAATTAAGTGGACAGCAGGTCTGTATCACTCAAGGCTCCCTCTGCCGGCAGCACTGCTGGTTTATGAACTCGTTTGAAAGGTTTCCAGGGTTTGGAGGGGCAGTGGAAAGGGTGGTCGTTCACACTGGGGGAGGCGGAGGCTGTGGTGTCCTCCTCAGACGAGTCTACTTTAGCGGGAGCTTTGGAGGCTGGCTGCGTCACTGGAGGTGACTGTGAAGGTGAAGGGCTGGGAGCAGGGGGGTGCATAGCACCCCTGAGGGGTGACCAGCCAGGAGGACGACGCCTGACACCCATCTAAAGACAAAAGATTAAAAATGTAAATAAAGAGAGCACACAGTAGATTATTGATCTGACCTCTCTGTTCAGACCTTCAGTCAGCTGAAAGTTCTCTTTAAAAGGGGACATATCATGCAGAATTCATTTTTTTAGCTGTTAAATACATTTTGTTGCGTACCTGAAGTCTTTAGGAGTTAAGAGAAGTTGAATTTAGTCTTTCCTGGTGCTGCATCTTTATATTTTGTTTTCAGCCCGTTCAGTTTTCTCTATTTTCTATGACGTTTTCAACGAGTTTATTACGTCAAATTATCTGCGATGGAATTACCATACAAGGTCTGGACTTACCAACTATGATTCTCCTCTGGTTCTGGGTCAGACTCTGGCTCCAACATGTAAGGCTGGATGGACAAGTCTTCCCTTTTTGACATCTTTTAATTGCTGGGTTGCAGTCACATGACCAAGATGACGCTCGAAATTCAGATGGGGGGCAGGAAGTGATTTGCTCCGGTTCAAAACACAGAGAAATGGATCACAGCGAGAACATTAATGCCCTACATGGGCTGGCGCAGATGAAATATCGCAAAAAAATATGTGTACATTTAGGATCTGATCCATATTGTCTTAATAAAAAAGACTTGTCATATAATCTGGAGGATTTACCTGCGTCGAGGTGATCGACATAAACTATCTGGTGCTGCAGACCTCATATTATACGACGAGCCAGATGGAAGCTTTCAGAAGCCTCGAAGCTACAATGATTTAGTTTCAGGTTGGGTCAAACATTTAGGATCCAAAGAAGCTTTAAATGTCTGTCGACTTGTTTCTACCCAGCTGAGTTGTGCTATTTTAAGTAATTAGCTCGCTAACTCTAACAACAAGTTAACCCGTTATTTCTATGTGCTTGGATCTACTTGTAAATAATTTATTTAGCTTCTATAAACCCAAATTCCAGTAACTATCCAATAAAATATCTAAAATCCGATTTAAACGATACGATCCTTACTTGTTAGAAAGTGGTCGCTGCAAACTCTCGCATTGTCCGTTTCTGCACCTCCTGTTTTTTAGCCGTAGATTGTTGATCCACTTTTGTCATCTTTTATTCTGACACTACTTTCGGAACACAACCATTTTTTTTATATTTCTCCTGACTGGAGCAGTTGCAACAATCGTACACAGCACAGAATTGAGGCCTTTTGACATTGAATTAACAAAAGGAAACGGGGCTGCGTTTACTTCCTGCCCCCCCGTCTGCATTTTGTGGCGTTGAAACTATGTCATCAGCAACCCAGCAATTATATTATAAATAATAAAACATTTCTGCAAGCTAGAAAATGTAACCCCCCTCTCTCTCAAATTGGAGTGGACCGGTCTGGAAGCCGGAGGGGGGCGGGGCTTGAAGCAGAACAGTAACAAAACCAGCCACACATCAGAAAAGAGGTGAAAGGGGGATTGGTAATGTTAGAAAAGAAGGGAATTTAGACCAAAGCATTGTAGATCCATTTTATAAAGACCCCAACTGAATGATTTAAATGTGTAAAGGAAGGATTTATAAGCAGGATATGTTTACTTTAAACATGGAAACATGTTTCCCTGAGCATTATTTGCTGTCCACAATGAATGCCAGCGAAAACAAACCAAAAGAAATATAATTTAAAGATGTAATATAATAAACATTTCTGATTTTACCTTTTGAACATTTGAAATGTGCAACAGTATCACAATCAAATATCACAGTTATCTGACAGCACTTTGGCAGATTTTAGGACACAGCAGAGCTTGGATATCTATATTTCCACCTCATGTGAACTCTAAAACAAGCCAAGATCATGTCTGCTTTATAAGACCTCACTCACTGTAGCAGGCAGTGCACCTGGCTCACACTGTAAATGAGCCTCGGGCTGCTCCAGCCTCCACGGTGCCATGTCCACAGTGGAGTTACACGTAGCAAACTCCTGCAACACACAACAAGAATAACAAAAGACTCAATCCTAACCACTTTAATTTCAACAAAACTGTATTTCAGCTGCGTTGAATCTGCATTTACCAGATTCTCCTCATCAGGAACACACAGGTCGTTGAGGTCTTTGTGTTCTGCCTTGGGGCAGGTGGTCCTCTTCACATCGAATCTCAGCTTGAACCTGAAACCTGCAATCACCTGCAGACACGATTCATGAAGCGGTCGTTACTGAATGGAACAGTTACCCATCATCCCAGCGAGTCTACCTGTCTGGTGGCGTGGCCGACGCTGTGCAGGGTGAACAGGTGGGTGGAGTTGGAGATGGCGTTAAACTTGGAGATGGAGGCAGAAAGAGGAACTCTCAGGTCCTCCGAGTCCTCGTTGATTGGCAGAGGGCAGCCCATGCACGTCGGAGCCTTCTCTGCGATGACGTACTTCCCTGAAAAGAAGAAAGATTTAAAATAGAGAGCAAATTTAGAAAGCTGTGGGACTATGTGCACACAGAACGAAGTAATAAATAAAAATAGCACACACATTTAATCACAAACAAAATAACAACAATGACCTTCACTGATTTATTCAAATATTAAATGTGCATTAAAAGGGGTGTTATGTATCTTCCAGACACATAGTTCAATTCTATCCCACAATCAAATAACTGTTACCTTCAGTTGTTATGAAAATGCTGATTATATCATAGCCTATCTAAACACCTTAAAATTAGCCTCTGTCTCTTTAAGAACCTCCTACCGTTTCTGACACTCCCACTTCAGCACGTCTTTATAACAATGCTTCAGGGGAGGGGTGCTCTCTGTAGGGCGGGAGCTCTGCTGCAGACTGAAATCCAGGGAGGAGCTTTGTATAAATAAGCGGAGCTTTGTACCAGGAAGTGTTTACGCAGCTCTTCACGGCTACCACAGGAGAGTCAATGAGTTCTCAAACATGCATGACTGAGTCAAAGCAACACTCTGGGTATGTTTTTGATGAGGGAAATAACGTTATAACATGATATAAAACTCCAAACTGATTTTGCATAACACCCCCCCCCCCCCCCCTTTAAAATGCACTTGATGTTACACGTTTTAGATGTTTAAACATTTCTATCTTTAGTTCCTTAAACCCAGATGTAATTGAAGCAGGTGAATAATATTTTATCTGCCAAATGATTTTAAACGTTGAGCCTCAAACGTTACCTAACAGGCAGCAGAGGAACACGGGATGTGTTTACTGTACGCCTCCACTGCAGCTGATAAGACAAAAAAGATTAAAGTCTACGGGCCTCTGCCTTCTGTGGTGGGTTAATATTCTGTTTTTCTTATTTGCTGATAGTATCAATATATTACACAATGCAGTGAAAATTTTCCTCCCTGGACTGTTTTTAAGAATAAAAAATAATAAAGTGATAAGATAAATCTTATTACACAGTTCAGTTCAATAAAACAACACAGGCTGTGAATTATAATTTAAAATGTCAGCCCAGTTTAAAGCTAATAAAAACACTTTTTTTTTTAAATGATGGGATTATTGAAGCTTGAGTTTGTTTGTTGAAGTCTTATTGAAAAAAAGGGGAAGTTAATTTTCATTCATGGCTTAAGTTGCTTTTTTAATTTTGTTTTTATCTGTTTTTGGTATATATATATTTTTGTTGTTTCATATTTTACTTTATTGTATACAGATTGTTTGGTTGTATGAATTAAATAAATTGAAATATAATAAAATGTATTATTTCTCTATTAATTTTAATTAAAGATTGATCTGTTCTCTGCAAAACCAACCCAGATGTTTTTCCTGTATGAAAAGCTTTATTTTTACACGGATTTTAGAGGAATATTGTTTTTTTTATTATATTTTGCACTCAAAGCAACAGATGATTTATTTGAAATGTTTTCTTTCACCTTGCGATCATTTTCATGGTGTTTGGTTGTGATAAAATGTTAAACTCTTTCGTTCGCTCACCGAAAAAACAGTGCACTTGTTTAGTGTCAGTTTCTGTCTCCGTCACGTGGACCGTGGCGTTGCATGAAATCGGTGCCTGGAGGGGGGAAAAAAACGGGACAAAGCAAGTTCTGAACCTTCAACTGGGTCTGCTTTTCTTTTTACTGCAGTTTTATTTTTACTGTTTGTTTGTCACAAAGGAATGAAGAGTTGTAAGTTTTTTTTCGTTGTTACCCTGTGTCCCGGCTGCAGGTAGTCACAGTCTGACCAGGGTTTGCTGCTCCCTGCTGAACAATCACTCTTTCTGCTGGTGAACTCCAGAGAGTACACCGAGTCGGAACCGTTCTCTGACTGCAAACCCACACAAACACCATTTTCATAAATCAAAGGTCAAACTTTGTTTTCCAAGAATTTCGTTGTTGTTATTTCAAAGCTTTGCTTCGATCTTTGGAAACATTATAAACATTTCTAACTGCAGCTAAATGATCACTAAGGTTGAATAATAAGCTCATCCTGTAGATTCTCCTGCATTGTTGCAGATGTTTATGCAGGAAGCTGTGTTGTTGTTGTTGTTGTGTTTACTGCACCTTTTTGGCTGACAGTATCTGAAACAGAGCCAGTTTGTGACCAGTGGTCAAGTCTTTGTTCAGGGTCTTCAGGGCGTTGCTGACGGCCTTCTCTACTGTCGGGTCGTCACAGAAGATTAAGACGCCGTGTTGGACCTCTGCAGCATCCTGGATCACAAACAAACAAACAACCATAAACAAAGGTAACCCCAAATTTCCTGCATTTTTTTTCCTGAAAGCAAACCATATACTATCTTTGCAAGTTGCTTTACATTCAGATAACTGTTATTTCCATGGTATAAATAACTCAATAAGCAGGTTTATTCAGCTGCTATAGTTAAATGTAGATTTAAATATTTCAAATTTATTGCAAGTCTGAAGTTTGTGCCGCTATTTCAGACAAACAGGTGCATAAATAACTAAATTAATAACTTATTCATTGTCCACAAATACTTATTTCAGGTTTTCTGCCTCCTCCATCAGTGAGTGCTTCATTGCGTCTGATTTTTCTCTTCCTACCTGCCCGAACGCAGAGCTGCAGAGGCTCAGCAGACCCAGAAAGCACAGCCCCACTCCGCTCCTCATCATGTGATCCTGGGAAACGCTCGACTCTGTTCTTCTAGAAATCACAGTTAAAAGAGGAAAAACGAGGCGATCAGAAAGAGTTAATTTAACTCTGAGGTGAAACAGCCTCGTTTGTGCACAAATAATCATTCCGAGCATGTGATCTTTGTTAAAGTGAGCGTCTGCTTACAGGTTGTGAAGGTGGAGGCCTGCTGACGATCCTGCTGGGATGGGAGAGAAAAAACCCTGCTGTGGACCGCTGAGTGAAATTCTCCTGAAAGTGGGAATCCTGAGAAAGATGATAATGCACAAAGAGAGAGAGAGGCACACAGGAAACACACACACACACACACACACACAAGAATGCTCACCATGCTCAGTCGGTAAAAGAAAAGTAAATGTTTGCTCTTTTGTTTGCCCTCCTACGTGACGAGTTGATACATCAGTATCAGGTGAAAAGAACATGAAAAAAGCTGCAAAACTTTCTTCTTATTGCTCGCAGACAGCAGGTCCACAACACCAAACAAGAACAAACTTAAAAAATAGGCTTTGTTCATGCAAAGCGTACCAATAAAAAATATTTTTTCATGTGTTTATTCGACACATTTTGAGTAATCAGTGTTTTTAGTGTGTTTTAGGCAGTACTTTGTCCCCGTCGACCTTTAGCCTCTGATTTCCTCACAGATCGTCCAGCTGCATCAGGATCAGCTTTACTCCCAGCAGATTAAAAAATACTTTCCATCTACCTCTGCTTTTGAATGCTCAATGCTGAAAGATTTTTGCTGAAAGCTGCTGAAGAAGCTGAAAAAGTTTTAAAGCAAAACTGTTAAATTCCAACTGCTAAAGTTTCCTGAAAGTAGGACAAAAAAGTGAAAAATCAGCAGAAAAATTGCTGTAAAATTTGCAATTTGTTGTGAAATTACTAAAGCGACTGAAAATGGACATAGATAAAAATAGCTTAAAAGCTGAAAGTAACACAAAGAAGCACTTGTGTTGAATTAAACAGTAAGAAGCTGAAATTTTCACAAAAAGTGAACTTAACTGAAAAAAGCTAAAATTAGCTGAAAATGGCTAAAAAGGCAGAAAACAGTTAATATAAGCAGAAAACACCTAAAAGATTAAAAGGTTAAATCGATTGAAAGAAACACAAAAAGTTTAAATTATAAGAGTAGCTAAAAAAGCATAAAAAGGGGGAATAGTACAAAGAAGCAGAATAAGCAGATTCGCTGCAGTAACAAACTGAAATTATCACAAAAAGTGAATTTATCTGAACAAAGCTAAAAAGTTGCTAAAATGAGCAGAAAACACCTGAAGGAAAAGCTTAAATCGGTTGAAAGAAGCACAAAAAGTTAAAATTAACTGAAGGGTAGCTAAAAAAAATCTGAAAAAGAAAAAAAAGTAGCTTAAGAAGCTGAAATGATCACAGAAAGTGAATTTAGCTGAAAACAGCTAAAATAAACCAAAAAACCCAAAACAAGCATGAAAAGCTTAAATCGGTTTAAAGAATCACAAAATAGTTTAAATTTACAGAAGAGTAGCTAAAAAGAGCAGAAAATGGCTGAAAAAGCTAAAAAAAGGAGCTCAAAAAGCTGAAATTACCACAGAAAGTTAATATAAAAGCAGAACCAGAGGAAAAGGTAAAAAGTACAGAAATATATAAAGATTACCAAGGATGTTGAAGACCACTCTATTTATTTTCATTTAGAAAAAAAAGTGCTGTAAAGGCTAAATATAAAAGTATAAATTGCTGAAGTACCAAAAATCAAAGCTGGAATTTCCTGTAGGAGCTGAACGTTTTCATATATAAGATGTTCAAACAGCACAAAAACTGCTGAAGAAAAGTGGATCATCTGAGTCAATCAGACAATCAGTGAACACTCTGCCCTCTTGTGGTGACTTCCCACTTAAACTTTGGACTTTTTAAGAGTCACAAGATGACTGCAGGACAGAAACAGAAATATTTACGATGCAGGCCACTGTTGAAGGTGGCTGGTTATTTCCTGGCAGCTTGATGTCAGAGAGAAGAGGAGAATAGAGGGTTGGTGCGGAAGCAGGTGACCCACTGTGGTCACCACTAAAGAAAACAGCTGAAATAATAAGCTACTCAACATCAACACAGTTCAGGTGAGATGTGTAGATTTCTAATTAAATTCTTTATAAATGTTTCGAATGTTGAGTGTTTTCGCTGTGCAGGGGGTGTCTGTGTCTCATGACGTGTCACCTCCTCTGCCTGGAAGTGCTCAGCTGTTCTCACAGTTCTGAGTCAAACCTCAGCGGCGGCACTTCCTTTCTGATGCTCTCTTTCTGTGCAGCCATGGTGCCAAAGGGTCACACGGGTGGATGGGCTGTTTTCTTCTTAGCTGCTTTAATTCCTGGTAAGATCTTTTTCTTATTTTTTATCTTATTTATTATCTAATTTTCACGAGGCTTTGTAGAATCTAATGGTTCCTTCTAACGGTGCTTTCACATACCTTCTGCACCCCTCAGTGATGCTCTGGTTTCCTCTCCAACACGTCGCTCGCTGGTTCAGAGGCCTTCAGTGGTCTCAGTTTTGCTCTTCCTCACTCTGTGGGTTAAACAGTGGGTGGGGTCATGAAATCAGCTCTTTATTGTTCAGTTCTGCCACCACAACTTAACGCACAATGCTTTTTATGCGTTCTGTTGTCAGGATGTGTGTGGGGGGCTTTTGCTGTTGTGACATTTATCCTGCAGAAGCCCCCCAAACATTCTGAGTTCAACATTCTTTTTACTCTTACAGGTGTGGATGATCTTCAATCCACCTAAAGTTTAAATATTTAAATTTGTTGGGTTACTCTCTATGATTTTGCGGTGTGTGTTATTGTCACAAAACTCCAAGTGCCAAGTACTTTTTAAAATCCTAACTTTTTCTTTTATTGTTACATTCAGAACATACGAAGGATAATTTTCCTTTTTTACCTTAAAATTTAACACTTCATTACACAATATAAAATTTAAATATGACCAGAACAGAATGAATAAAATTCTTTATGCACCCTAAAAAATGGAAGTGCTGAATTTATCCAATTTATTCATTCCAGTTGGTTCAAATATATGGAGGACCAAAACTGACATAAATAAAAGCAGAAATACACAAAAAGACCAATAAATATATAAATACACTTAAAAAGCACCAATTAAATTAAAAAAGGAGAACTTTACCTCATGTTTTTATAATTTAATTGACCTTCATATTTATTTTTCTGGCTTAGTTCCAATACATTATATATTTTAGCACATACATTTTACTATTTTTTAAAATAAATATTTTTTTTATTTTATTTGTACATACATTTGTGTCTCTTAAATGATTATATTAAATTTTCCCACAAGTCTTTTTTTTTCCATGTGTTGCTTTTGCATTTCTCTGTCTCCTGTTTTTACTTTACCTTATGCATTTCTGCCTCATTATGCAAATTAGGTGGGCGGTTCTTCGTGGGTCAGCTCCTCTCCTATTGGTCAACAGACAGGAAGGAGCAGGAACCATGTGCAGATCTACTGTGCATGCTTGTGCTGCCTCAGTTTAGCTTAAAGTTTAGTTAACAAAGGCAAGGAGGAAAACACTTGTGCATTTATTTTTAACTGAACCTTAAACTTTAAGCTAACTGTTTTTTATTTATCAAAGGGGAACTCTAATAAAGAAAATTCCTTGATCTGTGTTTTTTGGAACAATATTAAATATTTCCACTGACTCTTTTTCATCTCTCTGATAAAAACTCAAAATAATCTAAAGAAACATCAGATTCTTCTCTACAGTCTCTGTTGTCTGTCGTTGCAGTGACGCTCTATTCATGTCATTCCCCTTTGACATCACTTCCTGTTTCTTCACATGCAAATATCTCAACAACTGTTCATCTCAGCTGTGTGAATTTTTTTTTTTTTTGCAATATGTTATCAATATTATCTTTCCAAAAATGCATTCATGTTTATTACAACAAAAAAAAATGATGTCACGTGTACTTTAAAACTCATTTGTTGCTTTTGATTGTTTGGTTTAAAATATTAACTGAAACATCATTAA
Organism: Cynodonichthys magdalenae; assembly: GCA_031762555.1. NCBI lineage: Eukaryota > Metazoa > Chordata > Actinopteri > Cyprinodontiformes > Rivulidae > Cynodonichthys > Cynodonichthys magdalenae. Next base: position 4,668,667 of record JARVJO010000227.1, on the reverse strand, counting down.
TTTCAGTTTGTGCTCCAGCTTTCTTTTATTCTGTCTCTGTAATGTGCTCTTTTTTAATCACAGAAAGCACTTTGAATTGTTATTGAAAAGTGTAAAATAAACTTGCCTAAAATAAAGGCAGACCGTGAGACTGACTGAGCTGCACATCCAACAGGTTTCCACCTTCAGAAAACTGGCAGCTCCATCCAGCCTGAGTCCAACTCTGAGCTGTCCTCTGACGCTCAGCTCTACCATCCTGTCCTGCAACCCACTGAGACCATTCCCACACCTGGTAATTACAAACACAACTCAGATCTACGACTAACACAAGTTTACAATGTGCTCAAATAAGGCAGTTTTTTTTTATTTTGTTGCTCAGGAACTTACACGGTGGAAGACCTTGTTGGAAAAACATGCATCAAAGCCACCATGGGAGCAGAGTACATTATCATCGAAAAGAAAGTCAGTTTTTTTTTAAAAAAAAGGGTTTTAGCAGCATATGTTGTGTTGTATCTCAAAGGGAAGTTCTATTTCCCTCCTTGTTCCTTTAGAAAAGCTGGTATTTCAACCTGGACCCATCAGTGGTTAGGATCCTCGGTCACTGTGGCAAAGAAGAAGCTCGCCTTTCTCTAACACTCCCAGAAAACTCTGCCAGTCTGCAGTTCACCTTCAGATCGGTAAATAGAATCACATCATGAACACAGTGTGTGTATTTACACTCCTGTAAAGAGGAAATGTTCTGTCTGTTTGGTTGTACAAAAGAAAAAATGGAAAGAGTAAAAAAAATCTTTCAACATCTGGAACTTTTAGGATAAAGTGCTTATTTATTCATTTGAAATGTTTTGGGGGTTTTTTCTCCATTTTTTTCTGCAGGAAAAACAAAACTTTTATGTCACTGAGCTGACTGCTCACTTGTCTCTTCAACCAGCCTGCAATGGATGCCCCAGTAAGAATTTTATTTATTTTTCAGACAAAAGATTTGACCTAAAATAACTAAAAAAAGGAAAATAAAAATGTTTCTTTCGTCTTTCTTCCTCACAGACAGAACATATTCCGGGTCGATGACCCATGTGGAGCTTTTCAAAACAGGCAACGATGAGAGTTTCAAATGTCAATCAGAATATCTCCTTTTGGTGTCTTCGGAGCTGAGGATCAAGTTGGTTCCTCTGCAGATACAAGCCTTCAGCATCCCCAGTGGACGGTATAGTAAAGGTGGGTGAGATGATCAGGAGGAGAGCAACATCAAACAAATAAGAATAACCTCTAAAATGGTTTATTTTTCTTTTTAATGCAAGACTTTCATTTTGCTCTTGTCTATTTTTTTTTCAGAGAATGAATGTTGGGCTGATTTTAAGAAACGAATCTTTCCCATCATCACTGGATCTGTTGTGGTCGGCCTCATCCTGTGCATTTTCTTGAGCTTTCTCTTCATCAGAGATCACCAGCAAGGATATGAAAGGCTGTGATCTTACTGTAAAATTGAAGATTTTCTAATGTAGTTTCCCAACAAATACCTGTATTTAACTCAAAACTTTTTTTACTGTCCTAATATTGTAAATGTAATTTTAAACATGTTATATTTTGTTTTTACTGTTGCAAAAAATAAAACTGTGTACAATGACTTTTAGTGTCGTTTGTAAACCGTGTGAGCCATGAGATTGAGGCAAAATAGGAAAAATAAGAAAATATTTGTCTTGTTAACATACTGTTTTTTGATGTCTCTGCTGCCCTCCTGTGGACAACGTGAAAACTGCAGAAGAAAAACTTAAAATCAGACGAGGTAGTTTTTCATTTGAAGATCGTTTAAAAATAATTTTATAGCTTCCGAAATTAAAATAAAAAAATATTTGTTTGCAGTTCCTGGTTTCAATTTTGACGAACATTTTAGAATGAGTCGCAAACCCCCCCAAAAACGATTAAACAGAACATTATGTTTTGTGTCGCCCTCTAGTGGCAGGACTGCATTTTTAAAAATATAGTGCCGTTTTAATGATTATTCTTGATTATATCTGCATTGCTTTAAAATAATAGTATAAATTCAGTCAAACCTCAGCACTCACTGTATTTTTGCAGAAAAACCTTACCTTTTCGGTTTTCGATGTTTTCCTGCGTTGTCGCCATCTGTCTAACAGGGAAGTGCTGCTCTCTGGTGGTGATCATTTGTAACTGCAGCATCCTCCTTCGCATCCTTTTTTCTGATTGGTTAATCATCACTACGGGTCCTCGGTAAGGTCATAAGTCAAACTATTGATAAAAATAAACGAAACACGATGTGTTTGTGTTTTTCGTCGACGCAGTTTCGTCACACAGATGTTTCATGTTGATTAAGAATAATGTTTTTAATCCGTTGACGAAGAAATAAATTATAAATAATCCGATTTAAATTACAGCTTCGCGTTTGTCTTATTTCGTCTCCAGCAGTCAGGCTTGTTAGCATCGCTAGCAGCTCGTAGCTATGGCTGCAGTTATTTTGAGTTTTCCAACACTGCAAGGTCTGAGGATATTCACACAGTGAGTGCTTAAGTCTGACTGAGCTTTATTTTGTAATGAAAACAAGTGTTTTCCTGAAGTTTCGACGTTTATTTAGCAAATTTTTAGCGTTAGCTTTTAAGTTTGTGAGCAGTTCGCCTTCAGCTGAGCTAACAACAACTCAGATGTGCGCAAAGATATCCTATTTATCTTTACTGTCATCATATCTTATTTGCACAAAAATGATGTGTTTTCTATTGTGAATTAATGTAATTCGGGAATTTTATATTGCACGAGGTTAAATAAGACTGCAGAAGGGTAACAATTATTTAGCTGCTTTTTCCACTTCAATCTTTTACACTTATTCAACCTTTTCCACTAAGAATGTTTTTTCCTTCCTTCAGAAAACTCTCATGGACCAAAAGAGTGAGGCATGTGTCAGGTGGTGAGTACTGCAAATTTATTATCTGAGTGATTTTTGTTATAAGGAGTAATTCCTGTTATATCTAATGGCACTACTTTAAATTAAAAACCACAAATAGGATGAATATTTAAAGATGAGATTAATTACATTTACAATAGCTTTAACAGTTCTTTCATTCCAGTTTTTTTGTATTTGTGCTGTGCCGACATCACCCTGCACCCCTCCAGTTATTGAGCTTTTGATTAAATCTAACCTCTGCAGGGGTGGGACGGATCGAAAAAGTCCTGATCGCCAATCGTGGGGAGATTGCGTGTCGTGTGATGCGTACGGCGAGGAAGATGGGCGTACGTTCTGTGGCGGTGTACAGTGACGCAGACAGACACTCCATGCACGTGGCCATGGTGAGTCAATCAGAAGAAATATTCTCATTATATCTCTCACAATTTGATATTGCTTTAAATGCTTTAGTATCAATTTCTTAATAAGTTCACAAATAATTCATTAGCGTCCCTGTGGATATTATTGAGACATAAAACATTCAAAAATAAAGCAGTAGCAGAATACTTGTTCTAAATATGGAATGCAAACATTAAACGTGTCAAGCTGGTCAAGGTATCGAATCGATTCAGGGGATTTTATGAATCGATATTGATGAATTGATATTTGTACCTTTTGGCATCATGATGTCAACCTTGTTCTTGTTTTCTAGGCAGATGAGGCCTTCCACATCGGGCCGCCTCCTTCACAGCAGAGTTACCTCTCTTTGGAGAAGGTTTTAGAAGTGGCCAAGAGGTCAGGATCACATGTGAGTAACACGACACGAGAATATTTTCATACTCGTGTCGCTTTTTTTCTTTAAAATCATCCTCAGTTTAAAAAAAATAATAATTTCTACTCGTCTCTTCATTAAATGTTGTGTATTGCAGGCGGTCCACCCTGGTTATGGGTTTCTGTCAGAAAACACAGAGTTTGCAGAAGCTTGTAAACATGAAGGGATCATCTTCGTCGGGCCTCCTTCCTCGGCCATCCGAGACATGGGCATCAAGAGGTGTGGAGTTTCTCCGGATGTCTTTGCAGCTGTAATTATTTTCAAAAAGTTTGAATGAAACCTTTTATTATTTCTTTCCTCAGCACATCCAAACACATCATGTCAGCCGCTGGGGTGCCAATCATAGGTGGTTACCATGGCGAGGACCAATCGAATGAGAAGCTAAAGGCAGAGGCTGCAAAAATCGGTTATCCTGTGATGATCAAGGCGGTCCGTGGAGGAGGAGGGAAGGTGAAAAGAAGCAGGGAAAAAACTAAAATAACATAAAACTGCTATGAACTTGATTAAACCTTGGATGTTGCAGGGAATGCGTATCGCCCGGTCAGACTCTGACTTCACAGAACAGCTGGAGTCGGCGAGACGTGAAGCCAGGAAGTCCTTCAACGATGACGTCATGCTGATTGAGAAGTTTGTAGAAGATCCCAGGTATGTTTGCAACCCAGAACCAGACTGGTTGGTTTTAGTTAACTTTTGTCTAAAAGTAACGGGAAGTTTTCTGGTATGTGTTTTTGCAGACACGTGGAGGTTCAGGTGTTTGGGGACGAGCACGGTAACGCTGTCTATCTGTTCGAGAGGGACTGCAGCGTCCAGCGGAGACATCAGAAGATCATAGAGGAAGCTCCAGGGGTGGGCGATAAATGGAGCTCACAGATGTTTATGTTTAAAACTGAGCGATGGAGAGATACTTTCACAACATTAAATATCGTGATAAATCAGTATATTTAGAAAATATGTTAGATAGAATTTTGATAAATTCTCTGAACTGCAATACATTTAAATCTGGTCAAAGAGTAAACATTGGTGTGAGTTGGGGATAAATTGAGACAGGAGAAAAGGGCGTCCTGAGGCGTTGCCAGCTGATAGAGGGCGTCTTAAAGCAGAACTGGGCGTCTTAGAGCCCCTCTAGCTGAATACCTGCTACAAACACATCATTTGTGAACATGTTTGTGTTTTACTTCCATATTTTCACCTGGACTTCCTCAGCCTGGGATAAGCCCTGAGGTCCGGAGGAAACTCGGAGAAGCAGCCGTCAGAGCAGCTAAAGCTGTGAACTACGTCGGAGCAGGTGAAGACTCGTAAACCCCCAGCTCGTCCCACCGCAGGGGCCGAAACACTTTAAACACTGAACACAGTGTGTCACTGTGACGTATTCCTGCAGGAACTGTGGAGTTTATAATGGACGCTCAGCACAACTTCTACTTCATGGAGATGAACACCAGGCTGCAGGTGGAGCATCCCGTCACCGAGATGATCACTGGAACCGACCTGGTGGAGTGGCAGCTCAGGGTGGGTCGGAGAGATCTCTCTGGAAACTTGAAGTCGTTTCTACGACAGAAGATCAGGGCCACTGAAAAAAGAAAAGAGGAATTCTGACTTTTTTTCCTAATTCTGAGAAAAAAAGTCAGAATTCTGGTAGAAGTCATAATTATTTATTTATTTTTTCAGCGGCCCTAATCCCCTTTCATACAATAGTGTGTTTGGGCCACTTTGCAGATGAAAAAAAATAAATCTCAGAAATTTTAAGATTAATTTCCGAAATTTTTGAGAAAAAAAACAAGGTAATTCTCTACAACTTTTATACATAATAGAATTTCCTGTTTTTTTTTTTTTCTGTCCGAATTTCTGAAATTAATTTTAAAATTTCTGTCTTTTGGCAGAGAACTGCTCCTCCTTTTTTTTTTTTTTTTTTTTATCATCTGCAAAGTGGCCCTAAATCGCTGTTGCATCTTTTGTAGTTTTCTTCTACAAGTTAAACTAAAAATATTTGATCAAACTCTCCTCCAGGTGGCAGCAGGCGAGCCCCTGCCCCTCCTCCAGGATGCCATAACCTTAAAGGGCCACTCTTTTGAGGCTCGTATCTACGCTGAGGACCCAAACAACGACTTCCTTCCAGGGGCGGGGCCTCTGCTGCACCTGTCCACGCCTGCAGCAGACCAGCACACACGCATAGAGACCGGAGTCAGGGAGGGTGGGGAACAAACCGTCATCACACACAATATTAATGAGAATGATAATAAAACAGGAAGTGTGACGGCTCTGTTTGAACACAGGGGATGAGGTTTCAGCCCACTATGATCCAATGATTGCTAAGCTGGTGGTGTGGGGGGAGGACCGACCTGCTGCCTTAAAGAAACTGCGCTATTGTTTACGACAGTATAACGTAAGAAACCCTGATGTACGCTTTACATATTTCTATTCTAAGAAAAGAAAAATCCTGTTTTTAGCTCTAACGTTCCCCTCTGTCTCGTCTTCAGATCGTGGGTCTCAACACCAACATCGACTTCCTGCTGAGCCTCTCGAGCCACCCGGAGTTCGAAGCTGGAAACGTGAGCACCAGTTTCATCCCGCAGCACTACGCCGACCTCTTCCCCGCTGCGCGAGCGCCGTGCGGGGCAACGATCTGCCAGGCCGCCCTGGGCCTGGTGCTGCAGGAGAGGAAACACACGCAGGAGTTCACACAGACCTCCACAGGTGGGGGTGGGGGTGGGGGGGGAGACCACTGATGTGAAGGCAGAGACAGATGAGAACTGTGTGACTCTGATGTTCTTTATTCTCAGATCCTTTCACTCCATTTGGTTCCTGCAGTGGGTGGAGGAACAACATCAGGTTTAACAGAAATATGACGTTACAGCTGGGAGACGAGAGTAATTCTGACACACACACACATACATGTTTGATTTTATGTCCCCGTGGGGACCGTGCGTTGACTTCCATTCATTTTCTGGTAATTTTATATCCTAATCCGGACCATTTACCCTAAAATTCACCTCACAGGTTCCTACCTGACCCTAAAACTAACCTAAACTCAATTCACACCTTGGTTGTAAACCGAACCCGAACAATGCACACTCGGTCCCCACGAGGCTGCCTTTTTCTGGAAAATGGTTCCCACAATGTAGCAAAAACATGCCCACACACACATCCTTGTTCTTCCATCAAACTGAGGACTTTGTATTGACTTCCATTCATTTTTGTAACTGCGTTTATGCCTAAGCCAGACTAGTAGAGCTGCAAAAAAGTGCGGACAGGGAAAATGACCTCACTTTGTTGGTTAAAAACATTTGACGGTCCTCACTTTGTAGCAGGAAACAAGCACACACACACACACACCTAATATTTGTGAAATGTGGCTTTTTATTGGAATCATGTTTAATTTATTTATAAAGGTTTTTATTGAATTCTTATTTTAATTCTAAACACAGATTAAATTTATCCTTTAGTAAAACTAGTAACCAGATTAAAGGTTCAGCTCATTAAAACAGTTAGTGTCTGAATGCTTTTTGTTAGTGACACAAAATAAAATTTGTAGTAAAGTTATTGGGAGAGATATGTTGTTGCTGTAATTAGTAGCTGAGAGCAGCTGTGATGAACATAAATCTGTTGATGAGATTAAATGAAGTTTAAATGTGCTGCAGTATGTGGGACACTTTAACTCTCAAACATTCACTTTTGTCATTTAACATCTTTGCAAAATGAAAATAAGTGGGATTAATTCTTGGGATAATTCAAGTTTTTAATCTTATTTTTGCATCTCCATCACGCTGAATTTGAAACTGTCATTAAAACCTTGTTTTATATATTGTAGAAGTCGACATTGTCGTCACATATGACTCGGATGGAACCTACAGAATGCAGGTGAGCCGGTTTAGAACCTAATTCTACCTTTTTATTTAAGAGTCTATAGTTTAATAAAAGTATTGCTTTTTTTAAATGTAAAGACAAAAATGTTTGAGATTCCCAAACTGCTGTTAATATAAGGAACGCAGAACTTTTACCTTTTAAATGGTGACTGTCAGGCTGCAGATTTTTACCTCGTGTTAATATTGTACTGCAGTTATTTACCTTGTAATAAAGAATAAAAATCAGGCAGATTAAATTTGCTGTTTAACTAAATAGATTGTGTTTATGTAAGATTTTCAAACAGATGTAAAGGACTGACACTGGAGAACATGAGTCTAAAAGCTAACTGGATACCACATAGTGGTAGCATATAGTAGCACCAATACACCAGAACAGATTTATTGTTTTGGCTGGGGGGGCATGGGGGGAGGGATGGGCTCATTGGATAAATAGCTCTTCATCAGAGCTAAAAAAAAATAAATCTGAAGCTCCTATGTTGATTAATGTTTTAGTTATAAGCATTTTTGTATGTCCAGACACCCTCTTTTTAGATGGAGCCCCCTCCTCAAATATGGGGTCTATTGTAGAACCGTTGGCTGGCTCAGTGTAGGTTGGACACATCTACATTCCTGCCGAATTTCATGTTGATCGGTGCCGTTTCTGTGCTACGGTTGACAAAAGAATCACTGAAAAAAACAAACTAGCATGCGGTATCTTTTTATTTTTTTTGCACTTTATTAATTCATCTGAATAAAACCTGGTTATATCTGCTCCTGTTTCAGGTCGGTGAGCAGGTGTACCACGTCACAGGGCAGGTGGAGGTGGAAGGCGGAGCCACCTTCTTGCACTGTTCAGTAAACGGAGTGAAGTCTCGTCCCAAACTGGTGATCCTGGACGACACGGTGCACCTGTTCTCCTTGGTACGTCTCCACAAGTTCTGCTCATAAATTAAAAAAACATAGAAAACCTGTTTGTTTACTGAACATGTGCTGTGCAGGAGGGGAGCCACCAGGTGTCTGTCCCAGTGCCAAAGTATCTGGCTGGTGTGAGTGGGTCAGGAGCTCAGGGGGGAGCCGTGGCCCCCATGACGGGGACCATTGAGAAGGTGATTATGACTTAATGGGTTTTAAATTTATTTAAGTTATTCCCAAAGCTGCAGCAAAAGTATTACAGATTTTACAGCAGTTCTCCTCTCATTAATGATTAGATTCTCCACCGTTTTAAATATTTAAGGGATGTTAAATTGCAGATTACTTCGTATTTCTAATTAACTTATTAATGAGACAATCCTAATGACTTTACAAGCAAACCTTTTTAAAGCTAACTGTTATAGAAACAGTTTAAATTATTCTTACTTGTTGTAAAATCAACTCTAGGAAATGAAATACTGGGTTGGCAGCTGGTTTAATGCTACTTCAGCATTATTTTTAAGTGAGCTCAGCATTTATTAAAAGCCTTTGATACAGTTGATCATGAAATATTGTTGAGAAGGCTCTCTGACATCGACTCTCAGCAAGCAGTCGAATGGTTCATGAACTACCTGTCCAACAAATCATGACGAGTGCAGGTGGAAGGTCTTCCTCTTGTCTTCAAATATTCAAGGGTGTTCCTCAAGGCTCTATCCTAGGTCTGCTTCTTTTTATAATCTATATTAACAGTTTAGATAACGTGTCACATGCTCATTTTCATGTTTATGCAGATGACACAGTCTTGTTTTATGTGGCTAACTCTGTAAAAAGTGCTTTTGAAAAAGCTGGTTTTATTGTGGTTCAGTCAAATCTATGTGATCTAAAAGTTTTCTAACGCTAAACCAAAGTCTAAACCACAGATGTTGCCGCCCATCATCACATTTCAAGGCTCTCAGATTGAATTAGTTTCTCAGTATAAATAATCTCTGGGTGTTCTCACTCCAGGAAAGTCCTTTGGTCCACTTGTTTGGTCCGGACCAAATAAAGGATTTTATTTTTTTCCTTTGGTCCAGTTTGCATTCACATTGTGCTTTTTGCAAGTGGACTATAATTTATAAACAAAGCCATGCAGGTGACGTCAGTGCTCCCATTGGACAGAAATGATGGGGGCGGGACAGAACACAGACCTGGAAATAAAGATGGTGTTGATACAACTGATTATTAAGAACATCAAGAGCAGCTCGTTCAGTGGTGGTTTTGTGATGATGTAACTTCGGGACTGCGTTGTCAAATGAGTGTCGCAACCTAAAGTAGACAAGTTGCTCCATGTTCCCTGACCCACAACGGCTCATTTTTCTTTGTAGCGCAGTGTTAGCGTTAGCAACACTGAAGGGTTGCTTAGCAACGAGGCTCGTGAAGTCCTAAAAGGCAAGTTTCCTGTAGTTTATTAGATTGTAGATTTGGTCTGTTTTCAAACCAGAAGCGAACCGCACCACAGTTTGTTTGGAAGCGGACCGAGACCACCTCAAAAATGGGTCTCGGTCCGGTTGTTTGGTTCGAGTGTTTTCACACCTGCATAAAAGGTCCGGACCAACCAGGGAAACGAACTCTGGTTTGTAAAGTGGATCAAATGTGTCAGGTGTGAATACACTCTCTGACTTTTGTTCCCAACATTTAACAACTGGCAAAAAAAGACACAGACTAAGGAGGTGTGATTTATATGCATCTTCTCACTAATTGCATTTGTTGGACTCTGTATATCACGGAGCTTTGTGTTTTATCACTGGTTTTAGAGCCCACCACTGTCATCTGTACACCAGCGTTGGATGGACCACCTTATCCACCCGCAGATTTGTTCATTGGCATAATCTGGTTTACTTCCCCCTTACCTCCTGTCTTATATCATTAAAAAAACCTCAGGAGGTCATTTTATTAACTAACTAAGGTTCACACTGATTATGGCAAAAGTTCAAGAAAGACTTGATGTTGAAGGAGTTGGTCTCTATTTAGGGCCATTTTTAAACAGTTTGTCCATGAGATATTTGTTTGTAAATTTGATTTTGTTCTTTATTTTAGTCCCATCTTACCTGTTATGGGTGTTTGTTGTTTTGATTTTCTATAGTTTGGGATTTGGTCATGTCTGTGTGCTGCTGCCATCCTTGGCCAGGTCTCTCTTGAAAAATAATTGTTTTTAACTCGATAAGATCTACCTGGTTAAATAAAGTTTTAAATGGATAAAATTGTATTTTTGATGCTTGAGTTAAAGCTGCTGTGTGCTCAGGTGCTGGTGAAGGCCGGAGATAGAGTGACTGCAGGAGACCCGCTGATGGTCATGATCGCCATGAAGATGGAGGTGAGGGAAGCCCCGCCCCCGCAGTCTCACTCAAACACTCACCTCACGCTGTCCGAGCGCGTAACCCTGATTTCCATCTCTGCAGCACACGATCCGGGCGCCCAAGTCAGGCGTGATCAAGAAGGTTTTCTTCAGCGAGGGCTCTCAGGCCAATCGCCACGCAGCTTTGGTTGAACTGGAGGAGGAGGAAGTGGGAGGAGGTGGCGGCCAATAAAAGATTCACACAATCTGATAAATCCACTCATAAAAGAGAGAATGAGTAAAGCTGATGTTTGTAAAACTGCCCACTTAAAAAAAATAGTTTCAAATTTAAAATGAGTTTAAACTATTTGCAACTTGGTAAAAAAAAATCACTTGATTTTGCACAAAATCAGTTTATTTCCCAAACTTTTTCACCTCCTCAGTGTGCAGTTTAACGCTCCAAAGTAATATCAGCTCAAATATTTCTTATACCTGATTTTTTTTTTTTAATGTTTGTCCTCATAATAACCCCTAACTGGAAGAAAAGCCCGCCTCGCAGGGATCTGAGTGAACAAGTGTTTGCTTCTGTTTAAAACCACAAACGGTTGATTATCACACAGATGCTGGAGCAGCTGATCCTTTTCTTCTTCCTAACAAAGTGCTGTAAGGCCTTTAAAAACTTAAGTCTGTTCATTTTCTGGATTGTAGATTTAAAACAGTTAAAAATAACATTATTGTAATAAATGGTTTAAAACAGCTCCACGTTAGACCTGATGTGTTTAGATTTTATCTTTTAGAAGTTTAAAATTTTCTTCTTTTAAAGTAGTTTGAGGTTAGAGCTGAAAAGAGTCAGATTATAGTAGGGTTTTGGAAGTTCTCCATTTTATTTATTATTATTCAGAAATGATGCTTATTATAGTTGTGGGTAGAGTAAAAGTTTTACTTAAGAGTAGCACTACTTCAACATTTTTTTACTCAAGTAAAAAGTAGCCATGCATGAAAGGATTCAAGTAAAAGTATTTAGTAAAAAGGCTACTCAAGTACTGAGTAACTGATCAAAAAAATAATTCATTTAAATAAAATAATTACAAAATAATAAATTCAGGCAAAATAAACTTTTTCCAAATCCGTTTCTTTCAATATAAAATGTATGAAACTAATAAAAACTGCAGGTGTGTCTGGTGAAACTTTTGGCAAAAACAAGCTTCATTCAGTGAAGTTATTCAGTATCTAGTAATTTTGCTCAAGAGAAGTGATATTTCATAATAAAATTACTCAAAAGTAAAAAGTATAGCATAGTAAAAATACTCTTAAAAGACTCAAGTAAAGGTAACTAGTTACTGCCCAACTCTGCAGACAGGCTGTCCTTATATTCATGTTCCTGGGTGTGTGGAGACTTTAACCCTGAGATCTGAATGTTCTAACTAAACCACTGAACTAACTCCCAGTCCCAAGTGTAGCCAATTAATATTCAAAAGTTTTTTAAAATGGTGCAAAAAGTGTTTTTATGAACTTTTATAGGTTTTTAGTGTGTTTGATCTGTTCTGTACATTTTAGTTTATTACATATCTGGTGAATCAGAGAAAAATTTCCACTATGATGGACATTAAAGTTTTATTCTATAAGTTTGAACAGTTTTGTTTTTTTACTCTATGTAACTAAAATTGGCACAGGGATTTAAACCCTGTCCTTCCTGTGACTCTAACCACAGCACTCACTCCCAATATACTAATTTAAAAATTTTACTCCCTAAAGTTTAACTAAATAATCAGATTTGTAGAAGTTTTTTCAAAGCTGTGCAAAATTAGTTTTGACAGCTTAAATTTTTTTAATGTTTAATCGAAGTTGGCCTTTGGATATGAACCCTAATTTTAGTGTCTTCCTGCACCGAAGACCTGTAATTTAATCACTAGACTAATTTTGAACTGACATATGGAGGTTATACTCCCTGAAGTTTGGCCAAACAATAATCAGAAAGCTCAAACTTAAGTTTTTCAACTGTTAATGTCTAATTTCCACATTCAGAGTTAAATAAATATGAACCCCAAAGACCATTTTTGTAAAAAAATGTATTTATTTAGTAAATAGGATCTTTAGCTATAAGACAGACTTACAGACAGGAGGAAGACGGACAAAGTTCTCAGACAACAGACGAGTTTCTGGTGCAGCATGATTTACAGATGGCAGAAAAAATATTTAAAAACAAAGTGGTGACACATTCCGCCACCTCCCGTCTCCCAGGGTGATGAGTCACATGACATCACGCTGCACAGAACTGATGGGTTGACATTTTGAGTCCGACTCCCAGGGTTCAGCTGATTTGATCAAAGAAACGTTCATTTAATTAGTCGGGCTTTTGAAATGCGTTTCTGCTCTGATGTCATTCGTTTGCAGACAGAGTCCAAATTATTTTCAAAACAAAGGTTGCTTTGATCTCGTTACAGCCTGGTTAGGTCAGTGATTGATACTTGAACAAATGAGTTTTTATATTTTTTGTTCCAGCCCTCAGTCTGTGTGGACAGATTTAACACGTGAGCGAGATGTCTTTTAATGAAGTATCTAATTAAATTCAGACGGGGCTTCTGATGGACATGATTATAATAAGGGGTTGAGGCGTGAGAAATATTAAAATCTAAATTATGCGGCTGAATAATCTACTTCTAAATGGAAAAAAAAGACCCCAGAGACCCCTCATCTGAACCCAGCTGCTGCTAACCTGTAACAGATGAGGTGCAGGACTCTTCGGAGTCTGGATCTGGGTTTCACACCTGTTTTCAGTTTTTGGTAGGAAAAGATCCCTTTATGTTTTTTTTTTATTTTAATTATTAATATTTATCTATTTGAGTGGGTAAAACCAAACCGAAGCTTCAAAACTCAATGACATTTATTTTAAACGTCAAATTATCCATGAGGGGGCATCAGATCTTCCCCGACACTGCAGGCGTTTCTGCATGGCTGATCTTGGTCAGGAAGGACTCATCTTCCATCTGCTCTAATTGTCATACAGAAACTCAGTGTCACAGCATCTCAGACCATTAGCTAGAAGAAGGCCTAAATCTGGGTAATGTTAGATTTCTGAACGACACCAAGAAGTTTGGGATTAAAAAAAAACAAAACAAAAAATAAACAACTTCTAAGAATGTTTAGAGAAAGCAAAACAGCCGCTTCTGCCTATTACAATAAATGTGGCACAATTTTTTTAAGTTTAAGTTTTTCTTCTTTGCATCACTCAGATGCAAATTTGACTTGTTTTTATTTAGATTATTTGGAATGTTGAACAGGATTTAACGGCGTTAGGAACTGGGAAAAACTTTTGAGCTGCATGATGAGAAACTGTAGATTCCGGCAATAGATTCCTGTTATGTCTGTGAAATTAACTGCTTGGACGGAATTGAAAAACAAAAAGAATCAATGCAGTAAAAGGAAAAAGGTCCTGATTTTACATACAAGATGTGGACGAACAATGAGTCTGAATTAACCATCCGCCTAAAACTATATATATTTTTAACTCTAAAATTAGACTCTCTGATGCAATAACTCATTCTACCTGAGTAAAAAATAAAAACCTGTAAATGTTGGTTATGATTGTCATTATTACTATTATTCTGGGTCAGTAAATTTTCTTGTTATGAGAGACACTGTAATCATTTTTAAATTATTTGTTGGTTCTTTAGCACAGTAAATTGAACAGGCATATGAACACTACAAATTTCAGTGATATATTTCATTAAATTTAAGATGAGGGGTAGGATTAAATGTTCACTTCTTGTGGTGGTAAGCTAATTATTTTGTTTTTGATGTATGCACACGTTTTATCTTGTTACATGTTTTCTTTGTCTCTTTTTTTTTTTTTTTTTACAAAAACCTGTTTGGAATAATTAAAAAAACAAATGTTAAGATCCTGTTTAGCTCCTGTTACCCATGATGCAGCTCAACAACAACAACGCCATGCTCCCAGTTTGACTCAGATTTACTTAAATCCTCAAAATGAACACGAAACATCACAATGATTTGAGGAAACTTCATACGATATCTATGGACTGAAACAGACAAGTGGACTAATATATAAATACACTTAAAATGCACAAATTAATGAGAGCTTTACCTTATGTTTTATAATTTAATTGACCATCATATTCATTTTTCCAGCTTAGTTTCAATAAATTATATATTTTGGAACATAAATTACATTTTACTGTTTTTAAAAATATATGCATTTTTTGTTTTTCCTTTTTACTTGCATGTGTTTTTACATTTCTCCGTCTCCCATTTTTAATTCACTTCATGCATTTCTACCTCATTATGGAAATAAGGTGGGCGGTCCTTCTTGGGTCAGCTCCTCTCCTATTGGTCAACAGACAGGAAGGAGCAGGATCCATGTGCAGATCTACTGTGCATGCTTGACCTGCTTTAGTTTAGAGTTTAGTTAAAAAGAAAGATGAGGAAGAAAACACTTGTGAATTTGTAAAAGCAACACATGGAAATAAGACTTTAAAAAAATTTAAATAAAATCATTTAAAAGATGCAAATGCATGTACAAGTAAAAGGAAAAATATTTTTAAAAATAGTAATATGATGCTAAAATATATAATTTATTGGAACTAAGCTGGAAAAATAAATGCCAATTATATTATAAAACATGAGGTAAAGTTCTCCTTTTAAATTTAATTGGTGCATTTTAAGTGTATTTATTTATCAGTCTATTTGTACAGTTCTTTTATTTCTAATTTTGTCAGTTTCGATCCTCCATAGCATAGATATCATCCTAAATAAACAGAACTGGAAATATTCTTTTAAAGATCTGCAACCTTGTGTTAAGAAAATATCTAATAAATACAAACTTCTGTGGTCAATATTCAATAAACTGACACGTAAGAATAGAACCGATTCAGTCTGGAGCTGCAGTGGAAAATCTTTAATCTTGCAACAGATACATCCTCTGAGGTCACATCTAATCTGCACATGTTCAGTGTTTGTGTCGAGTTTAAAACTGTTGTCTAGTTGGAAACGTCAAACAACTATCAGTAATCTTCAAGAGCTGATAAGAATGATCTGTGACCTACACGTGGCCACAGACCTACTTCAACCAACAGAAAACCTTCGACACACACACACACACACACACACACACACACGGACAACAGAAACACACACTGCAAAAACAATGCAACAGCAAAAAAACATGACTTGAATGAATTCAATGAAAGATGATTATGACTTCTTTTTTTAGAGGAAATGACAGCCAAGAAATTGTGATTTTGATATGCGACTTGTGCAAACTCTGCTTTTCCTCTTTGCTTAAAAGGTAGATCATGTTTGTCTTCTGAACATTCTGTAGTCTGGGTCAAAAGAAATCAGCCAAGATTTTAGAAAAGCTTCTCAACATTAAAGCCATCTTTGTCCAAATGAAACTAAATTAAAGCATTTACCTCAATGGATAGCTTTTAGTCAACAGGTAATATTTATTTTTCTCCCATCAGTATTTTTGTTTAGATGTTCTAAAAATCGATATATTTATTCTGCTTCGGGACTTGAAATAATCCTTGGCCACTGTGGTCGGTAATGCTGAGAGGCTTTTGGCCGTCAGGCTGATGAAGAAAAGGCATTTACAGGGAACAAATACAAAACAACAACAGGCTCAAACAACAAACTGCCGTACCGTCACTATTTATTCATATTTATCAATAATATAACCTCTTCAAAATGTATGGCTTTTTAAACGTTCTGCCTCTTTTAGAGCTCTGCACCGGGGAGACAGAGGCCTGAACAAGGAGACGAGAAAGCAGCACAAACAAGTGTTTTCAACAATATAACTTCTTTACAATCAGGCACAAAAATAAACACTTTTAAATTTTAGCCTTCATCTTTGGTACCGTTGCAGAGTTCCAGGGACAGCTTGGAGAGTATTGTGGGTCTCAGCAGAACTTCTGGATGCTACAGGACTATCCATTTTCTTTCCATCTGAATGAGAAAGAAGTGCAGCTGTGGGGCAGATGGTTGCACTGGAAGCAACTGGATGTTTAGCTTTAGCTGCTAGCTGATGTCTCTGATGTTTTCAGGATGTCGTCCACGTTTGAGCTTCAAAGGCTACATAAATTAGCTAAGTTTTATTTTGTCAAACCATTTCAACTGGTTTACTTTACAGTCTGTCTAACAGAACTGATCTGACATTAGCAAACATTTGTAAGAAAAAATAGAGAAGAATCTGAAAATTCTACTTCGGTCTATTTCCTGCCAGATGCAAAAAAAAACCCACTCACCACATAAGTTTGGCAGCTGATCTATGGAAAAATAAAACGATTTGTGAAGGGGTCACAGATAAACTATTGAAGACTTTTAAAAATGTGTTTGCAGATTGCTTCATAGGACTTGCAGACTTGGAATCTGACAGTTCCTGCTCATGTCCTGATTGCATCTTTGAACATAAAAATGCTGCAACTCCAGAAATGGCAAAGCAGGTCGACTCGTTTCATTTCCTTTACTGTTGTGGCTCCCGTCTGATTTTCTTCTTGGCCTTTCTAAGAAACTGTGCACTCAGGCACACGAGGAGGTAACAGATAAAGCAGGCTCCTTCACCTCATTATCCCAATCAGTACCACATCTTACAGAATATCCACTGAGTTTAAACAGGATGGGGGGCAGGAGTGTGATTATAATCTGTAACCGAGTGGTAGCATGCCCCCTCCCAGATGCGAGTTCAAGTCCATGTACCAGGGAGTCAGCAGCTGGCTTCGATGGGCGACAGCGTCAGGATGCTGCGATCGTTTGAGTAGAAGTTCTCTGTATCGCTCCAAGACCTAAAAATAGCATTGAAGGGTTAGGAGACTGTCTGTGTATGTGAGACATGTGAGACATGTGTGACGTGTGTGACATGTGCACGTGAGACAAGACACTGGGCGACAGTGGAGCTGAGCTGTCGCTACCTATCAAAAATTTTTATGGTCATAATCAGGCTGGAGGAAGCAGAGAAGATGAAAGAATAGATGAGTGAAGAGTTAGTAATGGCTGTGATGAGTACCAAAAGTCTCTCCTCGTTACCTCACGTGAATATCATCAGGTTCGACCTACTTCCTGTTCATTTCACTTTAATCTCTCTACATTATCAGTGTCTATCGTATTTGGCAACAACCATCTTTCAAAATGAAAGTGAGGAGGAAATAAAATATCATGAAGGTTCAGTTCTGTAGCAGTAACAGAGTGATCCACACAAAGGAAGAAGTGATAACATCTACAATCCACGCTGAGCAATATAACTTGTGCAGGGTTCGTACACTTTTCCCACAGGGAAATTCAAGCACTTGTCAAACCTTTCCAGCACCAAACTTCAAAGCAGTCTGTATCGGAGCACATTTCTCCTTTGACAGCGTTGTGATGTGAAGAGAGCCTGTCAACAATCTGATATACTAAGCAACTGAATACAATTCTGCAAGTTAAAGCATTAATATGAAATGGACATCTAAAACCCTAACTCCATCCATCCTTCAAACAATCGATTTGCAGTTTAACTGAAGATTCCCTCCCACTACTCATACATCATGGCTCGAGAGCACCGACTCTCCCATCGTGAAACGCTGCAGGTCCATCATGCAGATCTTGCAGGAAGCTACTGGAGGATTTGGTCCTCGTTTCAGCAATGTTTTACATCTAGAGTTTATGAGTCAACGGTCAGTAAAACGAAAACCACCTGGCATGTTTTCTCTTGCTCACAGAAGACATAGTAAGACACAGTTACGTGTTTAAAGTAGCTGTGCCAGAGGACGGCGCTGGTCTTCTGCACACTGGTGTTACAAAAAAGGAGCAACAAGACTTTCTGACTTCATTATTTTTTGCCTCAGATCAAATTGGTAAAGTGCTCTTTATCACAAAACCGTGAAGTTAGAATATCAAGCACTTTCAAGGACTTTATACAGAAAACAAGCACTTTCCAAACACCTTGTTAAAATTCAAGCATTTTTAAGGATTTAAAGCACCCGTACGAACCCTGCTTGTGAGAAACAAATCAAAACCTCAGAATCACAGTAGCTGCTCAAGCTTCAACAGAAACAAACTATTTTACTCTCAGCAGCTGCCAGGACGTTTTGCACAAACAAGCGTTTCCTAAAACATTCATATCAAGAGACAAAAACGCAACACAGCTGATACACTGCTCTTACATGTGTTGCATTTAGTCAAGTATGTCTGAATGAAGATAACTTATTTCATCATCACATCTCATCTTCAAGTGGAGCTAAAACACCTCTGAAATCCACTCTCCTCTCTTGATCTGCCTCTCGTCTGCTGAGGAGTTGATATCAGACTTAGTCACTCAACACATGAATAAATGAATAAAAAAAAAAAATCATGAGTAACAAGCTTCAGATTCATTCTCCACTCCAAAATAACAACCAGTATTTGATTTTCCTGCTGGTGAAATAAATATCTTAAAAGGTTATTCGGCGTCTGATCCATGTTCTACATATTTATAGTATAAAACGACAAAGGCACAGTCCTTTTCCATTATTAGCTTATCCAGCTGGATCACTTAAGGAATCAACTAAAACATACATTGAACTTTTATGTCCACATTTTGTTACTGGTAACCATCACAGAAGGGAGAACTCTCTAACCAAATACTTGAATTTCTGCAACTCTGCCTCCACAATCTTTCAAATTTCTAAATGTCAGCTTTGCTCTCAATGGTTCTCATGACCTTTAAATTAAAATTCACTCTAAAAAAAATAAAAGACAACTGTTTTAAGACTCGATAAACAGAAAAACAAGGCCGCCCAGGAACTTTAAATAGGTTCATGACTCAAACGGTGGTTTGACTGGAGGCACTCATACGTGTCACAAACCACTGGCTTCCTATCAGGGAGAGGGAGAAAATAAAAAATAAAAAAACGTTACTCTAAAACCATCTTTGCTCTTCAGGTTAAAATGAGTTTAAAAAAAAGAAGACAAAAACAGAAAAAGGGGATTTCTGACTAGATCAAGCTCACAAAGACATTAGAATCACATGAATAATTCATCTGGAAGGCAGGACAACATTATGCAGATTTCAGACACTGAAGGACAAACACAGGACAGGTGAGGAAGTGTGTGAGGTGGGGCACATATATAACCAGGTACATTGTATACAAAATACCAAAGGCAGCAGAAGCCCCCATGCAACAAGACAGTCAACATTCTTGTTCTGTAGCTCCTGGAGGATGAGGAGGAGTTTGGGTGAACCACACCCAGCAGGAACACCAAGAGTTACAGAACAAGATGCTCTTGATGTTAGTCTCTTCTCTGAAGCACGTATAAGGCTTCTGGAGTTAGAAACAGATTAGTAAATACAGGAAGTAGAAGGAAAAAAAAAAGACTCACAGAGTACACTTCCCAGCAGCTACACTGGTGGAAGATGTGGTCCAGTTGTCCTCTGAACCAGAACAGACCAGGAAAGTTCTAGTGAACGCTGCTACCTTCAGTTTGGTTTGGTTAAAACTCACAGGTGGCTTTAAATGTTTTAGGTGAGATCTGCCTATAATGTACTTTTTTAAAGTGACTTAATTATGCATCTGGTTACTTTTTTGATCTGCAATCTCTTTGTTCAGATGTCAAAGGTCTCAGTAAGGTTTGATATCCAGATTCAAATATCCAGGTTGCTGCTATTATCAAAAAACATCTTAAACTTGTGACACTCATACGTGTTCTGCTTTGTTGTCCTCCAGCTACGACTGAGCTGGAAGCAGGCATTCAACGCTGCAACAACAAGCAAAGGCAAACAGCCAATTCTAACTGCGCTTCCAATAAATACTGAATAAATAATTGTATATTATTTTAGTAGTAAATATGCGTTCTGTTAAGTCGTGATGCATATAATACAGGAGCGGGTGGATACCCTTTTCCTTTACGGCAGTATGCTAGCATTAAGGCCAAATGCAGGTGGAGTAGTGCTACTCGGTCAGTTCCTGGTAGTGGGCTTTTATTTCCACAAACTAAAGAAATAAAGAAGTTTGACGACACGTAGACAAAAGTATTTTGGTTTGCAGATTGTGTGAAAAGAGAACAAAGACAAATTTAGCCACAACTCTATTTGTTGACTAATCCATGTTCAGTAAAAATCCTACCTCTGCAATTTAAATTGACTTTTACTGGCTTTTTTTTTTTACCTTATGGGTGGAAATAAATTGGTGGTTGTTGATTCACTTACAGGAATCCAATTTATTGCTACGTGCCAGGGTCAGAAAACAGATCAATCTTTCCGCAGGAAGTAATTCATCTAAACTGGATTGTGCATTTAGAGGGAATCGCACCCTTGAGATTTATTTTTCTTTTCAACAAATGGACACTGCTGGCAATATCTCACAGGTCAATTTGAGAAGTAATAAAAGGAAAAGACTAAAGCATAAAACTCAATTTCATCTAAAATGACAACACCAATTCCCTAATTCTAATTTTTTTCAAAAGGTACTAAGATAATAAAATACATCAGAGTGGTCAATGCAGCCAAACAATCACAAAATACTATTTTCCATATGTGGCTGCTGTGACAATATTATCCTCTGCTTGACTACAGAGTAAAGGTTCTTGGTGTTTGATCAGAAGCAGAATCTCTTATTTTACAAACAAACATGCCAACAAAGAACAGGAATGCTAGATCTTTATCACTGATTTAATCAATTTCGAGTGTCCCAAGATGTTTTGAGAAGTATTGATTGCTCAGCAGAAAAGGCTGATCAGTTCAATTAATCAATGAGCCCATAGAGTCACTGGGATTCAGGTGAAGACACAATGATAGAAAGTGCAGACTGGGCAAACCTGCAAACTGTGCTCAGCTTGCAGTCTTTAAAAGCTGCACCGGGCCAAAAAAAGATTTCTTTGTTTTACAATCTTCTTTCTCAAACTGGACCTCTTTTTGTGCAATAAACTAGAAACTTTCCATCATTTTTCATCACAGCTTCCACTTTAGGAATACTTTGAAGTGTATCCACAGAGTTCACATTTTGGTTTAATTTATGATTCGACCAGCTGAACTCATTTCAAGTAGAGTTACCCTCCACTGAACAAGAGGATCTACAAAGTTAGAGCAGTTTGATGTAGTATTGGTGTCATATGTCTAAGTGCATTATAGATTGTCTACTAAACTGCCTAATCAGTTGGACACCA
The DNA here is from genome assembly GCA_031762555.1 of Cynodonichthys magdalenae. Lineage (NCBI taxonomy): Eukaryota > Metazoa > Chordata > Actinopteri > Cyprinodontiformes > Rivulidae > Cynodonichthys > Cynodonichthys magdalenae. The sequence goes on along the minus strand of JARVJO010000227.1, from coordinate 4,646,774 downwards.
AAATTTCATTATATGAATAATAAAGAACAGAGAAGACAATCAGGACAGACAGAACAACAGATCATAGAACTGATTAAGACATATGAGCTCATACATAGCAGTATGTATTGATTTTTACAGACAAGACAGCAGCACTGGATGCACATACATAAGAGACACCAAGCTTTGAACAGATCTCAGTAAATATACTCGAACCAAATTCTCTCAGCTTGGGCTGCCGTGAATTCACACCTCCCAACCACAAGGAGAGCACCACCAGCACAATCTGTTTGTTTGTTGGTCTCAAAGTTTTTGGTTTCAATGCATTTTTGAACACACACTCCTGTATGTTTGAGGTTAAACACACCGCTCTGTCAAATTATCCACTCCACAACTGCAATAGAAATCAAATGCTCATAGTGCTTGATTCATACACCTTCAGCTCTTCTGGTTGTTACTCTAAACCCAGCCTCAACAAACCTCTGCAACTCAGCTTTCTCCACACTTCATGTTCAAACTGCTACAAACCTGAGCAAGAAATTACTTAGAGTTGCAATCAAATCATGGGTTATAACAGTCAGAACTGTGGTCCCTACTTTTGACACAGAGAGGTGGTAAGGGTTTATCGGAATTCATAATCATTGTTTCTTGTTGTTGTCGCCCTCCCCACCTGTTGAAGCGGCTGGATGCGTGGCAATTGTTGATGCTAGCCTTGCACTGCCCGGTCATTTGTTCCAGGAGTTGGGCCAGGCGGGAACAGCCGCTTTGCCCGTGTTGGTAGCAGCACAGGGACTCCACACAGCTGAGGGTCTGCGTCTGGGAGGCTGATAGAGACTAGAGCAGGGAAAAGATGGTGTAAGAATAGAAAAAGGTAAGCAGTTGGGAGCATGGGTAAGTGAAATTACACAGAAGGAACAAAGAACAAAAGGAAACAAGTAGAAAAAGAGAAATTAAACCGATGTTAATTTGATCACAGACTGGATGTTCTGGGTGACTGGAGGATGACATATTTCATGCCGTCTCAGCAACAATAAATTATAGGGAACACATACAAAACATGCTACATAGAAAACTGAAATAGATGCAAAAACTTTTCCACAAATAAAGAAAATAAAATAATAAATTCTATGATAGTTTTACCCTATCGTAAAAGATGGCTTTTTTACTAGTGATTTTTCTTCATCTCACAATTAAATTTGTGGAAATATGTTATTTGAAATTGATGTCATATGGCAAGACAAGCTTCTGTTTAGTTGCAAAGCCTCGTCTTCTCACTTAGCATCTAATAAACATCCTTCAGAATGAATTACATTAACAGGCAGCAGCAGAAGCAACATTCTTTCTTTTTTTACAAATTGAAATGATCCATTCGTTGCAAATATTGTACATAACAATGTTATTTGTAAATAATTTTGACAAATCAGATTTATAAATAATCCAATGGGTAAATAAACCCACTGCTGCCAAGAAACATTTGGTATTTTATTTATCTTATCGGTGCCGTCTAAAAAGACACGTGATGGAGAGAAATGAAAAAAAGTAATTAAATAATCTTCACTGAGACAAAGGAAGGAACGGGGTGGAGTTACACTTATGTAGAGTACAATGTGTACCCTCTTTTTGTACTGTCAAACAAAAAAAAGGCACCAAATAATTAATGATCCACTGTCCAAAACATTCATTTGAAAGTAAAAATTACTCTCTCATATAGAAATAGGAGTTTGTAATGTCCACTTTCTTTTAACACAAGTAAGTAAACACTAAAAGTCACAATTCCAGAGTCAAAACAAATACAATAACTACAGTTATTTACAATAACTCTTTAGTTGAATGAGTTATTGCATCATCTAATTTTCCTTTGGGATTAATTAAGTATTTTTGAATTGAACTGAATACAATTTATTTAAAATATGCTTTTATTTGGAAACCATTAGTTTTTAAATTCAATGATTTATCTTCCAGTAAAGTAAAACAAAATGTCCCTTTCATGCTGGATGGATGTGTGACCCGTTTGTACCATTGTGCTAAGACATGATGTGGCCCAAGCTTCACTGCAGCAGAAATCTGAGACACTGCTGGCACGAAACCAAACTTCTGCCACAGCAAAACAGGCAAATCAGACCAAATCTACTCTAGCAGTGCTGCCTGACTTGCATTTCTTGTAACTTATTGCTACCGATGTTGAAAAATTGGTAAATTGTAGGAACTGTGTTACTGTAACAAGAGTTACTGATGTATTCACTTGTGGTGAAAGACAAACTGCAGCTGCTGCATTGAATATTAATGCATCTTTGTGTGTGTGTGTTTTTGTACAACATCTTAATATTCCTGTGATCACATGGATAATAAAAACTGAGCAAGCTCAAACGTCTGCCACTGCATCAGCTGGTAAAGAGAAAAAAATCTCTTTGCAGAGCTTGTAAATCAGACACACTAACAAAAATAATTATCAGCCATGTTAAAAATCTGCTTTTTCTGACAAACTCTTCGCATTTGTGTTATTTTTTTATATGAGAACAGCAGCTACTATACACACACATTAAAGCCAAACCAATTCATGAGATTAAAAGCTGGTAAAATTAATTGCTCTGCCATAAAACAACCTCAGTGACGGTTATATCTATGACATCATCCTCTTGATTTAGTCAGAGTTCAGCACCACACAGCATTTTCTGAGGTTGCAACATTAGCTAAAAGACAATTATTTTTACTGTCTAATATTTTGTGATCTTGAGAAAAGACGACAAAAACTTTATGGACAATGTTTAAAACAAATGAATATAAATAAAAATCTAGGCTCTTATACATTAAATTAAACTTTAAAAGGGATATTAAGTGGTATAAAACACACACACAAAAAAACAAACCCATTGACATCCAACAAAATGACAGCTGCAATTTTTTTGGAGGATATGGCAAAGACAATGCAGCAAGCATGCCAACAGCATTCTCCCTTTGTCTCTGAACCCAAACCTGATCAAGAACAGTGAGGGTGAGTTGAGACCAGGTTAGAAAAAATAAAAATCAGACAATCATGGTGGGGCATAGGGAGGACAATGTCAGTCATATCTGCATGTGGGTATTCATAGAAGGGTAGGGAAGGATGATCATGACTAAATGGGATAGAATAGGGTCATTCATACACAGTGATCCAGGCCAAAACACATACAGGTGTAGTACCTTAAATATGTGGGGAAAAGTGCTGTATGGTAGCAGCTACAATATACAGCCATTGTATAATGATTGGAACATACAATAGGGCTTGTGCAGGTTGCTGCAGCCGTGAGAGGGGTGCACAGGATTGGCTGGTCCTTAGAAACCAAGGGAAAACCAGGAACATTATGGCACAATGAGGACAAAGGGGGTGATTTACAGTACATGTACGGTACTACCTAAGGGAGCATGGTTCTTGGCCGGGGGCAGCAGGGGTAGGAAAAGCAGCTAGCAGGTGCCAATTGTCCTCCCCTGGGCTCCGCTGGGCTTTAACAGGGTCATATTCTGGGCCGACTGAACCCTCACCCCCTTCCATCTGAAGAACACAAGATGCTTACAGTGAGCCCCGCTGGCCAATCAAACAGCTTGTTTATCACAAAACCAAGAGGATTGTTGGTTTTGCCTGACATTGAAAAAGCAAGTTAACCAATTATATCGCAGAATTATTTAGTCTTGTATTGAATGATGCAACTGCTTTATCTTATTTTACAGCATTTCTAAAATCTAGACCATGTGCTAAATTGTTGCCAATAAAATATGCTTATCATCATTTAAGTTAGTTTTGTTTTGTTAGTTTGTTTCACACGTCAGACAATATTTGCATTACCGTGATGAAACAGAAATTTAAAATTCAATAAAAGACTAAATAACTGAGAGCACAGTATGTTTTTCCAATGATTCTTATTCACTAAATAGCAAAATAAAATTATTAAATTGATAAGTGATCAGTCAGTAAATGTAGGGCACCAGTTAATTAAAAACATTTATGACCTGTCAAATACACAGGTATAAAACTGTGTAAAAGTTTTAGGCACACGTAAAACATGATTTAAAATAAGATTTTTTTTTTCACAAGTGTAAATTTTGTTGTTCATCCTTAACAGTAAACAATGCAAAGTGAATGAATAGAAATAAGTATTTGGTATGACCTGACTTTACTTTTAAACCACATCAACTGTTTACTTCTTCATAGTTTCTGAGAAAACTGCAGCTAGGTTGTTCCAAAGATCTCAGAGAACTAACCACAGATCTTCATCGGATGTAGAGAATTCACAGAATTCACTTGTCAAAATGTTGAGATCAGGATTCTGCCAATCTGACATCTCTCTGGTGGTACTGCATGATGGATACTTATTTTTCATCACTGAGGATACCATCTACTGCCTTCAAGGACAATAGATGGCTGTACTTGAGTCTCAGACTTCTGTTGATTCTAAGTTGATGACTGCTGTTCATTTTGAGTCGAGGTAAGCATCATGTCTTTTATTTACCACACATTGGTTTTACTGGACTATGGTCCTTCACCATGCCAGCTTATTTTGCTCCTTCAAAAGAGCCTCAACAGCATATCTTAAAAGCTCGGTATGTTTTGAAATGTTTGCCTGGTAGAGACGTTGTGTACTTTTGCTGTGCTAAAGTCTTAAAACGGGGTCCATGTCCTGTGACATGAAACGGTACAAGTACAATCCGACATAATCCCTGAATTTAAATGTGTACATAAAGGCTTTATTGATCATTTTCTTTAATTCATTTCCTTTGCATTTTGAACATTGATGAAAATACAACAAAACTGTATATTTGTGAAAGCATTCTTGCTTTACATTGTTATATCAAACCTACATAAAACTTTTGCACAGTACTGTACATACAGTATACAGAGATCCTAGTAATTCTGGACTTATAACCCTTCACAGCTGACCAGATCAACGTAACAATAAAATAGGAAGCAATTTATTGGTTTATAAGGACAACAAGACCAACTGCTTCCTGATTTTTGTAACAAAACATTAACAGGAATCTGTATTTGCCCATTCTGTGAGACCAAAAGATAATCATGAATCACTGGAAAAGAAGAAGTCTTGTGGAATATTTAACCATTCACTGAAGGAGGGATTTCATTTCCAAACAAAGCAGAAAACAAGACTGAACTCACTCGCTTAATGTAGGTATGCTAGAAGAAGCTGTAAAACCAGGCAAATAATGAACTGAAAAGGATTCAGGCATACAAAAGATTCCTCAAGGGAAGCAAAGCTGAGAACAAATCTATTAGTATCTCAGCCAATTAACCTTTTGCTAAATTCATCAGAGCTACAGAGTAGCCAAACAACGAATAAATCCAAGTGAGGTCCCTGGTTTTTCTTTGTTATCTCCAGTAAGGAAATAAAAAAAGTGAAAAGTAGTAGAATTATTTCAGCTTAATGTTGAGGTATATACATTCAGATTATTAGATATTAAACTTTGCTAAGAATGTAATTTAACAACATATACCTGACATGCGATATGTTTTTGTTGTTTTATATAAGAATATTTCTATTTTCTCCCATGTTTTTATCACTCAGGATTATATTAAAACACACAGAACACAGTAAAACTACAAAAATCAATAAAAAAACTGCAACCTACAAATTCACTATGAGTAATTCAAGCCGAGGATATGACAAATTACTTTAATGTGATGTATAAACTGGCAACTAAAAAAGCTGTAAACCACAAAACCTTACATGCTACACAGATGTACGAATAAAGATAAACGTGCAACAGTATTCTTTAAAACAACACAAAAGACAAAAATGCTAAAACTACACAGTATATTTAAAAAAGGCTTGATAACTTGATTTTTTTGCAGTTATAAATGTGCTAAATACTCAAATCTTCATTAGCAGATTTTTTTCCTGCTTTGAATCACTCTAAAGAAAACACATGCTGCTTTTAGTGCTACTCTTGCAGGCTGCAAGACAAACAATACTTTAATATAATCTTATCATATATGGTTATCATGCTGCTAAAACAGCCCAGACAACTATAAGCCATTCATGCAGCTTTAGTAGGTCAGTCATTGATGTGGGGACCTGCTCAGACCATGCAGGTGAAGTATTGTGAAATGAGGCCATCTGAAGTGGTGAAACTATTGGTTTGCAAACGTCAAGTGGATGCAACATGACAGATAATTTCAGTTTGATGGGCTGCGTCTCGTATGTGATTGATGTCTTATTTTAAAAACTGAGATGCGTGTCATAATGGTTTACACCCGATTCCACAACTAAATGTATGATGCTTCAGTTACAACTGAGATTAATGACCTCCAAATAAGGTCCCTGCATCACAGAAAGTCTCTATTTCTAAGAGTGCAGAAGAACGATTTAGGCCAATAAGGACTTCAGTGCTACTGTATGCTCACTCATTCACTCGTTCACATATTTGTTCATGCAGTGGGTGGATGTTCATTGCTTTGGAAAGAAGGTGGTCTTCGAACGGTGCAATACATGCAGCCCCTAACTGCATTCTTCACAATGTTCTGCAGGATCACTAACTCTTCAGCACCTCAGAACATATTTATATTTCCCCAACTTTAACTGCAGAGAATGCTGATTGGCTTGTTCAACACATGCAGCCACAGACATGAAAGGTTCTGAAACAGCACACGACTCTGAGGGACTTCTAGTTGAGACGTCTGAATGATCACAAACAGGAGCACTTGTTCCGTACAGCAATGTTTCTTTTTTTATGGAAACCCGTTTGATGATTTTCCTTGACAATCTAGAATTACAAATTGTAAAAAATTTAAGGACTATTATACAAAAACGTCTTGCATAGGTAATTTAAAAAAATGCATAATGCTTAAAGGTATTACGATAAAATACTTTGTTAATGTTTAATGTTATGTCAATGAATAATTAAAAAATACAGCTAACAAAATCATTTAGTTAATAACAGGTATTAATTTGCTAAATACTACACTAGAAAGTGATAGATTTGCAAACATATTTTTCCCTAATAGGATCAAAGTGAAAACTAATTTTTCAAACTAATTTTTAAGTATAGAAATATTGCACTTGAAAGAAGCACTCCTGTAGTGTTTTTCCACTAAGTTATTTAAAATGCACGTTAATCCGAGGGCTTAATGAATCTCAGATCTTCTACCTAAGTTTGCCCAGCTGGCTCTTGGCTCTGGACAAAGGCTGCAGAGCGATGAAGTCATCACCTATCACCACTCGGTTGGAATACATCTACACCAGGAGAGCACAGACAAAGGGGTAAGAAGAACAGATCAACACACAAAGAGGTTAGAAGTTAAGTCCTCACACAAACAAACAAGGGTTCATTTTAACAAACAAATCATAGAAAACACTTTCACAGACAATCACAACCACACAGAGACACACAGGGTAAATCTACAAACACCACATAGGACTGGAAAAGGGAAGCTCCTGCTTTTTGTCTTTCCCGTTTTGAAAAACAAAGCTGATATTTTTTTTAATGGAAGAAGATATTAACTAAAGCATAATGTATTCCCAGCTGGACAAATCAATACAGTAACAATGCAGGTCTTTACGAGGTGACAGTTTCTCCGTGTGTGCTTGTCTGTGATCAGAGGGCAGTCATGCAGTGAAAATATGAACACCATGATGTTCCTGTTTGGAACTGGGTTACTCATGACCACTGAGGCTGACGATAATGAACTATCTGAACAAAACACAAATTTCTTCCACTCTCTAAATTTCGAGTTTCCTTGATATTGGGCTTTCTTTTCTACCTCTAGGGGCACTTTACAGGAATTTTTTTTTTCCCTTTTCTGTCCTACACATAGGAACATGTTTATGGCACGTATCTTTTTGAATCATAAAAAAAATTGTACGCAACTCTACTAAAACTAAAACCTGTAAACCTTGCAGCTACTTTTCATTTGGTTTTAGTGATTGATTCTCCTCTCATTACCTGACTCTTCTGCGTGCTGGTGGGCTTCAGGTGTCTGTATATGACCTTCTTAACTACATCAGGAAAGAGGCAGGTGATGATGATGATAATGATGGCAAACCAGGCAGAACCACTGGAAAGCAGCTGGACAAAGACAAAGTACATGTCCTGGGTGTGCAGGAATGGCCTGCATGGAGTGGAAACAACATAGTCGTTAGGTAGTGAAAAATAGAGAAGAAATAAAAATCATACAATACAAACTATCAAAAATTAAATGTAACATTTCATCATGCTTTCAAATCCAAGAGAGTAAGCCACACGCAGCTCTCTTTTCCACGTTCAAAGCAAATTTAGGTCTCAGACAGCTGGGGTCGTGCTCTTAGATAATTTATTTTACCTTTACAGCAGAGTTTAACGGCCAAAACAGATGTCAGACTGAAAATATCAATAATAGCCCAATATTGTCAGAGCGGCTCCCAGACGTCTGTGAGCTGACCGGCCAGAGTAAAGTGGTGAAAATTGATTCGATTGGTTCAACACACTAGCTGATAATGTGAATTCAAACAAAGTCCAATTTATTTTGCTGCAGTGACAAGAGGGGTTGCTTCATTAAAAACAAGGAAACTGCTAGAAAAACGTACTGTGAGAACAGTTTACACAAAACATGACATTAATTTTACACTCCAAATTTATTTTTAAACTGTCATTGTTGTTTACTATTGAATAATTTAATACTTCTTCTATAATTTTAACTTGTGACATAAATAATGGGATTTGATTTTGTGCTTGGTATCGATGTTCATAACAATGTGAAAAGATGTTCTTACCAGATGATGCCTCCATAGAAGAGGGAGAATATGAAATAAAATGCAATAGAGCCCCACGTCACAAAATGGTTCATCCAGGTCCAAAAATGAGTTTCTAATGCAAGCTGCCATGAAGGGGGAAAAACATCTTGGTGTAAAATACTGAGACAAGGACAGAGAGTACACCAATAAACTACAGCAATCAGCTTTTATTTTATAAAAAACACCTTGACCCACAACTTGTAATAAATTATTTTCTGGCGGCTGACATTATCTACACACTGGAGTGTATTTCACTCTGGGAGTGTGAAAACAGCGTCTGTGTGGATCTAATATGTTACTCAGCTTTTTGTTAAAGCTGACAGCAGCATGGCAGCTAAGCTAAATAAAACCAATATCTAATAATAATAATATTCATTAGAAATAACTGCTCTGGTCAACATGTAAGATTGATTTGGTTTTCTAGCTCTAAGTGCTGCCTTCACAAGCCTCCCATTTTTATTCACTAAATACCTTCTCGATTACTGTGAATTACCCTAAATCTTAAAATATTATTTGACAGTATTCTTTAAAAAATGTTATGTTGAGACGATGATGTTAAATGTAATTTACCTTTAATGTGACTGTGATGACCATAACAGTGAAGACAAGGGTTCCAAATGTCCAGTTCCCAAACATCTATGAACATAAAGAAATGCTGCAGTTATTAACCGTCAACAGGAAACGATGTCATTAGTTATCAAGACTTTAGTACCAGATAGAAACAAAGGCTTTGTTTACATGCAGAAACATGGTTAGTGGTAGTAAACATGATAAACTGATCAGCCTGTGCAATGTAACTAATGTTAATTTGTCTCCAAGTTCAAATAATGTTAATAATTTAATAAAACAATAAAACTCCGGAGTAATGACTCTGTAGACAATGTGAGCAGCCCTATGCTTTAGTTTGCTCATGTAGAGGAAGGAAAACATTTCTACAAGGTAAAGGCTCTTGGTTAACAAGATGTTGGCTGTTATGACTCTACAGTTCGTCCTTTGTGGCTTTCTGCAGAAGCTCAACTGCTGCTCATCGTTCGAGAGCTGTAGGTGGTACACTTGTGTTGATAGCCACTTCAAAACTCTGCTGGAGTCTTCACATCGAAGCTTTATAGCATGTGAAGAAAGATGTGTTTTAAAAATTGCAGGGGTGGAGCTGTTTTTTTTTTTTCCTTTACACTTTTTAAAACCTTAGCTTCCAGACCTAATGCTAAATCTAAATCCACTACTGATGACTAAAGCAAACCCATAAACCATACAAGTCTCAAAATAGATACATAAATATATACATAAACACACTAACACTTTAACTTTTAATTCAAGTTTTGTCCTGTAGGTCAAAAAAAAATAGGCGAACAAACTATTTTAAAACCATTTGATTCTACTGCAGTATGAATAACATTTTAGACACCAAAAAACATGTTGGTGAATCTCTCCGAGTCCTCACATTAACCTCCCATGGAGACATGCATTCAACTGTAGAGCAGACTCTTACCAGCTGCCTGTTAGCTCGCAAGATCTGAAGACATGCACAGCGTGAAGGCAGAAGAAAAAAGGCGTGGTCAACAGAAGATGGAAGGTAAAAAGACAACCAAGAGAGAGTTATAAAAGTGAGTGCATTCAGAAGTGGCAAACTACAAGCAGAAAGAAAGGTGGCAAGATATGTAGCAGGAATAAAAAAGAAGGAACAGGAACTGTCAAATAAAAAAAATGAGAAACAGACAGATCCCACACAGCAACATCAAGAGAACCAGTCAGAAATAACAACAAAACCATCAACATTGATGTTAAATACAAATATCCTACTATATTCATTATTGAAGTGAACTAATATTTCCCACCATGCTTTTAAAATAAATCTCATCTTTATTGTTTTAAAGGAATTCACTTTACACATACACAAAAAATGATACACATACCTGTCCATTGCCCATAAGTGTTGTGTCTTCTCCCATCAGTATATAGGACCCAAAGAAGAAGACGAATGCATGACAAAAGCCCAACAGAGTCCAGTACAAGAACGTCCCAAAAGACAGCAGAGAGTTCCTGCTAATATCTCTGTTGATGACACACAGGTTTATATTTCAAAATGTATGAAAGAACACTTCAATGTTTAAATCTGATTTTCCCTATTTTTTGCAAGAAAGCAGCAGACAGTACCTAGAATAATTCTTTTCAAGTATATCAGAACAGCTGCCTTCTGTTAACAGTGAATGATGATCAACAGTGCACCTGGATATTACACGTGGTCGTACCTGTACAGGGCAGGTTTACTCTGTAGGACGTGGGGGTGGACCAGCTGCTCAAACAGACTGTACACCAGGATGGGCAGCGAGGTGAAGCAGATGTTGTACAGCGTCAGGTAAACACTGTCATACAGAGTCTGGATTGGACAGAGACGGCATTTCAACAGCAACTTATTAACCGACTCGTCCAACAAACAGACTCAAACATACAAAACAAAAACATGTGACAGTCGTGTTTGATCTCAGTTTAGGAAATTATCTTTGGACTATTTAGATAAAAAAAGAAAGAAAACTCAACGCACAAGTCCTTCAAAATGGCCTGAAAGAAAAATATCAAAAGCTGGCAGAAAACAATGACAGAGAAAAGCAAGAAAAATGGTGTTTGAAACAGACTTACTTGTTGTGAAAACAAACAGAAGAACTGGTATAAAAACTGTGGCGTGATAAAACACACATTCTAGAAAAGACAAAGTGAAGAAAATGACACATTAAAAACAATGGAGATAAAGCAGATGGCTGCATACACCCATGTTAACAGCATATTTCTTTTATTTACAATCACCAAAATTACCATTGCTGTTGAAAGAAAGTGCCGTCAAGGGGCAATCAATTCACTGTAAATCAAACAAGGGTTTACCTTGTAGAAAAAGTACTGTACAAGCGTAGCTATTCGAATGTAGTAGAAGTGACCGTGGACCAGCAGGAGTTTAGCCAGGAACTTAAACCTAGCAATTGCATAGTCGCTGTTTCTCACGGCCTGACGACCCTCCTTCCCCATGATACCTGGAGATAATTGAATATACACAAACGTAGTGGCGATGACTCTTCACACAAACAGGAAAACGTTAAGTATAATATTTGTAAGTCAAGTACAGTTTTACCTATGCCCACATGAGCTTCTTGTATCATACTGACATCATTTGCACCATCGCCAACAGCCAAGGTGATTGGCTTTTCTGGAGATGTCTTCAAAAGTCGCACCACCTAAAACAATGTTCAATCATTGATGTGCTGATATATAAATAGAATATAAAACATTTTTAAGGGCAGACAAGGATCCATAATTTGACCCTGTAAAGCTTTTAAAAACACTGTTCTATCTTATCCATTGATAGATACAGATTTGAAAAAAAGTGGACTTAGCCTGAAAATTTGAAAAAGCACACCTTACAAGTCCCACCCCCTTGTTCTCTACTGTTACGCAGCCCACCCTCTCTGCCGTGAATGTGCAGACATAGCAGCAGGGCCACCGATGACGGCAGATAAACAACTACGGCACATTCAGAGCTGTCAAACTGGCAGTTTTCTTGTAATGTTAGCTCGTTTCTTAGCACAGTTGCAGCACAGAGACAAAAACGAGAGTACGCGCTGTGCGGGGGAGGGGTGTGAGCAGCACATACACAAGAGTGATTGACGCTGGTAAAAACAACCCTCATGGCTCTGATTGGCTGTTTCTGACTGGGAGCGGAGTATTTCTGCAAATGGCATTAGGACTACAGGGAGGAGCCAGAGCAGCTTTATTTTTTCACAGATGATTTCTCTCATATTCTACTGACAGGACTTGCGCAAAATTCTTTGATCAGATTGAAATATATGTGGGTTAAACAATCCGAATGTATCGTTTACATGAACACAATCTGATCATGAGGAGTGTTTACATGCACCGGACTTTTATTCAGAATAAAAGCACTGAC
>JARVJO010000227.1:4613635-4631623 GCA_031762555.1 Cynodonichthys magdalenae | reverse complement strand
AGTTAGGCTTAGGTTTCCTGACTTATTCCTTAGTTATTATAGTTAATTAGTTCTGCTGCTATAGGCTTAGACTGCTGAAGAACAAACTGTCCACATGTCCTCACTCTGCTGCTGTCTTTAGTCTCTCTCCTCTACAGGTTTGTTGTAATTATTTCTATCAATAATGTGTTTTTTTGTCTCTCTTCCAGAGGAAAATACACCTGGACCAGTTCTTCTGTGTTCGTCTGTGTCTCTTTCCTGTCCCCAAACCCAGCCACTGTGCTGCTCAGGATGGGAGACTGATGAAGTGATTCAACGCAATCTGCTGGCTTCTATAGATTGATTGTTTGGGGTTTGTTGTGATTTGGTGCTATATAAATAAACTTAACTGAAATTAAGTCAAATGTAACACTTTATCTTAAGTTTAAGATTTTTTCAAGTGAAAAGGGTATTATTTAATCTTATAACATCTGCTAATCTGTCCTCGCTCATGTTGTAAAAAGGAATGTGCAACTACAACATCAGCTCCTAATTTTATTTTGTGATGGTGTGTAAGCTGACGGAAAAAGATTTATTTTCTCAAACAATTGTAATGGAATCCCAAGATTTACAATTTCTTACCAAGGCAAACTCATCTACGTGTAGTCTCGTCTTTTCAATCTCTCCACTTGTGGTGAAAGGCAGGATGGCTGACTCAGCACCCTTGGTGAAAAGCACTTTACCTCCTGGGTAAAAACAAAATAAGTAAAAATAAATAAAAAAATCAAGCAAACATATGAGGATGACAACAGATGAACAAATATATGCTACAAATTCGCATTCTCAAGCGAATTTTTCAAGTATTTTAAATTAAATATAATTTTACTTCATCACACTTTATTGTAGCTTAGATTTTTCATTTGTATTCTTTCAGACTGCATGAATGAACGTCTTGTGCTTTTAAAGTCTGAGCTTCAAGGTGGTATTCTGATTATAAAAAATATTTTGTTGCAGAAGCAGACTTTACCTGAAGGAGTTTGCAATATGACACTCATTCTCCTGCGATTTGGATCAAACTCCAACACGTGGAGGAGTTTATACCTGAGGGACAAAAAAAGTCTTTGTTATTGTGCCTTTTCTTTAACTAAACTATATAAACCTAACAGGTTTTATTTTCACCTTCTTGCAATTTATGGGTAGAAAATAACGTAAACTGGAACAGCACAAACCACTTCATGTAAAGCATTGTAATGATAAAGATATGCAACAAATTAAAACTTTACATTTGAGGTCTGATTTCCAATAAAAATTAACAGGTCTTAGCAAAAGATTGATCACATGCTCACCGTCTTTCATACGCAATTTTACAAAACAAAGAGTGTGAAATAGTGTTGATTATAAGAAATCCAAACGTTAACATACTTTTCAAACTTGCCAAATGATTTAATTTCCATGGTATCACCACTGGTGCCTGTGAATGCCACTCCAATTCTGAAAAATAAAAATAATCTGAAGATTACCAGAAGGAATCATTTATTTAGTAATGAGTGTTGTTACAAACCCTGGGCTCATGGAGAAATGTTCTCTACAGTTCATTCAAACATTTACACTTGGAGAAAATAAATATCCCACAGAAACAACAGTAGCAAACAGAAAAGTTAAAACATTATGATAAATGACTGTGAAGTAACTAAAAACTGAGGCATAATGTCATGATTAATGTGTCTACAGTGATTAGTCTATTGAACAGAATTCAGTTCTGTATTGTATCTTCTTTCAGTTTATTACAACACAGTCGACAGAGCATAAAGCATTTAATCATGTGAATACTTACGTTTTTTATAGCCATACACTCACCAACCTCACACTATAAACAGTAGTATTAGAAAGGAGTAATTCTTATTAAAATAAGTGGAAAATTGACTTTATTTAAATAAAAGAGTAATGTAGATGTGTCAAACTTAAACATGAATGTTTTTAATAATAGGCAGCAGAATTTAATCAAACAGTATTTGTTTATCTCCTAATTTCAACGTATTTTCCTCACCAGTTCATTTTATTTCAACCACTCCATGACATTGAATTACAGCCTCTGATGCCATCATTAACAATGGACCGGCATCCTAACATGCAGAAATGGTTCAAAGTTTCATTTGAACTGGATCTATCAAACGTTGCAAAGCAGGAAGAATTCAACAAGTCCAAATTAGACTTTCACAAATTAAATTGTGAAGTAATAGTACAGACATGACAGCTGCTTAAATTAATAAAACTAGAGCTTTTTTTTCTTAAGCCTACATTAGACAAAAACATACAAAGTGTAAACTAAATCCTCTTAATAGTTATCACTTTTCTTTTTATGTTAAAGTGAGTCCATACACAGACAATAAAAGAAATGCTAAGTTTGTGCATTTCTCATTTTGGACTTTGGTGAATTTCAAATCATTTATTGCATATTATACCAATATTTCTTTAAGTATATGTTATCTTTCTAGAAACTTTTGATACTTACAGGAAAAAAGAACATACTTTACAATAATATTACTTCACCTCTTTGCTGCCTCTACTAAAGCCTTCTCATCCGGTGAGGAGGCGTAGTATTCCATGTTATTGGAAGAGAAACCGTTGACATGGGAAAACGGATCTCCCACCAAGCAGTCTGGCTGGTCATAGCTGATCTGAACAGTGTGACACAATGACACTGCCTTGAGAAATAATAATTCCTCAGTCATCTGGATGGAGACACCACAGGGGAAAAACAGAAGAGAAGAAGAAATATCACATCTTGTTCCAGACAGCAAAGTACGAAATCTCATTGTAAAGATTACTGTTTTGAAGCAGCAAGGCACTTAGTGTTTGTACGTTTAAAAGGTTAATAGCAACTTTTCTTTTAGGTAATAAGCATTTCGGGTGCTCTGTGCAGCTGTAATGACAAACGTCTGAGAAGGAAAAATGGAAACTTGTAGATAATCTAGGTTTGAAAACGGCTGAAATGGCTATACTCCTAAAAACAAAGAACAACTACGCTTAATTAAACAACCTATGTGGGAATAATAAGAGAACATGTTTGAGGGCTGAACTAAAAACTTTTAAATACAAAACATTCATAAACTAGAATAAGAACATGACACATGAACTAAGAGATACACTAAAGGAGCTGCAGGAGGTTTGCTTGCAGCATCAAACGGTAACAATGAACTAATCAGTTGGAAGAGATTTGAATTAAAACATCAGCAGCTCTAATCTGAGCAAAGACAAAAAAATCCACCATTTGTGATGTTTATGGAACACATTTCATTGTTTAAGAAAACAGAGTTGAAATGTTACAGATTTATTTCATCTTGATAAAATATTGTCATTCTGACCACCAGTTATTTCCCACTAATGTTTTATTTTAAATGGAAAGAAATAAAAATAATGGTTAATAATTAGCTGTTACTTCAGTGTTTATTTAAAAAAAAAAAAAATTAATTATGTTTTTATAAAGTTCAACTATGTGATTTTTTTCCCCCTTCTTTGTTATGAATTAGAACAATTCTTAACTCGTCAGTAATAAAGAAGCAGTTTTTTTATTTATCCAACTGACAATTCATGTTTGATAGAAACTGAAAAAAAGGTTTTTTTTAATTGGAGCTTTTTTACAGAATGAGATAAATATTTAAAAAAGTTCTTAAAGAAATACACACGAATATTAATGTGATTTATATAATGTTTGTGTTTTTGAGTTACCAGATGTGCTGCAGAACTATCTGGAGATTCTTCTGTCATTCCCTCTGGTATTAGTTTGCCATTTACTTCTCGGTACTTGACTCCATTTATTGTGCACTCGCGGAACTGCATTTCATTTTCTGTTAGCGTACCAGTCTTGTCAGTAAAAACGTACTCTACCTGTAAAACAAAAACACACAGGTGTGCATATAAAAGTTGAGGTTTGACTGATGTCAGAAATGTTTCTCATCCAGCAAAAAAATCATGTTTTACAAAAATAAGATTAAGTAACTATTCTTCTGTAGACATGGTATTTTTACATAAAAACACTAAGGTTACAGATTTCATGACACACCTGTCCCAACTCTTCATTGAGATCGGAAGTGTTGACCTGAGCTTTCTGATCACTTTCCTCATGGTACAAGTCCAAATCCCAGCCAATAAAAAAAGAGCCCAAGAACTTCTGCATCTCCACAGTGACGTAGAGTGAGATGGGGATGATAAAGTTATAGAGGACCAGAAACGCCAAGAAGTCAGAGATGAACTTAAGGATCTAAAGAGAGATGAGATTAAAAAATATATATATAAAATTATTGGTCAATAGTTGTACAAAAACAGTTAAAACAGATAAATTACAGGAAAAAATACAGACGTCTATCACTAAACTTGCATTGTATACATGTTAGCCACACACAGGATGACAGGCCTCCACACAGGTTTTTCTAAATCGAAGCAGGCAGGGTAATCCATTCCTATTAGGGAGATAATTACTTTATGTGACAGGAAAGGGGAGAGAGCACAGATTGTGAGACAAAGTATCAACAGCACCAAAAGTCAGCTTTATGGCATGATCAACTAAGAATTGAGTCATAAGGAGCACAGATTAAGGAAATAAGTATTAAATTTAAAAAAAAAACATGAATTTCTCTTTAGGTTATAAAGAAGGGGTTTTCAAACTGTAGGATGCGCCTCCCCTAGGGGGCACCAGTGGGTTTGGAGGGGGGCGTGACTTTAATCAGGAAGTGAGGAAATAATAAGTTCACACTGCAGGTCTTAGATTAGATCTTTTTGCTCAGATATTTTTTTCAGTGGTGTATCACATCGTCATTAAAACGTGACCTCCTTCAGACTTCAGTATGAGCCGTAGCAGTTCAGAGGCATCTTGCTGGATTCTCCGGCGCAACGTTTTATTTTTGGAGCGGTGATTCCACCGGAAGATAAAATAAACTTAGATTATTGATTCTAACCTGTTAGTATTTATACGGTCCAGCATTAATTTAAAATCATCTAACATCTTACATCCTAAAGAAAGAATTAAGAGTTTTCTGGAACTGTTACCCCCTTGGACCAAGGACATAACTAATTAGGGGGCATACACACTTGTAAAGACTATACTATATACCGAGCCTGTTGGATTGCTGGGGCATAGAATACACCAAATCCTAAAAGAAGGCTTATTTGTTACGAGTATTCCTCTCTCATAAGACAGCAGAATGTCTAGAGCACAACTTTGGGCTTTTGTTTTTTTGTTTTACAAAAGACTGCTGGTCGATGTGACTTATTAGTGTTGGCAGGCACGCTGACATACCAACAGATAAACCCAATGGAAGCCACTCCTTTCTTACACAGTACCTTGTCACAGACATCACTAAACCTAGCAGTTCCGTTGCAACACATGAATCAAAGAATTGCCCCATATTAAAATATTGTAACAGTTACTTGTTTAAAGCAAAGACAAAGAACAAGCAGGACAAAGTACACACTGCGTAACAAAATGAAAGAAGTGTAATATTAAATAAAATAAACAAATCTTATTCTTTTCACAAGTTTTTCAAATTGAATTATTCTGATTAAGAAACCATTGCAGACTAACCGGACTGCTGTTTTTCTCTTGTTCAGTCTTTTGATTGTAAAAAGGTTCATCCCATTTCTCTTCAGCCTGCCAGGCATATTTCAGAATGGTGCTGAGGATGGCCTCAAACAGCAAGATGACCAAGTAGATGATCAGGAACGAGTTCATTGACCTGATAAGGGAACACATTTAAAACGTCAACTCCCATTAAGCATATCCTTGAGCGGCGGTGCTTTGATTACTTAAAATGCTTACTTCTCAACTGCAGAGCGTTTCTGGGACTTGCACTTATAGTTGAGTGCCATCTTGGATTCCATCCCTGTGTAAACTGCCACACCTGCAACAGCAGTTTGTTTAGGAATTACATTAAACTTGTGGCTTGTCCATTATACTCCTGATCAGGTCATACTTTAAACCAGGAGATTATAAAACACATGGTGATGTTGTTAACAATAGCAGAAGCTGAGAAATGCTTTATCATATTACAACTGTGATTTGATCAGATTCAACTTTCACTGGACCAGCTATACTTCACAGGAAAACCTTTGCTAAAAATGATTAATATCTCTAAGGCTTTATTCTAAAATGAATGTCTGGATCTGTTGTTTTATTTCTCTTCACAGCCATTCAGACTCACCAAAAATCTCTTTGGTATTTTTCAACCTGGCACCTCGCAGCAGCAAGTTCTCTGGACCCAGTGGTCTAATATTAAAGTAAAAAAATATATATATTATGGTAATAGCTGTTGAAAATAATACATGTTTAAAAGTGCCAATAATGTTTATTTTGTTTCAAGCCTCATACACAAACTCAACAAGTGGCTGTCAGGAATAAATGAGTGTTTAATGGTTACCTGATACGGTAAATAATTATAAATACATGTTCAATTTATTTATTTTACTCATAAATCTGGTTTTACCTGACTATCTCTTCTCCATGTTGAGTCACAGTGATACGACCTACAAATCTGAAAGAGACCAAAAACGTTTCAGACATATTAAAAAGATTTCGTCTTAACAGAGTGATTACTAAATAAGGAAACAAGGCTAATATGATTGTGTAGAACAAGGATCACAACTGAAAGCTGACAGATTTTCTCAAGAGGAAAATTATTACAAGATTTGATTTAAAACCTTTAATTACTAATTAATAAAACAAGGCTAAAACCATGTTAACAAAATGAGATCACAGCAGAAAGTTGACAAAAGATGAGTCAGTTCAGTCCATGTTTATTTTAATTCTGTCAGTGACTCTGACTTTCATATATGTAACAGATTTTAGATAACATTCAAACCACTGAGGGCAAAAAAAAACTGTTGTGTTTTCTAAACACTACAAATTCTCAGATATTTTTGAAATACTGTATATAAATTCAGCGAAAGCTTCAGAAAACTGAAGGGAACTACATGTAAGTTCTCCTGCTCTTTTAACAGTCTTAAACCAGCATTACCTGCACACTAACAGACAACTGGTAGCATATTTGTTCTGTCTGAGTGTCATGCACTATGATCTGGATGTTTTCACATGTACTTTATCTTGATGTTTTAAGGGCTGCAACACAACTTTAAAAACCGCCATCATGTGAGAGAAAGCAACCTTGTGTGGGGGAAGGGGGGGAAAGTGCCACAGATGCAAACTGCTGCCTGCTAAGTGACAGAAGAAGAGAGGTTGTTGTCATTGGAATGATAAAACCTTTAACCTTGTCATCTATCTTATAATTATCTTATGATTTTTTTAAAGGATCATGTCCACCATGTGTTTAATATAGTGTTTATTATTGTCTGCTGCAGAAGGATAAAAAGGGCAGTGATGTTTGCCAGTGTCCCTGTGTGAGCTTGATTTAACCATTAGCAAAATATCTCAAACCACTCAATGGATTTTTAATGAAACTCTAACAAAGTAATTATTGAATGAACATCTACAACTGAATAACTTTTGAAGTCAACCCAATTTTAGATGCCAACTCTTCTCTACTGAACTGAACTGGGAATTTCTGACGTTTGTATTCTGAAGGTAGGAGTTTACACAAGTACAGATTACCTGTACAGATCAGCTTCTGGCTGCTGACACTCCACTACAGCCTGTAAAGCCTCCAGCTGGGTCACTGACTGACACACTGATGTCTCTGGTACAGAGAAATGGGTCTATAGAAAACACACAGTTAAACACTGATGAAGAAAAGTGATGGTTAAAACTGGGGCAACAATGATTTTAAGATAAGGGATAATAGACATTTTGCACATTCCAAAGCACGCATGAAACGTACGTTTTGAGGCAATGTAATCTGAAAGAGCGAGGTGTTGATGGTGAGTTGTAATGTCGATGCAGGGTTTCTGAAAGTTGTGGACGACCAGTGGACCCCTGAAAGTGTGCCGCGGATCCAAGAGGATGTTATTGTGAAGCAGCTGTCGAGGGAGGCCACCGTGTTGAAGAAAACGATCGCCGAAACAAGGACGTTGAAGTCGGTGAGAGCTGTTTACTGTTTAGCTATCGCGTTATCGTGTATGTTTAGAGACACATATTCATGGATGGTCAACTTCACAAACACACAAATATGTGTTTTGATGACATTTAACTCACATGGTATTTCTTCACATCAGTCCAGTAGCATGCTCTTTTGCTGCGGGAGGTTGTTCTCTCTTTTTTCTGTTTTGCATATCCAAGATTTAGCGTAGGAACGTAATCCAGAAAGTTCAGATCATTAACTGCCATGCCAGAAACAAAATGCTGATTACACGCTTTACTGTTTGTTGTCGGAGTGAAGTCAGGACGGTGAAGTGCATTGAGCCACAGCTTTCTTCTTGTAGCAGCTTTGCTCCACTTTCTTAGAGGAATTTGGTAAAAGGAGCAAGCTTCTCTTTTATCTTTTACTCGATCACGTTGCCTCGAACAATTATACACACAAGAAAAGTCACTTTTCCTCATTGCTATCATTAGAAAAAATGTAAACACTTGACTCAAACAGCGAATGATTCCCCCCTACTTCCGGTGAATGCGTGAAAACCATGTGTTATAACAGAAATGTGCAAAAGGTCTATTGTGACTAAGGAAGACAGGAGGAAGGAAGAGCAGTTGGTTGGTAAAAGCAGAAAACAATGACTCAGTTATTTGGAAATGGTTCAGATTCAAGGTGACAGGTGAGCAGCATAACATATCATATATTGCCATTCAGCTAAAAATATTGAGGGTGTTTTCATACATTTGGTCCACTTTAAACAGACCAGAATTCATTCATTTCATTATTTTTGTTCTAGCTTAGCTCAAACAATTTGTCAGACAATGACCAAAACACCAATTCCAATTTGGTGAATTTACCACGCACTAAAAGATGGAAACACAAACACACAATATGTTAATAATTTGACTGCATTGATGCAAACAAACCTTAAGGTTGGTCTCTCCATCAAGACTGGCTGTGGTGATGTGACAAGTACCATCAGCACGATCTGATGAGAGCAACACCAGATCAGCAGGGAAGGTCTCATCTTTAGCTACACGGACAATGTCCCCCACCTGGATGGACGATAAGAAAATAACAGAGCCAGGTTTATACTGTCCAAGTTTACAACAGTATTAACTGCATTGTTCTGATTAAACAAAATGTTTTTAAACTTTTTTTTAGTTGTTCTTAAATGTTTATTTACATTGTTAGCACTGTAGCAGAAAACGTTTTACTTGTTGATAAAGCTAAAAATGCAAAAATCACAAAAAAGTTTACCAAGTTAGAAACTTTACTAGTATTAAATCATTTTTTTGAGTAGTTCAACAAAACATCTATTTTTCATTAGTTCTTACTTGTTCTTGGAAGCAACATAATTTCTTCTATAAGACAGAAGGTAAAAGTTGCAGCCTAATGACTTTGTCTCTACTGGGACAGATAAGTTCAACATTTTGTGGCCTTGTCTTAAACTTTTACACTCCTGTCAGCAAATCTCCTAGTTGTGACTATAAACACCAGCATGTGTGCTTTTCAAGCTTGTAGAATTTCATTTGCCTTCCTACTAAAGCACACGTCATTGGATACTATTATCATTAGCTTTAGAACATTATCTTGGAAAAATGTGACCGTTTACAGTGTGTATTGACAGACTTATCATATGACCGCCTTTAAAAACATTGAATCATTGGAAAGATAACAAAACCTGTTTAGACACAAGCTAAGACAGCATGTTATATTCGTAGGCGGACGTTTAAAATTTAAATAAATGCAAAACACAAGAAAATAGCAAATGTTAGCATCCGAGAACTTGAAACAAACCAAATCAATTAACTTGTTTTTCTTTTAAGTGTATCAGCAAAACTTAAAATGTTGCAGGGTTTTAAAACAATCAATTAAAACAATTATATATCTATATTCATCTCACACATATAACTGCAAACTTGAGAATCTCACAGAACAACATTCTTAACTTTGGTGGTCCCCAAACAAAGTTTTTTTTTAATCTAAATTACTTCAGGACACCAAATACGTGTTTTTAAATTCTTGAAAAAGTTCTATTTTTCACATTATGTCCCTCTGGAGATTTATCTGTGAATAACTGCTCTTCAAATTGGCAAGAAAAAAAACTTTCAATAATGTTCATGTTAAAATAAACATCACTAGCATAAGGAAATCAACAGCCATGTTAAAATTAATAATGTTTGTGATGAGTTGTAAAAGGGCTTTATGTACAGAACAAAAACACTGAGAATTTCTAAAAACTAAAGCCGTTTAGACAAAATAGATGTTTGAAATAAAATAACTGGCATGATGAATTTTAATGCTTTTGAAATATTACCCTAATATTTTTGGATCTGGTCTGTACCAGACTTCCACTGCGAACCACGAACACTGGAGCTCCATTAACCTCGTTGTCGGCCTTGTGTCTCAGCCAGTCTTCGTAGCCCTGCAAAGAAAGCCATTCAAGCCTTTCAAATATCACAAGTGAGCTGTTTCAAATGGGGTAATTACACCATAGGTTGACTCAAATAAACATATTTAATGTCAAGTTTATAAAAGCATTAAAATAAACCTATAAAAAAAGTGTTTTTCACGCAAAAGTTGTAGATGAAACGTTACTTTAGTGAGTCAAGACAAAAAAAAATGGATTACCAAATTAGGTTGGTTTTAATTTTTGGTTTCAACAACAGCTCAAACTGGAATGGTATTAGGTCAGTTCCACATTTCGAGTCTTAATGAGGAAGTTATTATATGCTTGATCACGCACCTGTTTTATAGCAGTGACTGTGATCACAAAGAAGAGAGGGAGCCCACTGGTGACAGGAGAAGTTGGGGTGTCTATCATTAACTAGAAAGAAAATGTACAGATAAAACAAGGTATCAACAGAGCGATAAAGCAGTAAAACACACAGTAACAGTGGGTGTAAATTGTGAAAGAGAACAGAACAGCGAGAAGTAGTGGCTGGTTTGTCAATCAGGAAATGTCTATAAGGTTCCTCCAACGTTAAATGTCAGATCTGTACAAATAGTCACATATATAGGTTTTTACATTTATCTGTGTTTTGTCCATAACTTCCCTCATTCTATGTTCACGAAAACACAACCGAATTTACATATTAACCTTTTTTACAACACAAATTGTCAAACATGTTTGTTGGAAAATGTGGAAGTGACTAAATGCTCTCACGTCTAGCTAACTGGTCATCTTATAGCAGTCATCTTAGTGTGTTTTGGCTCAAATCTTAACTTGTTGGGTAATCATAACCTTGAACTGCATCTGCTTTGTAGTCCACGGCACTAAAATCTGCACATAAGATTTTGTTGCTTGTTGTACAGAAAAGTAAAAAAAAAAAACTCAGGCACATCTTATTGCAATACCTTCCTCTAGTTTTAAGTTACTTTAATATTTTCCTAAAGGTTTGTAATTAAAACTATTATTGTTTTGCACTTTATTTTTATTTTAGCTAATTAAGGTGCAAATTAAAAGCACTTTTTGTCATTTAATTCTTTGGAAAAACACTGCTTTAAGCAGGATCTTCAGTTTGCAGCAGGTGATGCAGCATAAATTACTGTCAACTGTTTCACAATGTTGCAGTTCAACAGATGGCTGTAAAGGACAGTACATACTAAAATACTTTTGAAAGGACATAGAGCATAAATGGGAGGAGTTCGCCATCCTATTGGAGGCTCAAGGGTTCAATCCCCAGCCCCTAAACTGTGTACTTATTATTAAAAGCAGATATAATGTGGTTTGCACCGTGAACACAAAAAGAAAAAGACAATGTTGAATCAAGAATCCAATCCTTTTTATGGACTAATGACAAAATGGAATCTATATTTTGTGTCACATTAAACTACAAAACCTAAGTTTTAAAACATTTTGTTTAAGTTGTTCAAACAAAAATGAAAAGGTTCAAGATATATTTTTTTATTCTGGAACCCAGTTTTAAAAAATACAGTTTAGAGGCTTCCAAAAGGACATTTCTGTATGGACATGAGACTGAAACAATAAAATTTTACCTATTAAAAGGGGCAATATCATGTGCCAAGTAAACTACGCTGACTTTCCTGTGAGTTTTTCTACTTCCCTTTGTGAAACATATTTATAACAGTTAACTAGGAATCCATTTGAGAAATGTTAAAATTAAAAGTCCATTTGTCCATCTAAAAAATATATTCACAATGTGAAGAAAAAGATGAATGCTTTTCAGTGATTTTAGACTAAGACGATTTCAAAGAACTGACAACCTGAGTAGGAAAAAAAGACAGTCTTCTCAGAAAAATTCAAATCATTTGCTTTGGCTTCAATACACAGTCCCAAATACACCGGAGGAAGGCTAAAAATCTGAAAGCAGAATCCAGTTTCAGCACAGGATGACTGATGCATTCTGAAGGCATGACGCTTTGGGCTGGAGGTAACGACACATTTTACCAAATGTGTGGGTGTAATTTTTAAACAGAGTTAGACTTCTATCTCCTCTGGCCCCTGCATGTTAGTGACACATTTACTCATGCAAAAACAGATGCACACACACACACACACACGCATGTATCTGGTGCAAGAAAGCTGAGGTCACACATGACTCATCACCAGCTGATGGAACAGAGCATGTTTCTGCCGTCTTTATGTGTTTTTGTGTGACATTACCTGTACAAGGAAGATAATGAGAAAATAGAAGTTTGCAATCCTCCTAAATTGCTCAAACAAATTCTTGGGTACAAAATTCCAAATCGTGTACTGAAAAAGAAAGAACAAAGAAAAAAAATAAAAAATAAAAACTTTGTAAGCTACGTAACTGTGTCCAAGTGTGGCAAAAGATCAATTGAAATAAATGTACTAATTTATTTTAATTGGCAACTTTTACATTCTTGTTTTACAATGACCGCATATCTGAAGTACCATAAAACAGGACACAAATACAGGCTAACATGAATTTTAATACCTTGGAGGAAATGATCCTGTTGTCTGCAAAGCGCTGTGGGATGTAATGACCATGCTGGGGGAAACGGTTTGCTACATAAACTGTCCTGGTGTCACTTTGATGAGGTGGGTCAAAGCCCTGAGAGAAAAGAAACAAAAGAGACAACATGAAGAGAGGATGAAATAGAAAGTGAGTTCTGTAGAGGTGCATACCTCAAAAAATACTTTAATATATATAAAAAAAATCTAAAAGTAAATCTGTCTATTGTAATAAAACGTTGAACAATAAAAATCACACATTTGTTATAATTGAATCACCAAAGCTGACAGAAAAAAAATCAACTTTGTCTGTTTAACTGAATTAAAGGCTTCATTCAACATAGTGATTTCACAGAAATGTTTCTAAATTTAAAACAAAAACCACATTTTAAAACATGCAGTGAAAACACTTGTCTCAACAGCATAATGACACAATCACTTATAGCAAACAGCTCTTCTCAGATCTTACTGCGATCACACTGATCACAGACCAGAATCACACAATCAAAAAGAAAATTAAAGATAAATAAGTTTTGGTAGAACTTATTTGTTAAACTGTTAAATTTCAGATAAATAAAAGAATCTAGTTATACAATGGAAAGTTAACTGAGAACAAAAAAAACTTTTTAAAGTAACATTCTGGTTTTGATTAAGGTTGGAGGAAAGTAAATTACCAGACAAACAAAGTTGTCAGTTTCCAACAGTCACTGTCAGGAAGAGGAATATGAACAATGGATTCTGCAAAGTTGTTACTACTTAACACAAAATAAGTAGAGTTGTGTTTTAAATAACCGTGAAGCTAAATTTGTACGCACATTGGGATCTGGAATTGGACTTTGTTAGCCCAAAATCTCAAGATCTAACAAAGAAATTACTGCGTGACTGGCTTGAATAAACCATCACATCTCTACAGGTAAATTATATTAATTTTGAAATCAAGGGTGGTGCACATCTTACTTATTGTACCCTTACATGCCTGCAAAAGGACAACTTGACAATGGCTGATGAAGAATTTCTCAATCATGTAGGCTTCAGTTGTGTCTCCTAAACCAAGTTCAAATTGGCAAATCAGTCATGTCTTTATTCATTATTAACCATAGCTACCATACATATTCACAAAGTACACATAAACCTTACTCAGTAATAAATTTATAATAACATGTTATGAGAAACTCTGTCATTGTTGAGCATTTACATATGATACATAGCAAAAAGCCTGTGGTGTCCATATTCACACCCACTGTTAGTATAATATTTTTACAACTTGATTAGAATCCAACCTTACTGAAGAACAATAGGGTGGCGCACAAGTTCTCACACTTAATGGTGTAAAGCGAGAATAAACAAAGTCATGAGGTCAATCAATGTGCAGAAGAGGGGAAGAATAAAGAAACATTTCTGTTCAAAAAATAATCCCGCAATGGCAGATTATTGTATTAATTATATTGCCCACTGGCTAAGTACTTAATCATATTATTTTCATTGGCAGATGATCAAATTTAAAGTAGCACAAATAAATACGAATCCCATTTCATTAGCAACAATGAATTAGATCCAGTGAAGTGTAATATTTTGTTTTGTATTTTATTTGTGATAACTTTCAGGAAGTAAAAGATAGAAAGTTACTGAAACATGTCACGACTGTCATGTGACCATGATGGCGTAAATAAGCTGTATTGGTTATCAATAGGGATACACAATATATTGGCATTAACATTGGTATCGACAGATATTAGTCATTTTTTAGAATATCGTATTGGTTCGATAAGTTAAACTGGGCCGATATTAATGTCCGATATTAATTTCCCACTTTTAATCTTTGTATTTCTGTTTTGGGAGGGGAAATGGTTGGTCGAGTGGTATCTGTTTGATTATGATAGTGTCAGTGATGCTGCTCAGCCTCAAGTAGTGTGCCATGTCAACGGTCTGGTAGTTTTTTACGGTATCAAAAAAAAAGACAAATGTATTTGTGCGTATATGTATATAAATAATTCCTGTGTTTGTATAATATCGATAAATATCAGTTATCGGCCATAACACCAATAATAGTATTGGATCGATATCGGCTCCAATTTTCATATCGGTGCATCCCTAGTTATCAAGAAAATTCTCATGTCACATTGTTGAGTTAGCACACACATCTAAAACGTAAATCAGATGAACAGCAATAGAAATACAAGTAAAAATTACATTGATATAATCAGTTGCAATGAGGATAACTTAGAAGCACAGTGTGTGGCAAAAATCTGACCTTTCATTTTGTCTGCTGACTCTAATGCCCACATCAATTTAAAGGCAGACAAGTAATTACACCCTGCCTGAAGCCTACAAGTCCCACAGTGCCTCAGAGAATTCACTGCCCTGAACAATTACAATGCAAAAAAAAAACAAAAAAAAAACAAAGCTATATACCGAGTTGTATTAAAAACAAAGAAGCTTTTCATCAAAAGAAACAAGCAAGAAAAACAAAGAAAATAAAAAGGCTGTTGGATTAGAAGAACCAGGAAAGACAAACTCATAAAAAGGGCAACAGAGTAAAAATATGCAAAAGCTGATGTTGTTGCAGGCTGTATGACTGATAACAGCTACATTAACATCGGATGCATAAATAAAATATAATAAATATAAAATGTTGCAAGACTTAAATATTTAAAAGCAACCTTTAGACAGGCACTATTTCATCTAAAGTGAGGTATGACCCTTATTTATTGGATTTGTTTACTGCTTCATAACAGCAGACTATTGCTACAGCAATGTTCCTAAGAGATCTTGTATGTGACTGCAAATATAAAGTGAATTCTTCCAACTCAATAGGCTACAATGACTTGTGCAAATGACTCAAAAATTACACTTCCTCTCCATTCCTCACACCTTATGCACAGCTACCGATTAAGCCTGTAAAGTTCACAGTAAAACCCATAGCTCTAAATCTACGAGATACTTTGAAACCTATATCAAACGTTCCATTTAAAGCCTGAATGAAGATACGGGTTATCAAAAAGACATGTAATTCCATTTACACAGCTGCTACCGTTACGTATGGTAGATTTGCAGAAGGTCTTTATTGGCGTAAATGCAGAAGTGCTGGCATGAAGTCAGTGCTGATAGAAGCCCGACACTAAAAACTGTCAAAAAAAAAAGGACACCTCCTACATTATTCTACTAATTTGTTATGGTTCCAAAGAGAAACTGAATGAGCGTGAACTTGCAACACTACATTAACTTTCTGCTAGTATTATCAAGGCAATACAAATGTCCCCAACAAACTTTTTAATTAGGCCAGGTGATTTAGGATGCACTTAATTGCACTTTTAATTAAGTAGGCAGGTCAAACTGATAAGGTGTCTCAAATGAGCTACCACAAACTAGAGAAAATTATACTTCTAAATGCACACAAACTCTGAGGCCTTCTGAAATTGTAACAGTTCATTTCTTATTATTATGTCACTAGTTCAACCCCATCTTAAATACAGGAAGTGCTAGATAACCAAAACAAGTGAGTTCAAACACTGATTAAACTCATTAGGCCACATTTATAAGTATAAGGTGTGGTAAAAATCTGACCTTTCATTTTGTCTGTACATATCAATTTGAATGCAGACAAGTAATTATTACAAATATTATTTTTTGGCTTTTAAACATTAAAAACTAGAACTGATAAAATACAAAAGTCGATTTCTTCTACTTATTTTTGCTTCTGTGTTTAGTATTTAGTGCATAATGCATTCATAAATAAATGAGTAATAAGTTCCTATACAAACACGGAAACGTGAATGTTTACGGGAATATATTTTGGCCGGTTTTAAAAATGTAATCAAAACATTACCATAATATTTTACGTAACCACATGAAGCTCACTGCAGCATATATATATATATATATGTTATACGTCATAGCATGGGCTTTTTAAAGCAACGTACACATATTTCTCACGCCAGGTGATGAACAAAAGCAGATTCAGGATCAACCATAAACCGCTAACGTAAACTTCCGTTACTGTTTCCGTCAGGTGATGAATTAACTATAAATAAAGTTAATCTTAAAAAGTTTAAATAAACCGAATCAATTGTTTTATTATACTCAACTTTTGCATCTGTCGAACTGTTAAAGCTGACTAGCCTTTTAACAAGTGAGAATGAGCAACTTTTGTGTGTTACAGTAGTTTGTTAAAAACTTGATCAACTTCCCTCTCTCTGTTGTTAGCCATCTAGCTGTTGCTCGGTTTCCTGAACGCTCTGATACATTCAATCAAAACCCGGCAAAACTAGATTAAAATTTAAGGAAACTTTAAATAAACCCCAAACTGGACCTGGACTCAATGTTTTTCTTGGATAAATTTAAACTAGTTTACCTAAATGCCAACTGTTAGCTGGCCAGGAAGCAAGGTGACTGTTTAGCTAACCTAACATTTACCTGACTTGTCATCAAGGCGAGTCAAACGACAATATTTTCAACATATTGGCAACAGCTAATTTGTCCGGCTAACCTTCTGGAATCAGTCAAATAAAGTTCGCACTGATTTTCACGAAATGAAGCTGGCTTTAGGTTACGCAAACTAGTTTTAACTAACGTTAAAAGGGTCGAGAAAGCAGTCTCACCAGCTGCTGTCGTATCCACCGCAGCATCTTCGCACAGGCGCTAGCCCTGCGTTAGCACAAGCTACTCCAACAAACCAGTCCCGACACCGAAATGTATCCTTCCAGCGGCAGCTGCTCCCGGTCGCATTGCGTGGCACAGTCGTACGGTGCAACCGCGAGAGAACCGGGATATTAAAGCTTTCTCATCGCGCGTTTAATGTCAGACAGATGATGACTGCTGCTTCAAGTGACACAAGAGACAGCTGGCCACGGAGTCCCAAACCAGCTCCGGGCTGCTACATCTCTCTCTGCCCTGCCACGGATCACTTTACAGTACACACACACACACAAACACAAACACACGCTGACTGACACGCGCACAGTTCAAACTCTGCCTTTGAACGCCCCCTACCTGTCTTCATGATAGATAGATAGATAGATAGATAGATAGATAGATAGATAGATAGATAGATAGATAGATAGATAGATAGAT
>JARVJO010000227.1:4588094-4603853 GCA_031762555.1 Cynodonichthys magdalenae | reverse complement strand
ACTGAAGAAGTCTCTTGGAGGAGAGACGAAACGTTTCATTAAAGAAGAACTTGTCCAGAGGACCTACTTATTTTTTCTTTTTGACTTTTAGGAGTAGTTTTACCACACCATATGTTTTTATTTTACTTGAGTAATATAATTTTGAAGTATCACTACTCCTACTTGAGTAAATTTTCGAAATACTCCACCGTAAGTAACTAGACTGAATAAAGAACAAACATGTTTTAAAAAGAAATACACCATACAGTTTATGTTGAAGTGAGACATCTTGTTTGTAGAAAAGCTTTGTTGTTCTAATGTTATTATCTATCTGAGGCAAAGTCACTGGAAGTACCATACTTTATCCTGTTTCATATATTTATACACACATTACCTACTGTATTATCAGTTTCATAATGAAATGTGTGTTAGTGCGGTGTCTGTCCGTCTAGGGCAGGCAGAGGCATACCTGTGGATGCTTTGGCATCGACTTCACCGTGTTTCTATTAATTTTCTTCATTTTAGTCTTGAAAAACACCAGAATTTCAACATAACTTTCTAATTTTTTGTCAGTCTGATGACATTACTATGACCGCCACACATGAAGCGGGGGTCATATTGTTTTTGTGTCTGACCTACACTGAGCCAGCCAACGGTTTTATGATAGACCCCTTGAGGAGGGGGCTCCACCTGAAAAGGGTGTGGCTGAACTAACAAAAATGCTTATAACTCAAAAACCTTTCAACATAGGAGCTTCAGATTTTTTTGTTGTTGTTGTTTAGCTCTGATGAAGGGCTATCCTTCTGGCTCATGAATGAGCACCCCTCCCCCCGGACCTCCACCCAAAACAATAAATCTGTTCTGGTGAATATATGTGAGGGTCCTATGCTATGCGGTTTTCTTCGTTTCAGTCTTGAACTCCAGATTTTGAACATAAATTTCTATTTTTTTTCTATCAGTCTGATGACATCATTTTAAAATACTAAATCAGATGTTATGATCAGTTACTCATGTAGCATCTTTATAAAATACAGTTTTTTACTCTTACTTGAATAATTTTTCTGAATGGCTCGTTTTTACTTTTACCTGAGTAAAAAATGTGTTGAAGTAGTGCTATTCTTACAACCTTTGGGTACTCTACTCACCTCTGGAAATCAAACTGCCTTTGACTCAAAAATTAAAGCTGAAACTCACATAAAGACATTGGTTCAGCCTGCAGAAAATCTAATTTGCACAAAAAAACTAGTAAAACTTTTTATTGATCTTGTTTGAACTTGCTGATAAAAGCAGCAATCTAAGTTGTTTCAGGTGTGTGATTTATATTTGTCACCTGATGTTTAGAAGCAATATTTGAAAATATGAACACAATTAAAGATGAAATCACCTGATGTCAGCAGAAATGGCTGCCTCTGTGCCACTCCAACACGTTTCGGCCTTACAAAAGCCCGACTCTGATGTCTGGGAATTGAGACGTACATACCAGTCAGTCAGTGCACTAATCTAAGAGAAAGGAGGAGAGACCACCAACACAGGTAGAGAGTCTATCTCAACCTGTGTGTGCAAGCCAAGGAGAGCCGTTATCGCTCCACACCTTTGATATGAGCCTGAGTTGGAGCTGAAGTGGAAAGATTTGCACAGTTCGTTTCACAACTTCTCTTATCTGCGCCGACTGAAGTAATGCCTGATACTACTATTACCACAGCTACCGTGTGTGTGTGCACGACTGTACGAGTGTGTGCACCCATGAAATCTGTGGTGGTGTGATTGCGTTGCAATTGATTAAGCACATTCTACCTCAGCCGCTGAAGACGTCGGAATATGATTGAAAAGCATTACTGGGAACTTACGCCTGCTTTTAGTGTTTTTATTCTGCTTTTATTTAATACTTTGTATTTTCAGAGGTTTGCGCACACAATCCTGCTTTTGTGTTTGTAGATCCTGAGCTCATGATAACACGTCGGGACGGTGATAACCTTTTTTCGTAAGGGATAACATGGCTCAAAAACAATTCAGGTGTTGGCTTAGATTTACTTCACAGTGATGTCGAGAAAGATGTTGGGAAAAAACCCACCAGTCCAGTAGTGTGCATGTAATTTTAATGAAACGGTCATACACAATAAAACAATGAGCGGGCCTGATTTTAGAGTGAAAATAATATTTGTGTGCTAAATAAGACGTGAGTCAGTTACTTGAGAAGGTGTTCTAGTTTAGAAAAAGTATGAGTCAGCAAACGTGAAGTATCAGGTATGAAAGCAAAGACTTAAAATGTTCATAGTTTGAAGCAAATTAGTGAGTTATAAAGAAATCATCAAGACCACAAAATGAGTCAGCTTCTATGCAGATTATTATGACCCGGACCCCCGCACACAGAGCAGGGGGTTATATTATTTTCATACTGTTTATTTTATTTTTTTTTGTTCAGCGATTTTTGTAGCACGGAAACGGCTGCACCCATCAGCGTGAAATTTGGCAGGAATGTAAATGAGTCTGACCTACACTGTGCCAGCCAACGGTTTTACAATAGACCCCATATTTGAGGAGGGGGCTCCATCTAAAAAGGGAGAGCCTGGATGTATGTAAATATTCAACATAGGAGCTTCAGATTTTTTAGTTGTTTAGCTCTGATGAAAGGCTATCCATCGGGCCCTCTAATGAGTCCCCCCACCCAAAACAATAAATAGATCTTATTGTCCCACAGAGCACTTGGCTCTCAGACTGCAGGTTTACTTGTGGTTCCCAGAGTTTCTAAAAGTAGAATGGGAGGCAGAGCTTTCAGTTATCAAGCTCCTCTCTTGTGGAACCAACTTCCTGTTTCTGTTTGTGAGGCTGACACTCCGTCTACTTTTAAGACTAGATTGAAGACTTTCCTTTTTGATAAATCCTATAGTTAGACTTAGGTTTCCTGAGTTATTCCTTAGTTCTGCTGCTATAAGTTTAGACTGCTGGAGGACAAACTGACATTTCCTCACTCTGCTGCTGTCTTTAGTCTCTCTCCTATACATGTTTAATTTTTTCTATCAATAACATGTTTTCCTTGTCTCTCTTCCAGAGGAAAATACACCTGGACCAGTCCTTCTATGATTCTCTGTGTCTCTTTCCTGTCCCCCCCAAACCCAGCTAGTCAAGGCAGATGGTCCGCCTGTCCTGAGCCTGGTTCTGCTGGAGGTTTCTTCCTGTTAAAATAGAGTTTTTCCTCTCCACTGTCACCACTGTGCTGTTCAGGATGGGAGACTGTGACGAAGTGAAGATTCAACACAATCTGCTGGCTTCTATAGATTTATTGTTTTTTTTTGAACAGTGCCCTGAGATGACATTTGTTGTGACTTGGGGCTATATAAATAAACTGAATTGAATTGGATATATCTGTTCTGGTGCATTAGTGCTTTGTGTACATGCGGGGTCATATATGCTACCGTTATGCAGTATCTAGTTTACATTTTTAAACAAGCCCGTACAGTAGCATGTCTTATCTGCAATCTCCTCCTTTTGTTAACTGTTATTTGTCCAAACATAACTGTGTAAAGACAACTATATTTTTAATAAGTGAAAGATTCCCAGCTTTATCAATTTATCATCTACTATTGAGATTTGAAAATACATTTTTACACAAATATAGAACAAAACATACATCTAGAAAAGCTGACCAGCAGATTAGTTTTTTTAGTTGTAAAATATAATTAATAAAAAAGTATACAGCAGGCATATGTTATACATTATATATTATATATATTTTTCTTTTTTTTTTTTTTACAAACACAAACTAAATTAACCCATATATGTGCCAACAAAACAAGCTCCTGTGTCACATGGTCCTGTTTATATGAGTGACAGTTTTGTTTTCTTTCTTGCAGCCAAATTTACTCTTTGCTTTTGTAACAAACATTCCTTAAATTTTAATTGCTAGAACAGATTGAATAAATTACTGGTCTAAAGTTCAGCAAGAAATTAAATTAAGTTTTGGAGAAAATTTACAATAGTGTTATGGTAAATTTTTGCTCTTCAACAGAATCTGTAAAAAAAAATGAAGCAAAAAAAAAAAAAAAAAACAGGGACAAGGACCTGTGAGGCACCCATTCCTTTCTGTGTGCAACACGTGGAGTCAGGTGTGTTTGGAAGCAGACAGAGCAGGTATGTTTATCTAAAGCCACTATCAGGCACAGACCAAACATGGCTCTTTCTTGCTTTTCTTCCTCCTTTTTTTCCCAACCTGTCTCTCTTTCTACCCTCACAAGTGTGCTTCTAAAGAGGCAGCGTGCCACTAAACACCCACAGACATCAAAAACAAAACACAAAGCATGGACGTGTGGTGGACAGAGCCTAATGAAAAGTGGATGTGTGTGTGTGAGGGTGTGTGTGTGCAAAAACTGATTCAGAGGTCCAGATTTTAACTTGGTTTGCATCCCCAGTAAACAATTTGTTTGTTTAAATAATTTAAGAATGAAACTTATGAGAATGAACATATTAGCACATAATTTGCTTAATCCTGACTGTATATGAATAACTGTCATTAGTCCTCAGTTGGTTCAAAATGCAGAATGTCCTTACTATTTGATCCTTTGAATTCATAAATGCAAACATTTTAGTTTGTTAAGCTTTATTCAGAATATTTTCTTTGTCAAATGTTCTTTCAAGACAGAACTGCGGATAAACCAGTACAAGTCTGTAAATGCCAAAAAAACTGTAAAAAGCACAGCAGACAAAGAAAAAAAAATATATATAATTTTCTGTTGTGGTTTTTATTTTGCAAAACTGGATTTTTTTGTAGGTGTGTCTGCAATGTAAAACACAATGTAAACTGAAGAAAAAAACAACAACTTATAGCCATCAAACTATGTGCAGTTTATTTTATTTGATAACAATACATCAAACACATTAATATTAAGATGTTTTAGTACCTCAAACCCTCAATTTATGATGAAATAAACAAAATCAAACAATCAACAGTTTGGTTTAACTGTAGTTTTGCATCAATAAATACAAATCCTGCATATTTATCCTGTTCAGTTAATAAATAAATAAATCCCAATGTGCCAGAACTGCAGCAGTTATCCTTCTCACCACTAGATGGCGATAAACACTTAAAATATTACAAAGCAGATCTGTTCAGCACAGAAAGTGAAGTGATTTTCACCGTTTTTTTGTTTGGTGACTCCAGTATATGAACTGTTTTGCTCAAAGTTTTACTTCAGTAACAAATAAACAGTTCTGAGCAAAATTCCTAGTTTATTTATTTATTTTTATTATTATTTTATTTTGCTTCCTGTGAACCAGACTTTCTTATAATCATTTGAAGTGGTTTTGATCAATAAGAAAAGCTTTGTGAAGGTTTTCAAAGTTTATTTAACTAATGAGCTTTGGCTGCTTTTTCACTGATTTTTCTGTTCAATCTTGACAGCAGAATGTGCAGAGTGTACTGAAAAAGTAGAGAAAGTAGACAAGTGGGTGACAAAAAAAAGTTAAATGAATAAATACAAATAATTAATAAAACAGTCAGGCTTAAAACTTTATCTACAGCACATGAACAGTATCTGCAAGTAACTAAACCCTAACTCAACTTAAAAGTTATGTTTTAAATAACTCACAAGATTGCTTAACAAATAAAGAAACATTTCTTTAAAAATGGTCAGTTACACCAGGGGTTCTCAAATATTTTGGGTCTGGGGACCCCTTAAGTGTTTTTCCAGGGACCCACTCATAAACCTCATGCTGATTTCAAAATAACTTACTGCCATTTTAACCCCTAAATGCAATGAGAATAATTATTTTATGTTTGCTTTAGTATGTTTGTTTTACTTGTAAATTGTTCCACATTTGCATTTATGCATTTAAAAAAAAAAAATCAACAACTTGTCATTTTTTGAGGACCCCTAATCCACAGCTCGCGGAGCCTTGGGGGTCCCAGTTTGAGAACCTTTGAGTTACTCGACTGAAATTGAGTAAATGCTAAAGGCTGCCTTTTTCCCATCAAGCTTACATGATAAACAGGACATGTTCCTCACTGCTTTGCTTGCAGTTAGTCTGAAGCAGCTAATTCTTTGATGGGAAAATAAAAACACACACATGTACTGTAGTGTGCAGGCTCCACCTGAATCTTGCTTTTAAAAACTTTAAAGATCTCTGCTCTGCCTCTTTTAGTTTACATTATTGTAACTTTAAGCTGTTTGTGCCAAAAAGTAAAATTTTTTTACTCCATTGGAAAAAAAAAGCTGAAGAAAAGAAACAAAGCTTTTGTATTGTAGACGTTTGGATGAATAGTTTTACTTTCAGATTCTTTTTTTCCACCAAATCTTTGGCTGATAGATATACTTTTAAACTGTTTTTTTTTAATAATGAGAAGATTATGAATGTTTTTGAAAATATATATCTTGTGGAGCATAAGAAATTTAATTTTGAAGTTCAGTGCACTTCTGAAAAAAAAAAAAAGAAGCAGATTAAATCCAAAGCAAGGGGCAAGACCAGAAGAGTTTTGACTTCCTGCTTCTGGTGTTCAGTAAAAACTGCAGAATCTGATGTTGAAACGTGGAGACTGGACCGGACTGTTCTGTGGTGAAACTGGAGTTTGATGCATTTTCTTCTCTGTGATTCAGAGTGACTCACTGAATTTGAGAAGCCAGTGACTCGTTGGAATTTTCGAGTAATTAGTGACCAATTTAAGCTACAAAATATGAGCTTTCAGGCACTGAATAAAGATCATTTCTCCTATTGACATTAAAACCAACCTTCACTTCCACAAATGTAACACTTTTTTCTTAAGGCAAAATCAGGATTAAAAAAAAAATTGTTTCTCTCTCACCTACATTATGCCTGTAATAAAAACGAGACTAGAAATTACACTGCTTTCTTATTAAAACTGATAGTTTTACCCGAGAGTTTTTCGACAAGTGCAGGTTCAGCAAATATCCCGTGTTAGTCCAACGTGTCGCTCCCTTCCCCAAAAACTTTATTTCACGATCCGAAATGATAACGGCACAGATGAAGAGGTGAATCTGGAGCCTGTGGCAAGCAACAGGACTAGAAATTAGAGGTGGCGATTAAAGATAATTGTTGTTAAGGAGAAAGAAATGTCTCCCTCTCTCTCTGCCTGTCTTACGCTCATCTCAGTCTGGCTTTTCAATCAATGGGAGCTTTCACTTTGCTTTGCATGATAAATATGATGGTGTGTGTGTGTGTTTGACTAACTGGGTCCAACAGTTCACTCCAATGTATGAGTGGTTTGGATCATTGCCAGCATGTAAAACTTAGCAACAAGATTTGACTTGGCCTGCTAAGAGGGAGAGCTGGCATCCGCACAGTATGGGCATATGGATCTTTGTTTGGCCGTTTTGGACCATTTAGTCATTCTGCCACTCCAACTGGACTACTTAGCGAATTGGTGCTACCTCTGGTTCTGAGTCGCACGCATACACAGACATTTGCATGCACACAAACGCCACAGACACACACTCAAACAAACACACACGGGCCAACCAAAGCCTGACTCTTCTGCTTCCCAGTCTGTTACTGTTCACAGGCCCTGAATGAAATGAAGAACCCTTTCCAATTAATCCTTTTAACCAACATGTGTGATCCCTGGCTCGCGCCGACGAGGCCTTCGAGCTCACCGAGTCCACGCCAAATCAAGTCAGATCATAGCCTCTGGGGCCTTTCCTCCACATCGACACGGTCAGCGGTGAAGTTAGGCAGCGCCAGTATTTACTCCCATCTGTAAGTGAGTCTAATGTCCCACATGTGGGATTCATAAAAAAAAAAAAAACAGTTTTCTTAGACTTTTTAAAATATATACTTAAATTTGTGACCACAAACAAATATTACAAACGACCTTCTCTGAATTATTATATAAAAAAATATATATATTTCGTCTTCTGGACAGAACCAAAATTGAAAAGTTGAGAGAACTTTTTGATGTATTACGCAGTCAACAAGGCTCAAACACTCCCGCAGGGCTCCACCAGATTCTGACCTTTAAAAGAATTAAAAGGGTTTTGAAATTATTCCTGTTCAGAAATACTCTAAATCTGTCACGCTTTAACGTGGTGTCACATTCCCTCAGATTCCCATCATTACAGAAATTAATGCTTTAATTTCTGTTTTGAAATGAAACCCCAAAAGTGATGTGATTTTAATATAATATGGAAGTAATGTAGTGTGGAGCATTTGTTAATCTGGCTCCTCACACGCCTCAGATTGGCAGAAGGAGTTTTTATCTGCTGTAATTCGGTTCAAACGCTGAGCTTTAGTCAGAAGGAAAAAACTGCTTAAACATAAAGTGTGAGCGAAGCAAAGGAAACATTTTGGTATGGAGCAGTATGAGGGCCAAAATTAAGACTATTTCACAACCAGCGGTTGCTACATCCTAGTAGGAGGCTATATCTATTCCTAAGCCAGCTATTGATTTGATAACTGCACTGGTTCTGCTGGAGGTTTCTTCCTGTTAAGGGGGAGTTTTTCCTCTCCACTGTTGCCACTGTGCTGCTCAGGATGGGAGACTGTGATGAAGCAAAGATCCGGTTCAGTCTGCTAGCTTCTTCTTTAGCTTTTATTATTTTTTGTGTACAGTGCCTTGAGACAACAATTGTTGTGACTTGGCGCTATATAAATAAACTGAATTGAATTGAATAAAGCTGGTAACTGAGCAGCTGGCCCCGGTAACTGAGAGGCTGGAGCTGGCAAATGAGAAAGAGACTATTCATTTGTGTTAGCATCGGAGAGGCTAGCGACTAGCATGGATAAGGCTGCTCACCTACTTTATTAGACACAAACTAGTTAAGCGCCATGCACTGACAAGTGTTTAACAAGATTTATTGTTCAACATAATGCCAAGCATAAATATAAAAAATAAAACATATTACTTTGACACAGATGGCTTTAGTTACCACCTGAATTAGCAGCTGTGTTTGCACTTGTATATCCATCAACGGTGGTGTTTTTTTTCTCTTTAGCAGAATTATGAGAAAAGCCAGGAATATCAAATTGGAGCTTTTTAGAGAAAGTTTAGTTTATGGAGAAAGTGTTCTTCATTCAAAAGAGTTTGTGTCTAATAGGTGAGCAGCCTAGTTGCTAGCCTCTCCAATGCTAATGCCAGCTTATCTATGCTAGTTGCTAGCCTATCCAATGCTAATGCCAGCTTATCCATGCTAGTTGCTAGCCTATCCAATGCTAATGCCAGCTTATCCATGCTAGTCATTAGCCTCTCCAATGCTAACACAAATGTCACCTTCTCATTTGCTAGCAACAGCCTCTCAGTTACCAGGGCCGGCTTATCATTAATCAGATCAGTAGCTGACATTGGAATAGATATAGCCTCCTGCTACAAGGATGTAGCAACTGCTGGTTGTGCAATAGTCTTAATTTAGGCTCTCATACTGTGCCATATTTTGGAACATTTCAGGTTTTGTTGATCTGTGCAAACAGAGTGAGAGAAAAGCTTGAAAGATAAAAATGCATAATACAGTAGAAAGGTTGGAATATTACTGACCTTAAGCTTTATTTTGTGGCTCCAACTCAGTTCCACCACATTTTGTTCATTTTATGATTCTTTGACTAATACAAAAAAAAATAGGAGAAAATTAATGGATCACGCAGGTGTCCTAACATGCAGTTTATTTTTTGGATATTGTAAATGAAACAACCAACCTTTGAGTAGATAAAAAGTATAAACCATGTTCTCGTCGCACACAGATGGATTGCTAACTAGGTTGCAGTTTCACATAAATGACTTAATGGGCTGCAGAGCCTTTGAGATTCATGTGGCCTTTCAGAGGCCTCACACAACGAGTCTAATATATCCAGTTTATTCAAGCGCTGTTAGTGATAATGAATATTGCCACTTGTGAGGCTGCTGTTGAAGTATACTCCTAATAATCTAGAGAACAGGAATAACCTCCTCTCACTCTGCACTGATGTAATCTTTTGTCTCGAGTGGTTTTACCATGTTTTGACATTTCTTTTTTTTTGGCTCTGATATTTTCTACATCTGTTACTTTAAATGCTAACATGAAAACATTTTTCATGTCTGCGTCAGTTCTACTGTCAATGATTCAAGATAACTTTGACCAAATGAGATATTTTGGATCTTTCGTTTTCCATATGTGGACTAAAGGCAGGACATTATCTTTAGGACACATTGATTTATACAGGATTATTACAGGACTACACAGTAGTGCAGTTAATTAGCCCCATTGCCTTGCAATAAAAAAAGTTTTGGGTTGAATCTTATAGGTGGGGCCTTTCTCTATGGAATTTGTATGTTCTCTCTGTGCATTTGTATTTTTTTCCAATACTATGATTTATTTTAAAGGTGCAATATCCTGCTTTTAAATCCTTATTTTTCACATTTAAATCATTCAGTTAGAGTCTATATATAGTGGGACTGCAATGCTTTTGGTCTGATTTCCTCCATATTGCAACTCCACAATCCCCTTCACCCATTTTCTGAGGTGTGTCTCAGATCAACTCGTTTTAAGGCTGTCTCTTTAAATCAAAACAAGGTGCTTCCTCTAAATCCTTAATGGGTGGCCCGATTTAAAAAAAACAAAACAGTTTAGAGCCTTAGGAGCAAAAAATAAAGAAAAGAAAGAGAAACAGCTCTAAAAAAGTTAGAATTTTTTTTTTATCAAAGTCCCTATTGACATCAGAACTGTTTTTATCGTCCCTCTGTTTCACAGAATTCTCACATTTATCTGCTTCACTGGATTCCAGTCAGGTGATTTAGAATATTTGAAGCTTTGTGCTGTTTTGTTCATTGTTTTCTAGTTTTGGGTTGAGGGAGCAGCTTGTGTGAGCGCAGCCTCCACTCAGACTGGAGGAATTTGATGGATACAGTCTGAGATGTGTGTTCAGATTTTAAAGCAGGTCCATCCTCAACACCCGGGGATGACACAGCCCACTGATGCATCTCGCTCATTATCATCATCTTTACTCTCTCTCTCTCTTTCACACACACACACGAATTCCCCCACCCCTTCTCACACACAGATTACTGAGGTTTACATAAAAACGCCTAAAGGAAAAAAAGATTTGTTCTACATCCTTGATTGTAGGTCATTAAAAAATTCCCAATTTTAGGAAAGATTTTATTCAAAGTCTCTTCTATAAACTGCTCATTGTTTATATTTTTGCAATGAAAAGAACTAAACTAAGCAGACAGAAGAAATCTCAGACACTGTACTAAATGTAATATATTCTAATGTGCAGGTTAATAGTTTCAGATTATTCCTTGTTTTAGAAAAGATTTTTAGAAAGTTTATCCTTTAGTAAAAGATGTAGCTGAAAAGATAAAGAACTGCGGGGAAAATGTTGTTTTTGTGTTTTAGTAATGATTTGAGTCGCCACAGTCTTTGTTCAGAAAACTCACCTTGCACTTTCTGTTTCCTCTCACACAAACTCACATGCATTAAAACACACACACACACACAAACACACACACATGCACTTAGACACTTGTACAGGCCTGATTAATGGTACCTAATTAGCAATGGTAATGACCAGGTGTCTGAGAACCAGCCAGCTTCTTCCAGTGCAAGGGGGCCAAGGGGGAAATAGAGTGTGTGTGTGTGTTAAATGTGGTGGAGTGTTCAGGGGGGCTCCTGTTTCCCAGAAAATCTATTCCCACTGACTGTCACTCC
This sequence comes from Cynodonichthys magdalenae, assembly GCA_031762555.1. Classification (NCBI taxonomy): domain Eukaryota; kingdom Metazoa; phylum Chordata; class Actinopteri; order Cyprinodontiformes; family Rivulidae; genus Cynodonichthys; species Cynodonichthys magdalenae. Next base: position 4,592,250 of record JARVJO010000227.1, on the reverse strand, counting down.
CTCTTTCCCTGTCTGCCTCTTTCTGTCAAGGAAACACACACACACACACACACACACACACACACACACTGAACTTAAGGCCAAGATCAATTAAGTTTTTGGCGAACTAGGATGGGAACAGTGTTGGATAGAGTGGATGGTCGTAGCAGGGGAGCTGGGAGCTGTTGTTAGTGATAGTGTTTATGTGTCTTTGCATGTGAATTTTGGTTTTGAAGTTTAAGAAACACATTTTTAACCAACCAGCAAAACAAGACTTATAGAAAAAATAAAATAAAATAGGCTGCACAAATGGCTATTCAACAGGTTTTGTATGAATTTTAGTTTTTTTTATGGGGAGCTTAACTGAAAAAGTTGTCAGTGATACATGTTGAGAGTATTACTGGTCAATCATAACACTAAAGACTTTTAATGCCTAAGTATGTCTATGTGCTTAGACAGATGGTATGGAACATGTTAACTTTGATGACCCTGTCACACTATTACGTTTTAGACAACTTATGCCATTTTTATATCTAAATTACTAAGAAAAGTTATATATTTAATCACTTTGTTAGCATTACAGTATTTACATGCCTAAAAGAGGCTTCCAGTTAAAATTCCATCTTCAACATAGATGTCTTTAAAATTTTCATAAATTGGCATGAGTTGTCTAAAATGTGGTGAGACAGGACCTTAAAGAAAAGTGAAGCATAAATAAAGAATCTACAAGGAAAAATAAAACAAAATTAAAATTAAAAGGTGTAAAAGTTTCGCTACACTTTTTCTCTATAGCTCAAGTCAAAAAGTGTGGAAGAAATGCAAATTTATTTAATCCCCGTCACCATTAGTTATCCCCCTTTCTAACTCCCCATCAATATAGAATATTAGACATATTTATTAGGGATGCAAAAACACAAGTATCTGTGTGGAACCATTCAACACACACTATGTATTGAACAGTACAGATTTTTACAATTTATTTTGTCAGCTTGTCTTCTGAAGATGCTCTGTGTTGAAGGATCAGTGGATCCGACTGCTCCACCTAGGCTGCGTTGTCGAGCGCAGATCGACTGAGAAACTTGCTGTTTCAGCAAAATTTAAATTAAAAACTGTACTTTTGAGGTTAAACAAATGTTTATAAATAATTGTAATAAATTACAAGTTAAGAAGGGTTTGGAATTATTTTATATTGAAAAAATATCAAACTGTGACACTAAAGTATGGAACCGAACCAACTTTTCTGTATCGTTTCACCCCTAATATTTACAACATTCAAATATTTTTCAATACAGGTTATTGTCATATTTTTACATATCTTTATAATTCATGAAATAATTTCCTTATACTTCTCTTTTAAACAGTTTTATGTTTGGATCTTCAGTAGCAAACGCAGCGACCATCATCATGCAGCCCTGCCACACCCTATTCTGTTCTGCTGGTGGTAAACTAACAGAATTTAACCACATCAAAAGGATCATCACTGATTTTATATCTTTTTACCATGCTCTTGCAGTGATCATTGTTTAAAATAGGTCACATTGTTACATTTCCTCCAGTTAAAAGAAAAAATTGTCAAAAAAATGATGCCAGATGAATAAGATTTTGTGCAATACTAATTTATAGCATCAGAATATCGCTTAAATAATTTTACTTTTCAAAGGGTAGATGATAGGTTTTTCAGGTAAAGCCTTTGAGATTGTAAAGTTTTACCTTAGTCATTTAGTCAAACTTCACTTCTCTGTGTTAAAATGAACACAGGAGAGCTCCATTAAAGTTTTATCAGAACAAAAATGACGGTGCCTCCCTCACACAGACTTTGTTGAAAATTGACACATTTTGTTCAGATGTGATTTGTAGCCTCTGCAGTTTAGTGCTCCATGTTTGAGCTGATTTTTTTTTTCTGTTAAACTGAAATTCATATATTTTTCTTGGTTGTGAAACTCATCTTCTCTGTGTTGCACTTTCTGCTTACGCAGGTTATTCGAACACTCCAAAGTACCAATGAACACACAAACACGGACGTGCAAACCATCCACCAGCACATGAAAATTTGCAAACAGACACAGCATTCGCGCGCACACACACATACACACACACACACACACACACACACAGACCTCCTGCTGTGCAGGATTTGGTGATAACCACTGTTAGGCAGGCAGGTGAGAGGGTCATATGGCAGCAGTGGGAAAAAGCTGTTATCAACCTACCCTGTTCCCACACACACACACACACCACACACACATCGGGTTATCACCCTCCCTCGTTCCCACACACTCACCTTACATCATTACCTGACTGGGAGAGCCAATCAGCCAATCACACCTCGGCACTCCAGTCAGGTGACTCGATCAGGAAACTCTAGGAGTAGGATGAGGTTACACACACTCCTGCTCTGATAACAACTCTCTGTCTTTCGCTCTCGCCCTCTCTTTCCTTTTTCCCTGCTCTGCAATTTACAGATTCGGTTTCACCTTTGCTTTCATGCTAAACTGTTGGATCCTAAAGCCTGATGAATCAAAGTGTGTGAGTGTTTGCTTTTCTCAGGTTAAAAAAACTTTGACATATTTAAACGAGCAGTAAGATAAGTTTGGTCCTTACTTTTTGAAAACTTTTTAAATAAAAATTTGGAAAAGTCTGAGTATTACATGCAGTCCAACGTTATGCGGTCCTGATATTCTTGTGTTTTATTTTTATTTCACATAACTTGTCAAAAGCCTGCAAAACTTGAGGTTTTGAAGTCTAGTTGAAACAAAATACACAAAACATTTAGATATGTCACTCTCTATCACCAATAATCCTTTATACGGCAGATTTATTTTGAGGAAACTGTTGCTCCGACTGTTTAACTCTTATAGAGTTTGGGACTCTAATAGTCTTTCTGAAAGCAACAAAGAATTGTTGCATTTAAAATTACATGCATCTTTTTTTATATTTGTATGTGTTTACAAAAATATTCCACCAGTCCAGTCAGCACTAGAGGGAGACAGAGCATGATATTAGGAAAAGGCTCCTTTTAATCTTTTAAACTGAGCCCTATAGATATGAAACTAATATATGATAATATTTGACATGTGTCAAGGACATTTAAATATATAACATGACTTAATATTATACTATAACATAAAGCAAGCACACCTTTCCAAAAGATGAAACCACAATTCATAAGAAAACATGAGACCAAGTTTCAGCATCAAGAAGAAAGTTTTGAAAAGCCTGTCTGTTTTTTTTTTTCTAAGTGTCTAGATGGAAAAATACTTTCATTCATGCTTAACAATGATGGGATAACATTTAAAATACTACAATAAAACCTTCAACGCTAATTAAATAGTTAACTAAACTTAAACAAAAATACCACCATTATTAAAGGAGCAAACATTGAAACTGTTAATCTGCAAAACCTTTTTGTTGTTTTAAAACAGTTTTTCCCAAACTTTTCACCTTCTGACCCACAGAACATTCATGGCAGAGGCTTGTGACCCCAAAAATGTCTGGTCTGATACACAAACTTGTCAATTACCCTAACAAACAAAGGCTTAAGACAATCCAAACAGCTTTTACAGCAATATTATTTTTATTTTTTATAGCTATTTTGTGTATTTTTGTACTAATTCTAAGAAAATATTACATCACCAGTCATTTATTAAATATTATTTTTTAACTTTAATTTGATTTTTGGAGATTATCCAAGGACGCCAACTTGATGCTTGATGACCCACAATTGGATCACAACCCTGACTTTGGGAACCATTGCTGTAAATATGTGAAGTGACCAGAGGTCTATAGTAATTAATAACTTCACTTCGTTACAGTACTTAAGTAATTATTTTGTGGATTTGTAATTTTATCAAGTATTTAAAAAAAAACGTTACTTTTATTTTGTTGCATTTAAAACCTAAAAAGGATACTTTTACTTATTTACTTTAAAATGTAACACCTAGTTACTCGTTACATAATTAAATATGTCCGAACTCATCATGAAAGGAGATGTTTATGGGCTCTAAAAAATGTTGAATTTACTCAACCAAGTCATGTCAACTGGTTCCATTAAACCTAGTAGAGTAAATACGAAGAAATATACATATTTGTTTTAAAAGAAAAGATGTACAGTTGTGGTCAAAAGTTTACATACACTTGTAAAAAACATAATGTCATGGCTGTCTTGAGTTTCCAATAA